>BMAU01006932.1:0-232500 GCA_019973935.1 Trichonephila clavipes | reverse complement strand
CAATGTTTGAGTACATAAGAAATAAAATTTATTATGTGCACATGTAAAACATAGACAAAATAAAATATTTTGGATGAAGAAAACATTTCAAAAGCAGTTCCAAAAAGTAGGTGTATTTGCTGCAGCTTCAGACTGATTTGCTGCAGTACTAATCATGGTGAACATTAAAAATCTGTAGTGTAGTCGTTTGCAATTGCATACAGTCGTATTATAACATTGCTAATTCTAGTACGGGAGAACGAGATGTATACAAATGAAGAATACTGCAAAATGGTACTGTTGTATGGGCAGTGTAACCGCAATAAGAGAGAGATGGCAAGATTTTATGCCATTAAATTTCCCAGTCGAAGACATCCATCTTCTTGTACAATTCCCAGCGTTGTTCAACGCTTGTATAAAACTGGGAGTTGTCATAGACATATTCCCTTATCTCGTGCCACATCTTCCGCGGATACCTGCTGAGGAGGTTCTAGGATAAGCCCTGGCTCAATCTGAAAGTAGTATCCGGGATATTAGCAAGGCTTGTTCCTACTCAAAATCGACGTTGTGGAACATATTACATACATACGGTACATATCCTTATCGTCCAGCCCTGGCGCAGGACTAATGCCCGGAGACCAGAGCGACGTTTTGATTTTTGCAATTTCATGTTAAACACACTGGATGAAGATCCAGATTTTTTTAATGAAGCTTTGTGGTCGGATGAATGCCAGTTCTCGAGGCAAGGCGCTATTAATACGCAGAATACGCATTATTGGTCTCTCGAAAACCCACATCTAATACGATCGAATCTCCACCAAGTGTGATGGTCTATGAATGTGTGGTGCGGAATATACTATTAGCTATTAGGAATTAGCTATTGGGTCACTTTAAGGCCGGACACCCTGTATAATATAAAGTGTTAAAACAATTTATAAAATAAAACCAATTTTGTTTCTTCAGGTCATCTGCAATCCCTTTTCTGTTATATATACATATGTGAAGTAGAAGGCACTATTGCAAGCCCCCGTAGCATCCCCCCAGAGAGGGCAATGTCCCCAACGGGGGAAAGGAGCGACGAAGGAAAGACCATCAGAACTAAAACAGAATCCGTTGGGACCGCAAGAGAGGCAGATGCGCACCAGCAAAGCAGTAATAACTCTTAAAAAATAATGAAAGCCAATTAGGCTACGACGCGCGTTTAAATGTTTCACTCCATTCATTAATTGTTATTCTCCCTTTTATTTATTCTTGTCTTAAAAATAAACAGATTATTCTAGCAAATCCCAGTTTACGAATTCATCCCAGTAACAACATAACATTTGGGAGCTCGGCCTCAAATTAAATTAAAATTAAAAACCCCTAGAAAATAAAACGAGTCAAGACTGGTGGACCACGCACGCTTCAACGACGAAACCGACAACGAAAACCACAACGACGAAATCATCAACGGTGAGTCCATTCCAATTTACTCCTTTATTGTTCTGAAGATATTTATTTACGATGGTCTGTCTAGAGGGAATTTCTGCTATTGCGAATATATTAAAGACGGCCCCTGCTTCAACGGTGTGACTTCTGCACAAAATTGTTAATGACGAACCCTACAGTAAATCTAGAAAAGAGTTAAAAAAATTCGCGGGTTTCCCACAGAATTACGACATTGAAGCACGAAAGGATAAAATTTTAAAGGACTTTACGAAAACTGAACTTATTACCGTCTGCACTATATTAGGACTGAATTGCGCGGGAAGCGCCAAAGAATTAAGCGAGCATATATTTAAAAATTTATCAGATCTTGCATCTTTAAAAAATAATTTTACCGAACAATTGACAGATGACGAAGACGAAGATTCGGCGCCCTTTTTGCTAGAATCTACGAACGACGCGAATAAACAACCCCTCACCCCGCCAATTTATCACTTGCCCTCTCCGCAGGATGTTTTTGTTCCCATCCCTCAAACACAACGAAATCAAAGCCAAAGAGGGAACGAAGAGAATGTATTTTTGTTAAAGGACCTTTTTTCAACTATGAGGTCGTTTACGGGAAATGATAATTACAGCGTTAAAGCTTTTTTCGGGACGTAGAAGAAAACTTTATTTTTATCCCACACATATCTGATTTGCAAAAAATTATTTGTGTTAAACGTTTGTTCAAGGTCCTGCAAAGACTTTTATCCAAACTCTCCATAACATATTAACGTATAGTTCTCTTAAAGCTGCATTAATAGAAGAATTTGAAGATTTATTTTCTTCTTACGACGTCCACAAGGAAATGCAAAAACGGAAATTACGCCCTACGGAATCTCTATTTGAATACTTTTTGGCCATGCGTGAAATTGCTTCAAAAGCACACTTTCATTTAGACGATCACAGCCTGATTATGTATTGTATAACTGGTATACCTGATTCTAACCATAATAAATTGATATTATATGCATGTAAAAGTATTTCAGAATTTAAAGAAAAGTTAAAGATATATGAAAAGGTTTTTATGCAAAATAATTCTTATTGTATTGATAATGAAAAAAAGCGTACAAAATTTAAGCAGTATGATTTTCCTACATCTAATAAAAATGTGTTCTGATAATAAATTTCATAATAAAGATGACTTTAATGATGCTAATGTTAATAAGAGTGATGTACGTATACGTTGTTATAATTGTGGATTATTTAATCATACTTCTAATGAATGTTACCATAAAAATAAAGGTTTAAAATGTTTTAATTGTAACCAATTTGGTCATAAAAGCTCTCAGTGTGTATTTAAAAAACCTGATGTTAAAAATGAAATTGTTAATGAGATTGTTAGTGAAGTTGTTAATGAAATCAATTCCTCATCAGAAATGCGTAAAACTGATAAAATTAAGGGATATGATTTTGATGCTCTTATTGATACGGGTAGTACTATTACTTTAATACGCGAAAGTGTTCATCAAATTCTTGGAAGACCGACGTTAAATCCTACGAAAATAAATTTAGCTTCTTTCGGTAAGAGTGAAATTAAAACCTTTGGATCTTTTAAATCCACTATTGATATTGAAGATAACAAATTTATGACGGACATTTATGTTATTGACAATTTGCAAACAACTATTGATGTAATTATTGGAACTGATGTTTTAAAACAAACTGAATTTAAAATTACTGCAAATGGTATAGAATTAATACCTAAGAAAAAGGATCACTTTATTAATTTAATTAATGTATCTAAGGCACATAACCAATCAGAATTAAAAGATAATGCCCTAGAAGTATTACAACTAAAATTAAAAAATACAGAAGATAAATGTAAAAATTTAGAAATGCACGTACGTAACACATCTACATTATCATTAGTAAAAACGGTGTTATTAGATAAATTGTATAAATTAGAAGAATCAAATTTAGAAAAGGTTGACAAGTTAGTTAAACTTGAAGAAAAGTACGAGATTTTACAAGAAACACTTAAAATTACAGAACAGCGACTTGTTGAGAAAGAAATTGAATGTGCATCGTTAACAGAAAAAATACTCATCGTAAACACACAAACGAAATCAAACGATCATCCTAAAACATCGATGTCAACTAAAGAACAAGAAATTAATCCTAGCAAGCGCAAAACTAAGAAGTCAAAGTCTAGTGGAAGAAATGCTAACAAAACAAGTGATAGTGATGAGAATCAAGCCATTGCCAAAGAGAAAAATGATTTGCTTAGACAGATTGATTTCCTTAACTCCATCATTTTGGATACGAAGTTGAAAGAGCCAAACAAGAGTAAAGCCTAGTTCTTTAAAAAACGCAGACAACAACACAAATATAAAAAACACGAATCAGTAACGATCAGAAGAACCCAGTTCGGAACACAACTCAAATTACGACCCAAGTTCTGCGAACCCTACCTAATTAAGACCGTCAAACCCCATGACAGAAATGAAGTTAAAAATGTTGGTCAACACGAAGGTCCTCATCTTACATCTACAGCTGTTGATTTCACGAAGAGGTGGTCAACCACTGATGCCTGACGATTTTACGACTGCAATTTGAGTAACCCCACAGTGACTCTCTGTGAACAGAACTTTGAATAAGGAACTGAACTTTTTCTCTTTCCCTTTTTATAGTTTTTTTTTGAATAGCTGTGAGCAGCAATGACGACCTGCTTCCAGAAAAACAACACCTTTGTGAAGTACTGGAAAGCATCGCACTTGTTATTTTTTCTTTTCACTGTTTTCAATTTTTATTTTATAGGTTTGCTTACAACATTTTGGATTTTCTTTCGCTGTGGTCAGCTCATTTTCAGGATGGCCGATTGTGAAGTAGAAGGCACTATTGCAAGCCCCCGTAGCATCCGCCCAGAGAGGGCAACGTCCCCAACGGGGGAAAGGAGCGACGAAGGACCATCAGAACTAAAACAGAATCCGTTGGGACCGCAAGAGAGGCAGATGCGCATCAGCAAAGCAGTAATAACTCTTAAAAAATAATGAAAGCCTATTAGGCTACGACGCGCGTTTAAATGTTTCACTCCATTCATTAATTGTTATTCTCCCTTTTATTTATTCTTGTCTTAAAAATAAACAGATTATTCTGGCAAATCCCAGTTTACGAATTCATCCCAGTAACAACATAACATATATATATATATATATATATATATATATATATATATATATATATATATGTCCAAACTATTTATATAAATTCACTTAAGGGGGGTCACTTCACGCAGCATTTTCCCTATCTCCATAATGTTAAAAATGACCAAGTGTAAGGAACATTTTTGAAAAACTGACCAGTTTCAAAGTCATGAATTTTTTTTGTACATTTATTGCACTGTTTTCTTTATTTTAATGGGAGCTTTTTTAAAAATTTTGATTAGTTTTTTAAAAAAAAATCATATGTGGAGTAACACGTCAAAAATTTTAAAACGCTGGAAATTCTTGTACATTTCAATCCATAACTTTTTTTTTGAATATTTTTTTTGACAAAAGCTCTCATTAAAATATTTATTTGTATAATATTAATATATGTGCAAAATTTCAAAACTATTAAATGAGTAGTTTTTCAAAAATGTTCCTTTTGTGTTCAAATTTACACTTTTGAGAAATAGTAATTTAAAGTAAAAACATCATACATTTAATTAATACATACCAGAACCATAACTTGGATTGTTCAGATCATCTGCAAGATCATCCTCTTGTCTGCATTTCAGTTGTCTGTTTTTGATTCTAGCTTCTTTGGTTCTTCGTGAAATTGCCTTTTCCGCTTTCCTTATGATCTGCTTCTTGCAATGCTCGACATGTATAAAATCCAGGTTGAATATTTAATAAATCTAAAAATTTTAATTTGGTAACTAAGCCTTGATTATATATAGATATAGATTCATATACCCCGGTTTTTAAAGTTCCCAATTGTACAAAAACTGTTTTTGGAATTATGGACCATATAACACTATTTAAGCTCTCATTACAATTTTGTGTCTTACCGTGCAAACATCTAGACAGAAGTTCAGGGCTTGAAAGATCTCTAAATTCTTTTTTTATGCAATGCATAATTGCAATTGGTAAATTATGTTTATGTTTATATGTATCACCTTTCAGTTTGGACCTATTATATCCCCACCACGAATCATCTCCCAAGGGGCATAAACCATGTTGTGGATTCAAATCTGTTGAGATTTTATGAAAAAATATAGCCCAAATAGCTTGTTTCATGGCTGACAAATTTCCCGGAGTTGTTTCGAATCGCCAAACCATAGTATCTTTGCAATTTGTCTATTTCTGCATCAGTCAATCTATTACGGCCTCCCTAGAGATTTTTGTCCTCGAGCTTTTTGCCTTTTAATTTTAATTTTAATGCCCTGAGTCGTGTACCCATCCTTTTCTCAACATGACCCACACATTCTAATTTTTCAATGTTGACATCTTTTATAAGGTTTAGATTCTAAAACTGCTTTGTACGCTTTAGAATCCCCATCACCCAAATACTGCGTATATCTCAAATTGTGTAGTACCTCTGAGCGATTGAAGATACGAAGTGCACCTTCAACTTCCATTCCCCCACTATTTCCAAAGTAATTTGCCGAACACTCATCACTATGTAAGTTGCCGTTAAAATGACATGAGCATTTCCTCGATAATATTTCGGCATCAATAACTTTCCCAGTGTCCACACTAACTGCCGTAACAACACCATTGAGAGAAGTATGGCCCCTTTTTTGCCACGTACCATCTATAGCCACAGGAACATTTGGGTTACCATTATTAAATGATAGTGTTTCGGCAGCAGCTAATGCCATACACACTTTTGCTACTTTTTCTGTCGCATTATTTAATGCATGCAAAGACTCGTAAAACCGCTTTGGTGGAGGTGGCAAATTCATAACTCCACAAAATACTTTCACAGCTGCTTCTCCTTTTCCAACTGACCTCATAGCATAAGCAAGTCTAGTATTCACTTCATACACTTTTGTATCTTTTTATTAACCACAGTGTTAGTAAACCTGGTATTGAGAAGTGGTTGAATTAGACCACAAAATTCACAACATATTAACAATTCTGTAGCCAAACCCTGAGTTTGGCGACCAAACTTAATGTCAATACCTTGTTTTTTACATTTTACACATAATACATGTTGTTTCAAAACACTAGAAAACAGAGGAATGTCAATTATTTCACAAGAGTTTTCAGATGAATCTAAATATGAAACATACTCATCATTAAACTTACCTAATTTTGATTTTGATGATGAATTCTTAATATACATACTTGCAGGTTGTTCTTTATTCAAATCCTCAGAAGCTGAAGAATCTTTATAATTTGCACCAAATTTTCTTCTTTTAAAAGTTTTGTTGCAAAACCGAGGCATATTAATCAGATATTTTGAATTTTTATCTGATGAAAACTGAAAAGAAATTTGTTATATTCAACGAAAAAAAGCAGCACGTGAGTTACCCAGAAGTAAACAAACAGCTACAATTATTCACTTCACTTCTTTCCTAGTTGATTTGCCGATCAAAATAAATACTTTTAATCAATTTAAGTTATTTGACGAGGCTGAAAAGTAGCATGTGTCTTTTGTTTTGATTTGAAAGGGGCGTGGCAATCAGCTGTTTTGGGATTTGACAGACGTAAACAACTTTTTAAAAAAATATTAAAAATTTTTCTAATTCAGCTAGAACAAAAATATAAACTGTATCAGAAAGAGAAACGGTTGAATTTTATTTTTCAATCGAAATTGAAAAATCGATTTTGGCATCGATTTTAGTGAAGTGACCCCCTTAACTTATTTCATTCCATTACAATATAAGATAATAGTTTCGAGTGTTTTAAGAGACCCTATAACACATACACACAATCTTTCTTATAAGAGTAAATCTTAAAATAATATTTAAAGTCATTTATTTACTCATAAGAGTTTGTGTTCTGTGTCATTTTCACGTACACTATAATATAAGTAACTGTTTTTATTTTAATCAAATGAGCAACTTTCTGGCAGCAAAGCCTTTGCAGGCACAGCAAGACTCCATGAGTGAAAACCATTCTATTGACAGCTCTAACTACCAAATTTTTGAAGCTAGAATTTATTTAATTCCATTACTCGTTGATGCTAAATATTGCCATGATTTAAATTTTCGAGAGTAGATCGAAATAGTAGTCGAAGGATCTTTTACACGCCACAAAATCTTATGGCATGCGTGTCCACGGTTTTCGCATCCAGAAAATCTATCGACTTCAGGTGGGATTATACCCTCAGCCTGGGGGATACGAGGCTGGCGCTCTACATCTAAGCCATCGAGCTGGCTTAGTAGACAGGATATTAGTTTGCATTTTTTATGCAAAAAGTCAAAATCTAGATATTTTCAAAGGCTTTGATGAAATCTGAGATTATTCCTGGGAGAGATAGGGCTGCAGTAGCTTAATGGTCAAGGTAACGGACTCGTGGCATGCATGTCATGAGTTCGACCCAGGTGCCGTTGAAGACACATCATGTAGGGGCGCGGTACACGTTAAATCTGTCGAGAGCTCTACCCTTCTCTCGTTGATGCGATGTGTTAGTTAGGAGAGGAGGTGACAACTCAGGCGTCGTCCTCGTCACTTTATGACGTCTTACGCGTCTTTTCTTTAACAAGTCCTTTGGGTTCTTTGGGCCAGAATTAATGGCAACTCTTTTCCAACCAAATCCAAGGAACGAGATTTGAAGAAGAGATGCGAATAAACGGACTTCAAATATAGGATCTTAGAGTAAGTGGTATGGCAATATAAAGGAATGTTAGACAATTGATGTGCGTTGTGGCAGTTGATGATTATTACAG
Source organism: Trichonephila clavipes (assembly GCA_019973935.1). NCBI lineage: Eukaryota > Metazoa > Arthropoda > Arachnida > Araneae > Nephilidae > Trichonephila > Trichonephila clavipes. The sequence goes on along the minus strand of BMAU01006932.1, from coordinate 224,234 downwards.
TTTGTAGTTCAAGATTGATTATGTTCTACGTGTCGTGGATAAACATATTGGTGCTCGACTAGAAGTTAGCCGACAAGCTGCAATCTATTGCAGAAAAAGACAAGTAGCATTACGGAATAATATAAGGTAGGATTGATTATTTATTATTAGAATTGAGGATTAGGCGGTTCGCTTATTGAGATTGGTCTGAATTAGATTAGATCATATTATAAATATATATATATATATATATATATATATTGTGTGTTGCGTATGAGTCATCGTAGATTCTCTCATATTAATTATTATAACTACATTTGTTAAAGGTTTAAGTTTAATATCTTAATAAAGTCATATTATGATAATGTTTGATCCTAGTTCTTTCGCTAACCCTACACATCTAGCTCACGCTGATACTTCGAGGGATGTACTTCCAAGGGGAGGAACATCACAATGGCGTCCAACTAGGTTTAATCTATATGACCCCGAGATGAGGAACGCGAGAGGATTTAATGTTTGGCCAGAAGTATACATTTCTGGGTCGGAGAACGTCACCGAATTTTTAGAGGGTATAGACAACCAAATTAAATTACTTGAAATATCCAGTGACTTATCGTTTGCTTATTTAAAAGGTCATATCCTGGGTAGAGCCCTGGATTGGTACAAAATATTCGGATCGGCGTTAGTGCAAAATACCGCCACGGACTTCGCACAGCTGAAAGGAGCATTGTCGAAAGCATTCCCTGCCATCCAAAATAAAACGGAGTTAGAAACACGCTTTTACGCGTCTCAGCAAAGAGTGAACCAGGAGCCGACAGATTTTGTTTACGATTTGCTGAAGTTGAACAAGAAATTAAAACTGGGGAAGTCTGAGAAAACCCTTGTAGATCATATTTTCGTTAGACTTGAGCCGCAAGTTCAGGACTATGTGGAAGTGCGTAATCCAAAAACGCGATCCATTTATTAGAAGTATTAGCTAAGTTTGATGAAAGATATTCGAGCAAGGCAACACTGGGTTTGAGAAATAGTAATAATGTGGAAGGACGAGGTTGGGATGAGCGTAGGATGTCTAATGTTGGTAATAATCGAGGTGATTGGAGAAATTCGGAAGGGGTGCGTAGACCGAATAATGGTAGAAATGATTGTAGGGGTAACTATCAGAACAACCGTCAAGGAAATCAGTGGTTCGAAAGCAGAAATAAGTTTCAAAACGATGATCGCAGATTTAAGGATAAGGGATATCAATTTAAAAATCGAGGTCAAAATGACGATTTTAGTAGAGGGGACCAAAGAAATAAGGGTTCGAGTGAAAATTTTAGTCGAGGCAGTAGAAAACAAATTGGACGATTAAATGTTTTGAAAGTGAGTGATATTAAAGGTGATCAGACGCTGTCGATAAATCAGTCACCGATTAAACTTTCAGCAATATGTAGGTATCCGGTAGAACTTCCGTGTGTTCCTATTTTATTAGACGAAACTTTTACGAAATCGTTATGGGACAGTGGAGCGGAGAAGTCATTTATATCGGAAGATACATACCAAAAATATTTTTTTTATAAGCAAGTAAAGAAATCGAGTACCCAGGTGATCAGGGCACAGAGAGCTAAATGTCGAAATATGGGAGATGTGGAATTAAGTTCACATCTCTCTTAGGTAATAATCATATATTCAGCACTTGACAAATTATTATTATTGATATATCTATTTTGCCAATCATTTCACTTACAGAATACTAATCAATAGTAGAAATTTAGGTCTAAGATCTGTAAGAATTAGGACATTCATTCGTTATAATAATTTATTATCTAACTTAAGAACATGTAATAATAACTAACTAAATTCTTCAAACCTTTTTTTCTCAAGCATCTTATAAAAAATTGCTGTTCCAGAGAAGTGCTTAAGGCTACCCTAAAATTGTGATTTTTGCCAAAAATTGACCAATTTTTTATGATTTTAATTCATAGACCAACTTATTAGCTTCATAAAAATATAAAGTTTATTATTTTCCATTCACTAAAACAAAAACTACAAGTGTTTTAGTAAAAGCAGATGACATTACTTTAAAATACGTTTTACTCGAATTGTATTTTTCGAAATAACTCAAACTGGGACAGCGATTGCTCAAAAAATTCTGAAAATAAATAACTGAACAATTTTGTGTATTTTCTGTATAATAGAAGAAGTGTTTTACCGTTCAGATTTCTCTTTCACTATGTTATTACAAAATTTACAGACCCTTATATGAATATAAGCGCTGTTTTCTAAGCAATTTCTTATAACTAAGATAATGTGTTCTAGTTTTTGTAAAAATTAAAATATCTCTTATCCTAAAAGTCATTTCAAAAAGGAATAACATAGAAACACATCAGAAATGAAAAATTGAAAATTTGTTTATAACATTTTGGTAAAGAATGGGACCCGTTTGTTATTTTTTCTCAATTTTTACCCTCCTTTTTCCATTTTAGTAGAAATAATTTCTTTTTCCACTTCTTAATTTCCTTTTTTTCTTAAAATATACTAAACAAACCTAAAAATCGCAAAAAATAACCGCACCACTGATTTTTTTTAAGTTGTCGCAAGTAATCGGTTACTTTAAGGGCACATGACATTGTTTATAAAAAAAAGAAAAAATAAGTAATTGAATGTTTTTTTTTTCTAATTTTTTGCTTTTCCCTTTATGAGTACTTATACAAAAAAGGATTTTGTGCTCAAAGTTCTGTAAAAAGAAAAACCATTTAATTTTTTAAAAAAAATTAGAAATTCATGAAGTGATTTCGAAATGCTACTCATCTTACAGTAATTGACGAACACACATGAAGTTTGATGGACCAATACGTTGAACTATAGATAACAATAGATGATATGGGTTATGTGATTTGACCGATTTTCATAAAATAGTTTTTTTTATTAATGCTTATTGGAATATCTTAAACGAATGCATTAATTCTAAAATCAGCTACTTTTAAAAATAATAAGTATTTTTGAGTCAAAAATGCATACCGACTTTTGTTACATGTTTTAATAGCAATAGTTTAAAAACAAGTAATTAAAAAAAATTTAACCCAATTCTTACTTAGATCAACAAAGAAAATTTTTATTGTAGCTACTTTTTATTGAATATTTACAATTAATATAAATGTGTATATACATATGACAGAATCACAACATTAGGTTGTAATTAATTTTTATTATTTATCATTAAAGTACCGTATTGTCATCCAAAAAAAACCGTGTATATAAAATTTCAGTTCAACTGAAATTTTATATACACGGTTGCTTTAAAACGTGAAAAAAATACCTTTTCAATTTTTGACACCATTCGACAAAATGGTCACCAAAGTGGCTGTATTTGTAATTGTTTAAATAATTAGTTTCAATCAATTAATTTTTTATTAATTATAATTAAATTTGAGTATTTTTACACAAAACCATAGTGTTTAGAAAATTTCAGCTCAATTGAGCGCTTTAAAATGTATTTTATTAACGATTGAAAATTCCACCAAGATAAATAATTATATAGAGAGTGTGACCTAATAGCGGGAATTGAAAAATATCAAAGCATTTAATACTTAGAAAAAAGAACACATTCGCAATTTAAGTTGATAAACTAGTTATTTTTTTCTTTCTGAGGTAAATTCACTGATCCCGCGTTGGATCATAAATTTCTAAGCATTGGGATGCGAATAAAAGAGAACATAAAAGTTATCTTAAATATAGGTGTTTTAGCGTATAGCTTACAAATTTTGAACGATTATAGAGAAATATACAAAGAATAACTTAGACGAAACAAAAAAATAATATAGTAAAAAAAATTAAGTCGATTCCTACTTAGGTCAACAAAGGAAAATTTAATATTAGTTTCATGTTATTAAATAGTTAAAATTAATATAAATATGTATATACATATGACAGAATCACAATATTAAGTGACAAAATAGAAATCGATTTTTCCTTGCAATTTTCTATGTTCCTCCCTGTATAGGGTGCTGTTGTTGTTACTGTTTATTTATTCTAAAAATTTAAATATTCTAATAAAATAATATAGTAAAAAAGAAATCCCATCCTCAGAAATTAGGCCATCGGGTGCAATTTGAACCCACGACCTTTGGATAAATAATTTAACTCGCTATAGTGACACAATGAGCGATTTTCTTTTCTATATATGCTGTTAGACTATTATTTTTGTTCATTACTATTTATTCATTTTTCAATTTAATTCATGACTTAATATTTGAAAAAAACTGTTTTAACATCAAGGGTCATCCTCTACAAGTTTAAAAAAGCATATTTGAGCTTGAATGGATAAATAGAAAGTTTTTTGTAAAGATTGAAAAGTTGAACATTATATATATATATATATATATATATATATATATATATATATATATATATATATATATATATAGGGAGAGAGTGAACTAATTGTAGGAATTGAAAAATTAAACAATTTAAATCAAGTTTTGCTAATTGAATCGTAATGTGTCTCCTTAAAACTTTTTACTTCATTTTTCCATACTTTTCTAGTATAGTACTTCTAACCAAAATTTATTCTGTGACCACAGAAAATACTGTAAACCTCTGTTGGAATAAAACTATTATTTACAGCCTAGGTAGACCAACCTCTAAAACTTTCTAATTGACATGGGATAAATACGGAAGTGGGATATATATACACCTATCTAAGCATTGAGGAAACTGATCCCCGTCTATTTCTGATCTTTCATAAATATGATCCAAATGCTCCTAATAAAAAACCGTCTTCAGGAGGCCGCGGCGTAGAGGAGTTTCTTATCAGTCTCAAACAGGGTCTCGTAGGAGAAGGCGACATCTGAGTTTTCTCTAGACGGACGCTTCAGGTAAAAATGGGGCTGCTGAGCTTTGATAGCCGCTGCGCCAGCTTTGGACACCGGGACGTATTTATGCTCTGTCAGGAACTTCGGGGTTTTTTTTCCATGGGAAACTTTTTGAGTTTCTTGGTCTCTAAGCGATTAATAAGAGAGAAATGACGTAAGCTGAAATAGTTCCGATAAAATAATATATTAGTATACATTTCAAATCAATAATTCTATATTTATTTTTGCATGAGATGGATAAGATGAACGTTTGTTTATATTGCAAATAGTTCTGGTAAATAAAATTGAGAAAACAAAATTATTCAAGCTATATAAGTAAGGGGAAATATAGACCGTAAACTGAAAGGGTTGTTACAAAATAATGTATCAATCATAAGTTTTATATATTTGAATTAAAAAAAGAGCAAGACGCATTCCTGATGTAAGAATATGTTTGCTTGTATTAATACGTAAAAAAAAGAATAGTATTTTAATTTAAAGTTTTTATCTATATATTTGTTTTGTATCTCAAATTGACATGTTTTCACTAGAAAATTTTCCTTCACAACTAATTGATTGTCACTAACATGAGACATTTAAAATTGTGAGATAATTTTCAAAATCTCTGTGGGGAAAATGTCATTACATCATCTCACAAAATATACAGATAGAATTATTTAGGAGTTTTTCTAATTTCTTTAAGTTTATTCCTTTGTTATGTACTATGCAGTACTGCCTATTGTTTTAGGTCATTAGAAGGCAAATCTTGTTCCTGTGATATAGATTTCCGGAAAGTATACGAACCTTAAGGCGAAAAATTGGAAGTATAGGGTACAAAATAAAACCCTTGAAAACAAGAAAACCGTTTTACTACTGATGCTATTACAAAAAAGGTTAATTATCTGGATAGGATTTTATTGCTCGTGGTTTCACAGACTAAATAAAGCTATCAAACATCGCGGGTAAAAGCACGTGATAATTTTTTTCTTCATTAAAAGCACTTATTGTGCAATAAAAAGAACTCAAGTCCATTTTTGTAGTGTTTTTAAATAACACAGGGTGATTATAATTAAAGTCCCATATTCCAAATGCTGTAAAGAGAACATCGGGTCATAATAACATCAAATTTGAACTGAACACACTTGAAGTAGGAAGAAATAATATGATGTGAGAAAATAAAGTGGCAACACATTTTTCCTGACCAACTTTTCTGAAAATTAATTTTTTCCATTGAATGACCTCGCCATGATGGATGACCTTTCTTCTACCAGTGCCGCCAACTTAAAAATCGTTTTTTATCCGTGGAAAAAGAAACAATCGTGTCCATTCAAGTATAAAATTGGTTTAATGTGCATGATTGTTGAAATTTCTATGTCGCTAAATGTGTGCCTCACTGGTAGCTGAATCAACTTTCGTTATGATGCTTACAGCGCCATCTATTGATACACTGTGGCAGCGCTTCTCAAACTGTGCGGCGCTCTCCCCTAGAGGAACTTGATGACCCTAGGAGTGGGCACGAGCATATTGAAAAGTCGAAAACAAAAGAATATTTAAAAAATTATTAATGTATTTTGAAAGTAAACAAACAAAATGCATTCTGACATAGTAAAAAAAAGTAAAACGTTTGTACTGATATAATATACATATAAATGCATCAGTACTGCACAATGTATTTTGTCATTAATTTAGAAATACTAGGTTAAAAACAAGTTTAACAATTACCAGTGACCCAACGGGCTTGCCTTGTATAAAATTATATGCACACATTAACACTTATATTGATAATTTGTACGGTTTATAGTTAATTCCTTAATTGCCGATTAAAAGTTACGTGATTCGTTCCCCAATGTTTTACACGCAATACTCGTATATGTGATGTCTCGAGGGGACGAGAAAGAGAATAAATAAACAAATCCTCTGAAATAAGTAAATCATTCACAAACACTGTCAGGATCATTTTATTGCATTCCAAAACCCCCAGGAAAAATTTTATGGAAAGGAGTGATCAGAAAAGATCGTATTTCGGAAAGACGTATATATACGTCCTGACAATTCACGGACTGGCTGAGAGAGACGTTTCTATACATCAGTAACACTTAAGATATTAAAGTTGTATGATAGCGATGGCATCAAAATATCGTATTTTCGAACTCAATACATTGTTATCGAATGGAGGGAGGCACGATGACAATTATGATTGAATATTGGTCGCAAGTATTGAAAGTTTGAGAAGCACTGCACTTTGGAGCTTTTTTTTCTTTTCTCGTGCCTTACCGTTTGTGCTTTACTTCAAGTATATTCAGTTCAAATTTTAAGTCACTCTGCTTAGTGGTTCTTTTTTTACAGCATTTTGAAAGTGAGACATTATTTATAATCACCCTGTATCGTAATTATCGATATAACTCAACATTAATATCTTTCACAAAGAAAACATAATATATCCATATGACAAAAGTTTATCATTCGATCCATATACTCTTTCTTCAACTTTTTCATGCAAATTATTACAGCGAAAATAAGTGTTCTAAAGAAATAAGCTGTTCGTTTATTAAATGCTTAAGAACACAAGTATTATAAAAAAAATTAAGCTAATTCCTACTTAGATCAACAAAGAAAAATTTTTGTTTAGCTACTTTTTATTAAATAGTTACAATTAAATCTAACTATGTATATACATATGATAGAATCGCAACATTAAGTGGTAATTAATTTTTATTAATTATCATTAAAGTATCATGTTGTCATCCAAGACAATCGTGTCTATAAAATTTTAGTTCAAACTGAATGCTTTAAAACGTGAGAAAAAACCTTTTTCATGTTTTGACACAAGTCGCTAAATTGCCAAAAATAATGCCAACGTGGCTGTATATATAATCCCTTGAATAAATAGTTTGAATCAATTATTTTTAGTTATATTTAAATTATTGGATTGTTATCCAAAATAATCATGCATATAAAATTTCAGCTCAATTGAGCGCTTTAAAATGTATTTTATTAACGATTGAAAATTCCACCAAAATAAATAAATAAACCAATAAATATATAGAGAGTGTAAGCTAATAGTAGCAGTTGAAAAATAAAGATAAAGTTTACTACAACAAATATTCAAAGACGAAAAATTTTCGAATCTTTCTACATCGCTTATTAGTAATAGCTTGATGAAAATTTAGTTGTTTCTGCCATATTTATAAGTCTTTCTATTATCATTATTATTTTTTTCTTTATCCGTTTACATTTTAAAATAAAAAAAAATAAAATAGGACCTTCCACAAACCTTTTTTTCGGTTACATATTTCCAGTTATGAGGTAATCTTGTTTATTCAGATTTTTTTTAACTTCAAAAAAATAAAAATAAAAAGCAGATTGTAAAAGCAAGACACTTTACCACTCCCGAGAGGTGCAGGGAGTCTCGGAACATTCTATAGAACATTTTACTTCAAAAAGTTCTTATTCTCTTATCGGTAGAAACAACCATTTTCTATTTTTTATCTTCTCTGTATCCTTTCGAACTTGCTCTTTTTTTCTTTTATCCGTCCTATTTTCCTTCTGTTAAAAAGCCCCTTTAAAGATCCGAAACAGATAGGATTAGTTCGTTTTAAAACCATTACAGTTAAAAGGTTGAAAGTTAAGCTCTTTAGGTGCAAGTAGATAAAAAAATAAAATATTTCTTGGGAACTAAAATATCATCAGCCAAGCTGCTTGGGAAGTTTCCCTTTAGGAAAAAGTTCGATTTGTTATACTTGCCAAGATAGGAAATACCTAAATTCAGAAAGTCTTGATGTACAGTGATAACTAATTCACAGGTTCTTTTCCGCAGATAATTTTTTACACTTATTTTACTGGTTATAATCGTGTAGGATGAGGCAAAACAGATTTAAAGAAGGATAATATTAATGGTTGTGCATGCTTATCATTATTACACAAGCTTTTATTTATCTTGCAATGTAATTTGTTCGGGTGGAATCTTGCAACTCAAATTTGAAGCTCATGTATTCAGCCCATTGAACTGAAATTTTGTATACACGTTAATTTTGCATGACAATGCATTTTTTGACCATTTATATTCCGATATTGAAAATAGTGCAACAGACATCGATTAAAAACGTTTAAAACACATAATTGTTTTACCCCTGTTGGCTTTTCATTCCGCCGAGTGGATTTTCGGATTGAGCTTAAAGAAGTTCCATTTTTTCGACGTTCTTTAAAAAAACCATCTAATTCTTTTAACAAACTCATACAAAAATAATTGCAAAATTGGAAGGATCATTTATTTTTCCACGAAACGGTATATATATATATATATATATATATATATATATATATATATATATATATATATATATATATATATATATATATATTTACAAAATAATGACAATTTCCATTTTTTACGATTTTTTCTAAAATGAGTCAAAATCGATGCGTTTTCATGAAAATGATTTCTAAATCGTTCCGTATTTTTTTTGTGTTAATGAATCGATATTCTACACTAAAAATGTTCACGCTTTTCTCTTTCAGAATCAGTCATTTAAAAAATAAAATACCAAAAACTTTTTTTTTTTTACGATTTTACAAAAAATACTCAAATTTTAAATTAACCATATAATAACTTCCTCATTCATTAAGATAATCACACGAAACCTTTTCGAAAACTTTTTCCTGTTTTTAGAATAGTATTATCCAAATTCTGTACAAAGATTTAAAAAAAAATGGTTTAAAATTACGGATTTAAAAAAAATGTATTTTTCGTCTTTAAAATAGTATTAAAGTAAAAAAAAAAAGAAATGAGTTTTAATATTTTTTTATTAATTTTGCCCACGGCTTCAAAATACGAGGTACCTTTTCAAAAAATGGTATTACCCTCTCATCATAATTAATAAGAACAACGAGAATAATTAATTTAAAGTTCAATAAAATTAAAAGATGTTATCAAAAATTATTAACAACAGCTAAGAACCGTTCTAAAAAAAAGTCTATCACCTTTGTCCAATGTTTTGGTCTTACAGTGCTTACCCCCCCCCTCTCATTTTCCTCTTGTTGCAAACCGAGTAAAATATCCGTCGTATGTATGTGGTCCGGTGGGATAAAGGTTGAGTACCCCTGAGTTAGACTGTTCGCAACAATGAGAAAACAGACTGAGAAACCTGACCAGCGATAACTAAAGAATAAAAAATAAATTAAAAGCATTGAAACTTTTTAGAAACAACTTTTATTTAAGTGAACTAAAAAAATAAAATAAACTTTTCTTTTAAAAATTTTTTTGCTATCAACTTATAACGTCATTGCACAATTTATAGTATGCTACCTGAAATTCTAAATTTTAAGTAGCTATGTTAATTAATATAATAATTATGTGCGTATTCCTATAAGTTCCTTTACGTTAAGTGCTTTTTCTGTACTGTTTTTATGCGTTTCAAATTATTGTAACATAAACCTCAATTCTCTCGATGAATAGAAGTTCCAACTATAGGTTAATATTTTTTTTATTTCTCATGGGATTGTGGATTGGTGTTTTACCATTGAGACCTAGTACATTCCCCGGAAGCAGGTATCTCTTTTTAGTGTGGCACCATAGGCGCAGGTAATTTTGACGTCCAGTTTTCTGCATAGAGGGAGGCACCTGAGGCCTAATATTTATTAAAAATAAACTATGGTATTTTTGTTTAAGTTAAATAATTAAATGTGAAGTATAAAATTCATCTGAACAAGCTTATCACTTCACGATAAACAAAGGCAAATGTTTATACAAATATGCGTATATAGAACACTTTAATATTTTTTATTAAGTTCAGTAATTTGAATTTATTTAACTATTTTTATTAATTAAAATACTGTTTACATGATGAGTGTCATTATTAATATATATATAGGAAGGCAATACATTTTATTAAATACCTCTTAAACTATGTACGCATTATAGACTCGGATATATTTCAGATTTTTCAGTTCAATTTTTTAAATGTGATTTTATCTAACAAATGCATACGATTAAATTTATGTTTCATCAATGCAATTATAAAATTCTTTCATTTCAAAGCATTGCATTAATACCTCTTTTTTATTTTACATTATTGGTCCCACATCAAAACTTTAGAAGGAATTCAAAAGTTTAAAGCTTATTTTTATTTTCTCAAATTAACATTCCTTTAATGTTGTTATTCAATCGATAAACACAAAGAAAGCAAGAAAAATATATAGCTGTATCTCGAGGCATCACAAGAAGTTCAAAACATGACAAATCACGTTAAGGTTTGGTGATTTCGCCCTTTAGAAGGTTTGAATCTTTCTGGCTTCAGGTTGTGACTAAATTTATCGACTCAATTTCCGAATCAGTTAATAAATTATTACGACCGTTAAGAATTTTTTAGTTGGGCGATTTATGTCAGCTTATAAGGCGTGAATTTTGTATTATATTTCTAAACTCGCTTTTTTTATTTGTTGTTTATATCGTCTTTTAAGGTATCATTTCTTGGTGCACACATACCATCGGGCTGGTAACGTAGTAAAATTATATCTAAAATATTTTATAAAAATTTCGGTTACTCTATCTCCCCATAATCAATTTTATTGATAGCCATGTTATTAGATATAAAGATTTATAATATGTAATTATAATAATCTCTGGGTATGGATGATAATAGAGGTTCTTTTTATTCATTAACTTTTTAAATATGTTTTCATTTTTAGCGAACATAATACATATTTGTATGAAAACTCATTTCATTTACATGAAGAAATTTGTTATTTTCCTATTAATTATAACATGTATTTAGCCTATAAATTGTTTTCCATATACATTTGGACCTCTATTTAACGAAGTCTCTAAATCCCGAAAAAGTTCGTTTTATGGAAAATTCGTTATATAGAGGTTCTTTTTTTAAAATTTCTTTATAAGCCACATAAAACAAATTTTAAATTCCTAAATACTATATATTAAAAAAGAAATTATTCCTAAATTTTTGTAAATTAATATATATTTATTTTACTTATTTACGTATCATAAAGTAAAGAAAAAAATGAAAAAAAAAACGAAGAAAAAAGTAAAGAAGATAAGTTTCTTGACACTTTTATCCACTTCCTGAAGAATTAAATTTTTTTCTTCGATGCTGAAGCACAAACGTTTTGACATTTTGAGCGACAAGCACTATAAATGAATATATACTAGTTAGTTCTAAGACACGGGGACACGAGACAACTGCACCGAGGGTGGAAGGGGATATCGAATGTGATTCCAGTGTACTGGACAATGGGGATTAAAGATTGCACTTTTCGGATGAAACACCCAGAATTCTATTGCTCTTGGCGAGTTAGGCATTTAAAAAAACCAGTTCAAGATTTATGACCACCATAAAGTTTGTTAAAAGGGAGAATAACTTGAAATATCCAGAAATACTTTAAAAATATGGATGAAAAAAAATTAAATCACAAGAGGAAAAGTTCATTAAACGGAAAACGCACTTCGCTTTCGGAGGTTATTTTATGAAGAAAATCTTGAAATTATCTTGGCCCGAAGAAAAAGTTCGCTATATTGAAAAATTCGCAATTTTGAAGTTCGTTATATGTAAGTCCGACTGTATTATTATTTTATTTAACTAAGCAGATTTATTTTCCTCCTTTATTTGCTTTATTAATCGTTGCATTTTACATCTATCTAAAATATGATGCTCTAAACTAATTTAATTTTTACCAAATCACAGTTAAAAACTATTATAATCCTTTTCCATGAATTTAATTCGCATAGCTCTACTATGAAAAATAATTGAAATCTAAGATTATTTGGTTCACGGAAAAAGATTAATATTTTTTAAAATTAATAATATATCTTCGGGAAATTTGCCGCATATACTTTTGAATGAGTGGTTATATCACACACACATAAAAACAATTGTTTTTAAAACACTCACATAACTTGTATGTATCATATTGGTTCACATGCATTAAAATGTGTTTTCCGTTTCAAACATATGTATTCTCACTGTTCTACATAATTTAAAACTTAAAATAATGGTTTTATAAAATTTCTATGATAACTTAAATACTTTCATGTGTTTTTAAATTACAGCACAAACAGAACAGCAACAGGGATGATTTTTTTTTAGATTTCAAATTCCTAGGGACATTCGAATACTTTTTACTTTAGGGAAGTGTAAATAAGATTCCAAACTAATTAAAATACATACATACGGTTATTATTTACAGAAATAAAAATACAATCAAACTATTTGTTCCTTTTAAATAAAATTTGAGTACCAAAGAAAATTTAAATGTGCAAACAAACAGATGTGAATATATATATATATATATATATATATATATATATATATATAAGTTGAATAAAGAAGACTACTGAAAATTATTAATTCAATCAATATATCAATAGATATTTAATAATTAAATGAATAACAAGTTTAAAAATGATTGTTTGCTGCTGTGCATCTTATTACAGTACTTTAATCATAAATGGAATTAATTTTTTATCTTGAATCTTTTTAAAGTATCTTAATTTTTATTAATTTCATACCCATATTATTCTGGGTTTTTCAAAATTTAATATATCTTCATGAATAACTTCATGGAAGACTTACTTAAAAAAATGTACTTTACATTGACATTTTTCTGAAAGGCTGACACAGATTGTAAGCTACATGTGAGCAATCTTTATTTGTAACTCTCCGTTGGGCGTGTGCGCGAATCTCTCAGATGTTTTATAAAAATAGTTTCGGTGCCGTGCCAACACTTCCTAGGAGGTGTTGGCCGTGTTCACACCGTGAGTTGGATCATTCCCCTTCTTCTTCTAACTGTCTTTCGTTATTCCCCCTAGGATTCAATGTCAAGGATGAGAATGATTTTTTGCGTATTTCGGGTTGCAAGGGCATTTAATCTGATAGATGCAGTACGCGCAACAACGTCAGTTTTATGACTTTGTACAATTTCGTTAATTTTGATTTTTCCCCTTGTAAAATAATGTAATTTTCAGTTCTATGCGAAAATAATTCGAAACAAATATTTTGTAAGTTCTGTCTGATAGGTTTCTTTTTTAATTCCTAATATTAGCTCACACTCTCTATATATTTATTTATCTTGGTGGAATTTTCAATCGTTAATAAAATACATTTTAAAGCGTTCAATTGAGCTGAAGCTTTATATACATTATTATTTTGAATGACAATACAGTAATTTAATTTTAATTAATAAAAATCAATTAATTAAAACTAATTATTCAAAGAATTACAAATACAGCTACTTGGCATCATTTTTAGTGACTTAGCGAAAGTTTTGGTGACTTGTGTCAAACTTGAAAATGTTTTCTTTTTCTCACATTTTAAAGCGCTCATTTGAGCTGAAGTTTTCTATACACTATTGTTTTGGGTAAAAATACGATAATTTAATTCTAATTAATTAAAATTAATGTAGGAATTGACTAATTTTTATATATATATTACTTGTTTCTTTTGCTGAGTGTCGAGATATTTCTGAGGGATTCCGCACTCCTTGTCAGTGACTGCATTTTGTTAAATCCTCAATGTAGCTTGAATAAACTACCAAAATATCTATATGGGAATCAAAATCACTCAGAATCTCGCACACATTTTTTTGGAAAACTATGTCAAGAACTTTTGAAAGAGCACCTGCGAGGACGGTGTAACATTCACGTGACTCGTTCATTTTGACGCAGGATTGAAGGAAGATCTAATATACAGTGCCCTATTCAAGAATAAAAACCAAGAGACCAGGAACTTGGAAAAAATACAATTCCCTCTTGTGAGAGCATAAAGAAAAGAGTATTCAAAATTTTTATGCATTATATCAAAAATCGATGTCTTTTGAACATTATAAGGGGATTCACGAAGACTGACAAGGCGTCTTCAAATATAAACAGTGTGACACGATGATAACTAACCATTCTTTTTGATATTTTTCCGTTTAAATATCTCAATTCCTGATTCTATTTTAAATATTATTTTACGTCAAATGTATTTTTAATGTCAAATCTCACCAAAAAATGATTAAATCATCATGAAACGTAAAAAAATGAGGTGATGCATCTGAGAGATATCACGCGCCTATAGATGGAACTTTTTGACGAGTGCCTAGATGAGGGTTAAAACATTTCGATTGATCAGAAAAATATTCTTATTATTTTTAAAGTAATCATCATAGCAAATGATGGTTCTGAACCATGGGTAGAAGCTTAAAATATATATTTTTTAAAGTTCTATCGATCAGTTAAAAATGAACCTAAGCCTAAAAGTAAATGTCGCTCTTATTTTGGAAATCTGAATGTCTTAATGAAGTTAAGTTACACGACATCTGGGAAGAAAAATAGAAAAAGAGTAAACGCTGTTTTGTGAGCGTGACATGTGCTACATATTTATTTATAAGTCAAGACAAGTTAATTACAAAAATATGCTAAAGCATGGTAATTATAAAAACATGCTAATTTAATGAGTACCGGTTTTTATTTTTAGTTAAGAAGTACACATTTTTTTAAATATATATTTTTTTTTACTCTCAGTATATACAAGGCGCCCATTTAATAAGTAGGATAATTTTTAAGTAGGTTTAAAACATTATAGAAGTATAATATACTTATATTTTGTCTTCATATTTAAATACCTTTATTTCCTCCTTGTAGCAACTTATTATTAATAGTAATAATGATACTAACCATATGAAATGATAATCATGATATTATTTTATATATTGTATTTCTTGCGATTTCAATAAGGCATTTTAGGTCTTAAAGATCATAAACTCTAAGCATATATTCGAAAAGATCTTTTTATCAGGAAAATAAATTGGGTGTAATAATTTTTAGAATGTATAATCTTTCTCTCTTTTCTTTCTATCTCTCTCTCTCTCTTTGTATGTATGTTACATTATTTCTTGTAATGCTCTTTGTTCTTATTATTTACTATTTCTTGTTTTTGATATATTATATAATAGTTTTGATATTATATATATATGAGTGAGGGAATATTAACGTTACACTGTTCAGCTACACGAGGGCTTTTGGTGATAGATCTTGTAATTTTGATCCATGGTCAAGTGACGGTCAACCTGAGCTGGCATCCCCCTCTCCTAACTACCACATCTCACCAAAGGGAGGACGTTTGAGCTCTCGACATTACAATGGATAAGAAAAGGTAGCTTACCTACAATCTGCATTCAACACACACACACACACACATATATATATATATAGGGAAAAAAGCGGCCTACCCTCCCTCCCATCATTGTTTACGGAACTATTAGACCTACGGACTTGGAATTAGCAAGCATATTTCATTTGTTTAGATATAGAGAGAAATCCGCTAAGAAGAATTTGTACGAAAATTGGCACCAAAGTGGATTACGGAGATTCTACGAATTTTGAAAAACATAATTGAATTTTCAGACTTGAAATTTGACAAATATGTTTCTATTGTTGAGCAGAGATACGCTTAGAACGTATCTTGCTAAATTCGACTTGCAGATAGTGTTTTATGCTGGTTGGTTACGAGTTTTTTTAAAAAAAATCTCGTTTTCAAACTATTACATCAAGAGACTTGAAATTTGGAAAACAAGTTTTTATGAAGAAATCAGTTCAAAGTGATGTTTGCAAAAATCGATTTCGAAAAGTGGGCGTTTGGAGGGGGATACAAGGTAAATACACTTCTATTTTAGAATTTAAAGTCATTTACTTCTATATCAAGAGGTGAAATCTATAAGAATATTTTTTTAAGTAATCAAAAACTTAATGATAGTCACACAATCATAATCATTTATTATAATAAAAACTGAGCAAAGCTGGTGGAGACGACTAATTATTTCATATATTTATGAATTGATTTCAAAACAATGAGATAATAATAAAGTTATAATTAATCCCATCAGTAAAAATATTTTTACCCTAACTACATAATGAAAATTTGGGATAAATATTTTATTCGAAATTATCACCTTAAATTGCTTTATTCGTTGTTTCAAATAATCTTATCGTATATAAATATATTTTCATCTTCTTTTTCATAACCGAAAATATATTTCCTCTCGATTTGATACCTTAGGCATCATCATTTAATTTAGAATTATTGAAAATTATTCTAAACACAAACAACATCGAGTACACACTTAAAACTGTGTTTAATATTCTATTTACACTTCACGGCGAAATATTGATATATTTTCTGTGTAGAGCACGTTAAATACATTTTTAATCCTCAACAGTTTATTATTTCCAGTTAGAGAAACATTTAACATAACAGAAGTCTGTATCAGAGTTATAAATGATCAAAAACAAATTACAGGCACACAATTTTATGATTTTATTTTACAAACAGCCATTTTTCCAGCAATCAATACCCCCAAATTAAAGGTAGCTGGTTCAGCAAAAGTGTAGTACCTTTTCCCAGCGCTCTGCAATGAATTCGAAAGAAGGTGGTGTGGCCATCAGAAATCGGAAAAGAGCAAGTTTATCGCACAAAAGGGTTGGAGTTAATTTAATTTTAAAGCAATTAACCCAATCGAAACCGCGTGCTATCGACTGGAAGCCGGATTTCATTTAAAATATTCTCCGCTGACAGCTGAATTAAGTAACAGTCATTTGCATACGAAAGGTACGACGTGAAGTTTGTTGGGAAGGGAATAGTAGTAATTGTATGATTCGCAGTTGAAAAATGTTCTATAATGTACATATATAGTTTGAAATTGTATGTGGGAATAAAATTTCTAATCTACTTGTTTTTAAATTTATTTCAAGTCAGATTATTTTGTTTTTAAATAATACAGGGTGAGAAAAAAATATTCAACCCTGTTTTTAGAAATTATATTTTCGAAACTATTGCATGCATTACAAAAAGTGATACATGAATGTAAAGATAAATATACCAAGTTTTTTTCTCTCACCAATCTTCCGCTGCCCTTTCAAGAGAGCTATTATTGAAATTCAAATATTGCGACAACGGCAGAGAATATATTTTGCGTATTTACTAGCTGCTGACCTAGCTCCTGAAAAGGTTGCTTTCCTCATAGACTCCGAAGCTGCAGTTTTAGCTGTAAGCAGTAATACACCAACTGACTGTCTTAAAAGAATTCAGTGACGAACTAAAATTGCGGATCTAATCTCATCATACGGCTCATATGGTCACAAGTTATGTTGGGACAACGAGACCCCTACAATGCGAGAACCGACCAAAAAGCCAAGCAGGGAGTCGAGTCGTCTCAACCGGAAGTCCTCTTAAACCTCAGAAGAGCAAAGAGCATTATTTCTATAAACATAGGCAAATATATTGCCGTGACCCAAAAAACCAAGAGCCTTGGTTGTCATGTGACAGTCTTGCCACTGTGGGTCCAATACCGAGGCACCTGGAGAGGGTTGAGGCTGTTGCCCTTTTTCGCCGAACCACCAGACATGACCAGTGGAGTATACCTCCACTGGCTTGGTCTGGCTGCAGAAGAGGTTTGCCCACTCTTCGGCCACGACAGAATTGATGGTGAGTACCTTTTACAATGCACTGGACTCGACTGACGACATCGTCAGTAGGTACTGGGAATATTGGCGTCAAATGTTAAAGAACCCAAGCAGGGGAGGGGTGTTGGATAAATAAATAAATAAATAGATTTTGCGTATTAGAGTATGCACGGGTTTTTTTCCATTTATTTTGTGCAACGTGCATTTAGAAATCTCTACGAAAAAAAGAAACAACAACCAAAAAAGCACTCTGCGATGTTATCATCAATTGTTTGTGTAAAAAGAACAGCAGCGGCCGGCCAAGCGTCTCGGAAAGAGCATTGGAGAGAGAGAGAAAGATTTTCTCAAAATCTACAGAAGTCTACAAGAGTTGTCTTCTGGAGACTTCGGATGCTTCGGAAAATGTTATGAACAAAAATTAAATTTCAAGCCGAATCATTTGATATTGACACAACAAATAACAGAGGATGGCAAGTAAGAATTTGTTCAGCATTAAGAATCATTCATAGAGTGATATTATAAAATGTATGGAACGATTACAGAGAGAGATTGGACTTATGCCTTATAACAAAATGGTCACACATTACTCATATATAATAGAAAAAAAAATATTAGTATATTTCTCTTCACATTCATGTATTTATTATTGTAATATGTGATGTAGTTTCAATAATATGACTTTTTAAAATCGGGTCCTTCAGTTGCACTCTACCTGAATATTAATGGAATGTATATATCGATGGTATTTCTTCAATTAAACTTGAAATAAAATTTAGTGCTTAGAATTTTGTTCTATTTTGTCAATTATTTAATATTATTCTTAACGAGAAAATAGCTACTTTATTGAAATAAATCATGTGTAACGCTCATATACAAGTAATGAAATGGTTAGAAATTCAAATCCATACAACCCATCAATTGATAACAATTACTAAAATAAGTACGAGTGCAACACATTAGTCCACACATGAGTTTTTATTAGGTTACTGTGCAGCATTGAGATTATACAAATTTCTGTTGATATATTTAACTTCTTTTTCACTAAAAATGTTCTCTCTTTTGTTACAAAATGCTTAAGTATACTAAAATTTACCATAATATTAATATTACTTGAATTAGATATTAAAGTTCCAAACTACTGCATCAGCAATAATTTTGATAAAATGTAAATTATTTCAAAAATAACAATTAGAATTATTTGTATAAGCTACAAAACGTTTTTTTTTTTTTTAAATGTTTAATGAACAGAAAAACAGAACAGATATTATAAACAGAAAATTAGCTAATTTAATTAAATTTTCAATTATAGTTAATTCAATAGATGATATCAGATGTTACATCTGCTTGTGAAATACTTTACACAGTTATTGATTTTGAGAAACCATTACATAAATAATTGAAAAATACATGTACCTGGCAGACACATAAAATAAATTAGACATATCCCAATAATTTATAAGTTTTAAGCAAAATATGTTAGGCAAATTGATACGTAATTCATTAGTATAAATGGAAGAAACTTAAAATTGACAAGTAAAAATAGTTTTCATGAAAAGAAAAGAGTTTTTAAAATTTCTGGGATAACACGCATATCAAAAATTAAACTAAACACAGCTAAACGGTCACATAGTAAATATAATCAGGCGTTTTCGATTGAATTCAAAGCTGGCCTTAGACTCATGCGTCTTCTAGTACTATCCATAAGTAGTTTTAAGTTAAATAATTAGATAAAAATAAAACAAAAAATTCTGCCCAAGTATTAAGAACCTAAGAATGCATTTCTTAAAATTTGAAAAACATTCTTGTATTTTTAGGAATTTTAAACTAGATGCATTTGGTTTACTTATGTGAGTAATTATTGTTAACTTATATATGTATCCTTTTTAAAAAAAAAGTGTCTACAAAATCAAAAGCTGGCAACAGCGAAAAGGTAGAACTGATTAGTTGGAAGCCTTTGGTTGCATTTTTATGCGACCTTGACGTCACGTAAAATAATTAAGTGAGTGGTTTGAAACACGTAATTACATTTATCGTTTGACTATGACGTCATATAAATTTAGTCGATTGTTATAAGCAAATATTATTTTATTGATTCAATGGTATATTTATTGTTATATTACTGCCTGTTTTTATTTTATTTTTATTACAATATTGTAATAAATCAAAATAAATAATTATATTTCTTTGAAGGTATCCGACTATGTTAGGAATTGTGATTTTGAAAAAGAGCACAAACGGATATATTTTTTTAATATTTAGTGTCACTTAGATCAGAAAACACATAAAATTGTTTTCAGAATAGTATTACAACAGTGCTTCTCAAACTTTAGTACTTGCGACCCAATATTGAATCACAATTTTCATCGCACCCTCCCCCATACAATAACCATGCATTGAATTCGATAATACGATACTTTGAAGCTAAAGCTACAACTTTAACCTCTCCGCCATCTGCGTATATAAACGTCTTTCTCAGCCAGTGCATAGTTTGCCCCGGGGGTATATATGCACCTTTCCGAAATACGGTATTTTCATTGCTAATAATGTCTTGCTGTTTTTACTCGTTTTCTAAAATAATTCGGAAGGCTTTGGAATGCAATAAATGGACAATGAAAGTGATTGCGAATGATTCATTTATTTCAGCGGATATCCTTATACACTGCTGGACAATTGCTAAGGACGGATAACACTATCATCCATAGCAACCACAAAATGAAAGGAAGCAAAATGTGGAAAATTAGAATAAGTGCGGGATATTAGTAAGAAGAAGTATGAGTATGCACATTTTTTTTCCATGTCTGTTCATCACGTGATAGCGTTCATAAGAGCTTTAAACGTTTTGACGCGTGTGGACAGTTGTTGTTTCAAGTCAAAGTTTTACAGAAAAGATTTAATAGACGAACTTAAAATTTTTGGCATGTCTTCCCGACATCACATAGATGATTTTATGCGTGGCCGAATTATTGGAAAGAAGGGCGAAAAATAACAGATGTTGTCAGGGAGTTCGAAATCGCTCACAGCGTTGTTTCACGGCTGTGGAAGTCATTTAAAACTACTGGAATGTGTAGTAGACGGCACGGGGGAGGTCGTGTTAGAAATACGACACCTGCAGAAGACAGATATATCGTCCTATCAACAAAAAGGAACAGGCGCACCACAGATCAGCAGGTGGCAAATCAGTTTTTTGCTGCCTCAGGAAAGCAGATCTCCCGAAAAACTGTTGCCAGACATTTGAGGGGAGGAGGACTATACGCACGCAGACCTGTTGTGTGTGTCCTACTGACGAGACGGTGCCGTACTGCCCGTTTGCAATGGTGTAGTGAGCATCACAATTGGACTGAACAGGACTGGGCATGCGTACTATTCTCAGATGAGAGTAGATTCAGTCTGTCATCGTATTGTAGACGCCAACAGATCTGGCGCGAGAGTGGTACTGCTTATCGTCCAGAAAATATCCAGGAAAAGGACGGATATCCGACATGCAGTATCATGATGTGGGCCGGCATCATGATCAATGGCCGCACGCGCCTACATGTGGTTGCGAATGGGACTATGAAGTGCCAACGATACATTGATGAAGTTCTACTTCATCATGTTCGTCTTTTCCGTGGTGCTGTCAGTGATAAATTTGTTTTATGGACGACAACGCAACATGTCATCGAACACTCGCTGTTCAGGATTGTCTAGACAGCGAGGGTATTCAACGTCTCGTATGGCCAGCGCGTTCTCCAGATCTAAACCCCTTTGAAAATGTGAGGGATGCTTTGGGGAGGCAAGTTGCTGGTCGAAACTATCCTCCGACAAACAAGAACACCCTCATCCGTGCACTCACAGATGAATGGGATAAATTGCCTCAACAGCTGCTGGATAATGTTGTGCAAAGTATGGTACGACATGTGGAATGTTGCATCACACTCCACGGTGGACATATCCCGTACTGATACCTTTCTTTAAGGTGCCTGCTGACTTTTAGATGCATTGTTCCATTTCTCCGTACGCAGATCAAATGAACATTTTTTTTTCTCTTTCAGATGTTTCACAGCTTTTGTACTTTCCAGAATAATAAATATTTTTTATTCTAATGTCTGAACAGTGTGGCAACTATATTTTATCCTACTAGGCCTCATGTCTCGCTTAATTTTATGCTACATAGCAATTTGTGATCCGTCCTTAGCAATTGTCCAGCAGTGTATATTCCTCCCTCCATACATCACATATACTCGTCTACGTGGAAAACGGTGGCATTAGGAAGCGAATCGCAAAACGTTTAATAGGTTTTTAAGAGATTAATTTTAAACTGTACAAATTATCGAGGTAAGTATTGATTGTTGTGCATAGTTTTATGTATAATAAGCCCAAGGGGTCACTGGTAATTATTAAACATGCGCTTAACCTATTATAGTTAAATTAATTATAAAATACATTGTGCAGTACTGATGCATTTATAAGTGTATTATATTAGTGTAGATGTGTGTTTCATTTTTCATTGTGTCGGAATGTATTCCGTTTGCATATGTTCAAATAATTAGCAATTTTTTTAAATAATCCTTTGTTTTTGACTTTTGAATAGACTCACGCCCCCTCCTTGAATTATCATGCCCCTTAGGGGGCACGCCCCACAGTTTGAGAAGCTCTGTATTACAAATAAAATTGCTTAAATGACATACTTCGGAAGAAATTGAACATAGAATTTTCTATATATATAAAAAAAAATTCTCCATTTATGAAAAATACTTCTATAAAAATATATATATATTTTTTTCACTTGAACTAGAGTTTTTAAAAAATTCACGTTATCTTCAGAGTTACTACCAATTGTAATAATAATGGATGCTTTTTGCTAACATTTTTTTCATTCTGATGTGTTAAATTATTGATTAATCCACTTTTATATATATCAAAAATCCTAGTTCAGGCTCTGTAGAAAATTCATAGCTATACATATATATAGGCAAAATATTATTGTTATACAAGAATTTTTCATGAAGGATGTATATTTTGAAGGTAGGTAACTCTATATGCTCATTTTTTGTCAAAATATCGTATTGAAATTAATTTGTATTGTAATAATAATCTGAAAAAAATGTTTCAGGTATTCTTATCTAAGTGAAAATAAATATTATATATATATATATATATATATATATATATATATATATATATATATATATATATATATATATATATATATATATATATATATATATATATATATATATATATATATATATATATTGTTACGTAGATCCGGGTTCTAGGATTTTATGCAAAAACAATCACAAAGAAAATAAACAGCTCTTTAAGAGCGATGTGAATTTATTATCGAAAATCCAATCCTTTAAATACAGGATTCAGCAGCAATATTCGCAGAGCAAATATCCGAAGATCTTCACATCTTCAACAGCAATCCAACACAATCACCAGTGTTTAAAAATACACGCACGTAAAGATTATTCACAAGCACAGCCGAGCTAATCGCTAGTCAAAACAATCCTCTGTACTCACTGGCTTAATCAAGACTCTTCGCCGTACCGGCGAGCTTCTTTTTATAGGCGCGACAGAAACTTCCAGAAATATAACCTCTCGTGTCATTGAACGGAACACTAGTGGAGATATCTACTACTTTCTAGAAGATTCCAGAGGGTTACGAACTCGCCAACATGGTCGCTAATGACCTCAAAATGGTCGCCAAAGTCACCAAATTGGCCGCTAGCTTGGTCGACAAAAATTACGCCAACTTGGCTCTACCGCCAAGATTTCGCCAAGTTCTCATTGAGTCGCCATTATAATGTAAGGGGCGGCATTGCTTGTGAATAGTACAATTTTAACATGAAATAAATATAACATAGTGTAATATAAATGCATTAAACACTCGAATACAAATTATTTACACTATTTACACAAAATTCGTAACAATATATTTGTTTGTATGCTTTTACAAAATAATAGTTCCTATCTTAGTGGGATACCTTAAAATAAGAAACATCAGTAAAAAGTCGCCCGACCGGTATAATGCTTAGCGACGCTGATTGCGGTGCCGTAGGGACTGGGTTAGAATCCCGGAGAAGACATGGATGTTTGTAAATGTATAGTGCCATTGCGGCATGGGGTACTCTAAATAGCCGTCGAGCCGCAAGTACTTTCGTCTGGTTGGTGGAAGGAGTAGAGAGGTGGGAGGCCCCCGACTTCCCCCCAGATGTCCTCCCTGAAAATTGGGGTGGAAATGAGCCAAATCATGCTACCACCTGTATGGTTCTCAAAGCTACGGCTAATGACATGCGTCACTTAGCCCTTTGCCATGATGAATTCCGTGGGCCTCCACCTGGCCTTTGCCGATCAGGTGGCATCAGTAACAACAACAACATGTCAGTAAAAACATTTGTTTAATAAATATTTTCTAAAAAAACAACATATTTTCTGAAAAAAGACAATAGGCATTTGTTTCATAATAATAATAAAAAATTTATCAACTCTCGAGGAAACAAATTAAACGCAATAAAAGAACGTTTTAAAAAATAACACAAAATTCACTTTAAATCAAATGAAAACCTAAAATAAGAAAAATAAGAATAAAAACTTTAAGCGAACTAATTAATTTTTCTTTCAAAAATGAGAAACACTTTCCTGGTTTTTTTTCTCTTCAGTACATAAAAAAATAAATAAAATATTTAATTGCATCATTTTACACTTTTATTTATTTAAATTACACCTTCTTCTACAGAATTCTTCATACAAAAATAATAATAATAATAAAAAAAAGACACAGTAAACTTTACTCTCTTCTACTCCAGCTCATGAAAAAATGCATTCACCAGCGAAACAAATGATCAAAAACACGATTAATTTCATTTCTCGCTGAAAAGTTAGAAATGATTCTCATTTATAATCATTGTCATGATAATGACAGAGCCTAAGCGCTGTAAAAGATTCCCACAGAAAAGTAAAACCGGTTTCTTTGCTGTACATAATTAAGCATGACTCTCACGAAAATCGCTATTCAAGTTCCAGTTTTACCCTTTTTTGATTCTTTGATGATGTGACGTCACGAAGCAAAAGGGCATCATTAGCGACCGAGAAGGGGAACTCTTTTCTTACGCCAAGAAAAAGTAATTATAGTCTTTACTTGAAAAGGTACAAAGTTCAGCGGCAGAGAGAGGGTTCCTGTTGTATTCATGGGCGCGGAGTTTTTCTTTGAAAATTCAATTTCATACTCATAATGACAAGCGTAAGGTTACACCAAGTTCTGATGGGCTGGGAAGGGAAAAAATACATAAAAAAAATTAAAATTAAAAAAATGGAGGAAGGGACTTTTTAAGAAGGGGAAGAATTCTTGCCAGTTCGCAATTAAAAAGAAGGTCAAATTAAGTATTTTCACTGTTAATTTTTTTTCTTTTTCTTGTTCTTCGTCTTCTCTTTTAGAAAAGTCTGTCGATTTTTTTTCTGCATATACTTTTTCGCTTTCTTCCTCTGCTAAGTCATTAATGACTAAGGTAAGAGAAAATTCACCGGAGAATATTAAATTAAGTTACTCCTTGCATCGGATTTCTCGCTGAGTTCAGAGATGTAACAGTTGAGGCTGTTCATAAACTGATTAACATTTTTATTCGGGTTTATCATTAACATGGATTCTGTTATTGAATTAATAAGTTCCATTAATGTTCAATTTATTTGCACCTCGCTTTTATGAGGTAAATTATACTGATTTGTATGTGTTTAAGTGAGTAGAGAAGGCGTACAGGCGTTTCAAATTACGCAAATCAAACTGATGGGCGTTATAACCGCTAATGTGAAGATTAAAGTGGATTGATTTGCCCTTAAATTGTTACATTGGGCATACTTAATTTCAATAGTGGATCTAATAAAATATCAAACTTCCGTTTTGATCAAGAAGATTTTGTTGAAGTTTTAATCAGTGATACTCATCCTGCAGCCCGGTAACATAGCTCATTGCTCTGAGAAATTCATTTATTTATAAAAAAAAAATTGGGTGGGGAATTCTTTGTTAAAAAATACAAATATATGAATTTTGCTGTAGATGTTGTATGGGTGTGGATTAATACTTTTTTCCTGATTAGTGATGATAAACAACAATGGAGTAGTGACTATTTAGTTGTGGAACTAATTTTTAACTATCTTTCATATTGCAAGCAAAAACATTCCGAAGAAAATGTATCATTTCAAGACTATACTATTAGGAAGTGAACTATTTTGTAGTGAAAAATAAACATGGATCAGTCATTGTTTGATTTTTCACGAAAGTGTTGTACTTAAAAAATATCAATAAACAGGAATTATTAAATAGCGCTTCTCCTCAAAGATCTATTTCAAGAGGTGATAAATAGGCTTTCTCTTGAATAACCTTTACAACAGCAAAAAGAGTTTTGTTAGTTGCAATGTCATGTGGTAACAAAGGCACTCTATGAAATGTGTTATATTATTGGTTATCTTATGAAACCATTTACTGATGCACACACTGAGAAAAGAGCCATTCTTAAATGCTTCCAATTTAGGAATATTTAGAGAAAAAAAATGCAAAGGGATAGTTTTTAAAAGCAAAATAGGAGTTTTAATATTTTGATCAATTTCCACATTTTAAATTTTCTATGTTATATTGGTCGTAAACATCCCCCGTACGTTAATTCTCATGTTGAGGCCCACATGAGATAACCATCATATGTATGCGACCCGACAGAAAAAAAGTTTGAGGTACCCCTAGTTTAGACTGTGGCTTCAATTAGGTTTTCAGCTCCAGGATATAGCTGTTTCTTCCAATCAGGAAATCCCGGGATTTAAATTTTGTTTGAATTATTTTTAAATTTTTTTCTCATCAGAATTTTCGAAGAATTTAATTCTTGGAAAATTTAAATTTTGTTTATGCAATACGTATATATTGTTTTTGTTTTTGTGTGGGGAGTTATAAGTATAGTAGAAAAAATATATGCAGCTCTCATTCCTCGTATGGAAGAACGTCATATAAATTTGTGATGAGCCTTTAAGTGAATTTCTATTAATCCCCTTGGGGAATCTTTGGGGCCAGCAATCGAGTTATTTTGCAGACATCCCTCTCAAGA
The DNA here is from genome assembly GCA_019973935.1 of Trichonephila clavipes. Lineage (NCBI taxonomy): Eukaryota > Metazoa > Arthropoda > Arachnida > Araneae > Nephilidae > Trichonephila > Trichonephila clavipes. Next base: position 196,899 of record BMAU01006932.1, on the reverse strand, counting down.
AGAAACATTGATATTCAGATTAGCTTTTATATATATATATATATATATATATATATAATCCAATATTAAAGAATTTTTCAATATATAATCATATACATATACATACAAATATATATAAATTTATACATATATATACGTATACACAAATACATAAACAAAAATATAAAAAAAAAGCATATAGTTATATACCTAAGATAACTAAAAGTAGGAAAGAGGCACATAGTATAAAGACAAATTCTGGCCTTAGGAACCAGGATTGCAGGTTTAAACCAGTTTTGCGGCGTCAACCTTCACCTGTAATTTGTCATACTATGTACCAAGGAAAGGAAAGAGTTATATATGTAGAATTTAAATATTAAAAAATCAATAAATTAAATAACATAGGAACATAAACATAACCTACTAAAACGATGGCCAAGAGTGTTAAAACAGAACCGCATAAAGGCCGATATAAGAAACGATTAATTGCCATACGTAACCTTTAAAAAAGTGTAAAATCTCAAAATATATATTAATTTTTTTTTTAATAAGCATGTGGCAATTTAATAATTGGAATAAATTAGATATTGTCTAAATTTAAAGAAAACATTACAAAACATAATAACAATAAAATAATTACAGTATAAAGTGATTAAAATTTTTTAAGATTTAAAAAAAAAATATTAGCTTTATCGATACATTATTGATAAATATAGTTACAAATAATATTTCTATATATAGATATTGATAAGAGGAATTCCAGTATTTGAATTGCATCTCTTTTATCATAAATATTACTATGATACCTTATATACGATAATAAGAAATATATATATATATATTTTTATATACAATATATATATATATTATTAATAACATAATTATATTCATAAAAATGTAAATAAAGATTAGCCAAACTATACTGGATAATAATCTTTCAGTAAACTAAAACTATTTTAATCGATTTCTATTAAAATAAATTAAGTGCATTTTATTTAAGCTATTACGATTTCGTGCATTTTTTCACATAAGGTTTGAGCTATTGTTCTATCACTCTAAAATTTCCCTTTACAGTTTGCTTGCCTTAGATTATTATATTTCGTAATAATAAATTGGATTTCTCACGGCTAGCTTGGGTCATTAACCTTTACCTCCTACAGATTTAAGTCAAATAGATGAAGAGATGGCTTCCCCAGGGAAGCGGTCATTACAATTTAAGTAGCCCACTGCAATACGCTATATTATAAGCAGCAACATCTCGATGATAGATTTTGCTACAGTTCCATCTTCAATTAAATGCCGTTAATAGAGGATCTGCTTGAAAGACTTGAGATACCTCAAATCCCATTGCATTACTAACAGCTCATGCAACTGGATCTTCTAATTCAAATAAAGTGTAACACTTGAAATTGATTCATATTCTGATTCAATAACTGGATCAATTTATACACAAAAACCATTAAGTGTAACAGAAGAACTAGATAAAGTTATCGAAGAGGCATATGCATGAATGCAGTCTACAATATTTGAGACACTGTAACCAAAAATTCAAAACGAAATTTCTTTTTTAAACAAAAAATTGAGGTAGACATGGGGACTACCTGAAAAGGACACACTCCTATTTAATGACCATAACACAGGCTGACAAGGTAAGACGAGCTGAGTTTTTTAAAAGCTTTTTTACAGAAATACAAGAAATGAATAAATGTTTTATTTCATTTCATTATATATTGCTTTTATTTGTATTTGCATGACGAATTTTTCATTCAAATTTTGATGGTGCAACCAGAAGAAGGTTGGTTTAAGCCCACACGTGTATGAATGACTTGGTCTACTTCATGACTTGTTTACTTTGTATTCTAGAGTTACTCCGAATAACCAGATTTTAAAATCAATTTTCCTTTATCTTGTTCTAATTCAACTTCAACGTAGCATTTTGATCTTTAGTATAATTCCATTTTGTGTGAAAGAGTTCAGGTTGTAGATGTTGCATTACATAATTTTAATAAAGTTCTGAAAGTTGAAGTTCAAATCAAAGTTTCATTTAATTCGATGGTTAAACCTCCAATATAATATGTGTTGATGACAAATTTTTAATATTAAATAAATAATATTGTGCTTATGGAGAAATTACAGACATGCTTCTTTAGCCACCAAACAGTTGCGCCAATCGACTTTAAATGCTTGCTGGAAAAAGTTTTGCCACAGCATGCTACAAGTATGGAACGTTTTTTTTACTCATTTTCTTAAATGATATATTTTGCCCGATTTCTTGAGGAACTAATATATCGCGCGAAAAAAAGTTGGTATATATATATATATATATATATATATATATATATATATATATATATATATATGTCACATCTAGAAAGTTTAACTTAAAAATTAATAATGAATAAAAATAAAGCGAACACTTTACTATCACGTAGGGATTTTAGGGTAAACAGGTCTATCTAAAGGTAGAGCGAGTCTGACGTAGATAGAGCATACTCCAGAAGAGAAACTGGTAACTCCTCGCTGGTATGTTGACTTTTGTTCCATCCAATTGGGCGCCAAATGGTAGCCATATTGGATTAATTATGCTTGAAGGATAATAAAGGACTGATATTTTAAAGATGACGTCTTCCTTCATTTACCAGCTAGCCTGGGATATGAAATATACTATATGTATATAATAATAATAATAAATATGTGTAATGAATCCGAATATAATGTCATCTTCGTTTAAAATACCACTAAAACAGTGCTTCTCAAACTTTCAATACTGGCGACCTACTTTTCAATCATAATTTTTATCGCGACCCCTTATAAAGTAAAAATTCATTGAATGCAATAATAATGCACTTTCAGACGCTGAAGCTACAACACGATCTTAATTATAACCAGTACAAATTAATAAGATAAGTATATTAAATTTTATATATGTTACTTTGAAGTAATATATATTTTATTTTTCTTTCTCGAATTTTTAAATTGAAACAATTGCAAAATGTGGTTGCTGCTTTGAAAACAAAATATAGATCTCAGCCAAATATCAGAAAAGTACTCGGAGTGGCAATTTCTAATCGCAAAACTTTCGCTAAACAAATTCCTTTGAAAAACTTTTCTCTGCAAGACAAGCCCTAGGAAGTCGCTAATGCTTATTGAACTTGCTCTTAATTTAGTATTAATAAATTAGTTATAAAATACCTTGTGGGCAGCACTGATACAATAAAAGTATACCGTCTGAAGTACCCGCTTTTCACACGAGTTCATTTTTTAAAAAAATAAAATATTCTTGATATAATAGCTGAATTGTCAGGAGAGTAAACCCAAATGCGCGACAATGTTTACGAAAATATAAAATGATATTTTAAAATGAATGCTCATATTATAATTAGTTTTAAGTGAACTGTAATTTTAAGCCTCACAGAATGAGCATTTAGAATAAATGTTAAAAATGAAAAATAATATAAAATTCCGATGAAAAATAAGTGCGTTATTTTTAATGTTTAAGGCGAGAAGAATACATAATGTCTTATCCCGGGAGCAGGCACACACTGGGATACAAATGTTAATGGTCACGCGGGAGGATTGAGTCAACCCAATCCGTTTTTTTTATATAATTATTTTTACTCTACATGACGCAAGTCATGATTTCAGTGAACAATTTAATTAAGAGAAATTATACTTACCTACTTTTTCAAGGACTTTTAAATTTTTCTTTGGTAACAAATAAACAGTTTTGCCAGAATTAACGATTCCGTTATCTGTGTGTCCAGCGCAACCACTTCTGGGCTTAAAGTGCATTCAATATAATAAGATGAATGTTACTGAAAAAAAAAATGTTTTTCCTTATGCTTTATACGCTTGAAAATACTCATAAAAATAAATCTTGACCAAGTAATCTTTTGAAGTGTGCTCTCTCTCTCTCTCTCTCTGTGGTTTTCCAAATATCATAAAATTCTTTTACATGGAAAAAAAAGCAACCGATAAATACATTATTTAATACTTCTTTAAATGAGAAAAAAAGTACATAAGAGAGGGGTCATAACTAACTGTACCAATAACTTAGAAGGTCAAACAGATGATCAGCAAATTATTCCTCTGACTACAGCTATAATGTACAGTATTTTAAGAATAATACAGTGTTTCTCAAACTGTGGGGCGCGCCCCCTGGGAGGCGCGATAATCCTACGAGGGGGGCGTGAGCATATCGAAAATAAAAGATTTAAAATATTTAATTTACTGGAATGAATTAAAACAAAATGCTTTCAGACATAATAAAATTGCACTTTTACTCTGATATAATTTACATTAAAAACTTCTTCAATACCTAATTAGCTATCTTTATCCTATAACCAAACAAAAAAAACTTTTATTTGATTTGAATGATGAGATTTTTTTATTACGCTACCTTTTTAATCCTAACATACTACTCATTCAGAGAAAAAAACAGATACCGGACCCAGAATCGAAAAAATTTAGAAACATAAAAAATTCATCACTGTCATTAATTTTCAAAAACTACACATTATAGCTGTAATCTGCTTGACCTTCTAAGTTATTGGTACAGTTAGTTATGACCCCTCTCTTATGTGTTTGTTTCTCCTTTACGGAAGTTGTAAGTAATGTATCTCTCTGTTGCGCATTTTTCCATGAAAAGAGTTTTATGATATTTGGAAAACCACGGAGAGTATTTAAGAGTATTCTAAAAATATAAAGCACAGCGAAAAACGTTTTACAAAATTTTTTATTAGTAACATATATTATCATAATGAATACACTTTTTACCAGGAAGAGTTCGCGCGGGACACACAGATTACGAAATCGTTAATTGTGGCAAAACTGTTTATATGTTACCAAAGAAACATTGAAAAGTCCTTGAAAGTAGGTAATTATATTTTCTCCTAGTTAAATTATTCACTGGAATTACGATTTTTATTGTGTACTATAAAAATAATTATAAAAAAAGGATTAGGGTGACTCACAATGACCCCGCTGGACTATTAGTATCGAGTGCGTACCTGCTTCAGGGTTGAAACACGTTGAAGTCTTTTCGCTTTAAATATTAAAAATAATACAATTATTCTTCATCGGAATTTTATATTATTGTTCATTATTCAACATCAATTCTAAATGATAATTCTGTAAAGCTTAAAAATATAGTTCGCTTTAAACTAATTATACTTTGAACAATCATTTAAAAAAATCATTTTACATTTTTGTAAACATTGTCGTGCACTTGGCTTTACTCTCCTTAAAAAATTCAGCGATTATTTCAATAATGTTTTATTTTCTTATAAATCAACTCCGCAAGCGGGTATTTCAGCCGGTATGCTTTTAATGAATCAGTGCTCCATAGTAGTTTATAACTAATTAATTATTACTAAATTAAGAACAAGTTTAATAAGTATTTACGACTTCCATGGGCTTGTCTTGCAAAGCAAAATTTTTATATAATGCTTATGATTAGAAATTGACCCTCTGAGTTCTTTTTCTATTTTAGCAGATATCTATATTTTGTCTTCTAAGCAGCCACCGCATTTTGCAATATGTTCAATTCAAAAATTAGAGAAAGGAAAAATTGCATAATAATTATCCTATTATTTTATTTATTTATTTATTTATTTATTACTTAAAAGTAGTATACAAAAAATTTAATACTTATGTTACTTATTTGTATGGTTTATAACTAAGATCGCCTATTGTAGCTTTAGCATCAAAGTGCATTATTATTGCATTCAGTACATTATTAATGTATAAGGGGTGTGCGATAAAAATTGTGATCGAAAAGGGGGGTGGCATTATTGAAAGTTTGAGAAGCACTGGTATAATAACAATGATGAATTTTTATCTTCCTATTTTTTCGACCTGGGTCTGGGTTTTGTTTTCTCTGAAAGAGTAGTATTTTAGGTTTAAAAAGAAAACGTAATAAAAAAATCTCTCATCATGGGATTACCGCAAATCAATTAAACGTAGATGATATATATAATTTATATCAGAGTGCATTTTTTTCATGTTTTAATATGTTTTGTTTTAATTCATTCTGATAAATTAATTACTTTTTAAATCTTTTATTTTCGATATGCTCACGCCCCCCTCGTAGGGTTATCGCGTTCCTAGGGCGTGCCCCACAGATTGAGAAACACTACACTAAAATGATAATCACACTCATCAGAGTGCTGTACAATCATCTAATTAGTATGCCTAAGAGTGTAAATACGAAGTTCAAAATTTTCTATAACAAGTAATTATTTCCCGAATTCAAAATAAAGCACCAATAAAAAGAAAAACTAGGAAAGTATTTTCGTGTAACATTCAACTTTCAAACTATTTATGAACTATGGGAATGCATGCACGCTTTCTCCAGGCAATATCAAGCTAAATGTGTCTAGACCAAAAGTTCTTAAACAGTTTCCTTGATTATCTTTACTTCAAGCAAAGAAGTCCATTACATTTCAATTCTTTATTGAAAAATAAATTCAATAGTCTACTTCCCTTTTGGTTTTGTTAACAAGTTCTTAAAGTTCCCGCGTATGATAGCTCCTGTAAGAGTGGTAGGTTTTGGAAACATTTAACACATTAGATAAATAGTTTGGTGCATTAGGTAAACGGTTCTTCAAGTTCAACTATTTCATGTAACATAAAATTTTAAGTGGTTTTAGTCGTAAATTAGCTTATGAAGTATAGCGTTTACTAATTATTTACAAAATATTGTGTTTTTAAAGCAAGTATAAACCATAGATTAAAAAGATTTTCTTGAGTCATTGCCCAAATTTAATGCAGGTTTACTAATTAATATCAGATTAAAACTTATTTTTTGTTTTTTTAAAGCTAAAATAATAATAGTAGTAAATTTTCTAGTAAAAAGAAACAAAATAAACATTTATAACAAAATTGGGAAAACTATGTGTACTATGTGTCCATTGTTGCAAGTACAATTTTCAGTAAGTTCAAATTGATTTCCTAAAAAGTAATTTGTAGAGTTTCGGATGTTAAAGAGGGAAGGGGGTAAATTCTGGGTTGGGTTCTTTGAAGTTTCCTTTATTATGACAATTATTTATTGATTTGTATTAGGTTACATAAAATTAAGTATCAGAACACACATATATCGTAAGGAAAAATTATTTTTTTCTATATAATAATATCTCTCTAAAATTGCTTAAAAAATATATATAATAAGTAATATAAAAAAAATTAAGTCAATTCCTACTTAGATCTACAAAAATTTTTTTATTTAGACTATTTTTTATTAAATAGTTATAATTAATATAAATATAATATTAATATCGTATTGTCATTCAAAACAATCATGTATATAAAATTTCAGTTCAACTGAAATCTTTAAAACGTGAGAAAAAAAATCAAAAAGATTTTTTTTTGACCGAAGACGCTAAGTCGCCAAAAATGATGCCAACATGGCTGTATTTGTAATTCTTTAAATAATTAGTTTTAATCAATTAATTTTTAATTACAATTAAATTACTGTATTGTCTTCCTAAATAATCATGTATATAAAATTTCAGCTCAATCGAGGGCTTTAAAGTGTATTTTATTAACGATTGAAAATTCCCCCAAGATAAATAAATAAACATATAGACAGTGTGAGTTAATAGTAGGATGTGGTTATTCAATCCCTACTATTAGTTAACACTCTCCCAATATGTATTTATTTATACAAATATATTTATCTTTTTCAAATTTTCAATCGTGAATAATATATTTTATTCTTCCACTAAAGTTCAAGCACATTTTTTAAACTTGTAATGAATGACACTTGATGTTAATACAATTTTTTCAAATATTATATATAATTCCTTCACTAAATTAAACAGATGAATAAACTGTAATAAACAAAAATAATAGCCCAACACTGTATATAAAAAAAATAAAGTCGCTCGTTGAGTCCCTGTAGCGCAAAGGATAAAACATTGGACTTTTAATCCCAGGTCATGCGTTCGAAATCTAATTGGGATGGCCCAATTTCATTAAATATGATTTAAGAATTCCCAAATAGTAACAAATGAAAATAATAGTCAAGCACCATATACAGAAAGGAAAATTGTTTTTTATTTTGCTTTTAATGGTGTGATTCTGTCATATGTATATATACATGTTATTTTAATATTTTTATAAAAAGTAACTAAAATAAAAATTTTCTTCGTTGATCAAAGTAGGGATTGATTTAATTTTTTATATGCATTACTTTTTTGATTTTCTTCTTAAAATGCATGCATTGTGAATTATTAAACAACCCAAAATCTGTTTTTCTAACACATTTTTCATCAAAATTTGATGGTTTTAAACTTCCTTCTTTCTTAACAAAGTGTGTTTTTAATAACTCAAAACTCTGACTCAATAGCCCTTGAGGGCGAGGACCTACTTTGCTCATCCGAGTGTATATGATCATTGGTCACTAAGGTGCACGAGCAGATATCCCGAAGAGGTGGTCAGTCTCAAGCGAGACCCCAGTGGTTAAGTCCCCAAGCAAGGTCAATACTCTTTTATCAACCCACTGCATTAGGGATGAAAGTCTAAGTCAACCTTACCTTACGCGGGTTTTTTAAATACATAAATTAATTTAAAAGTAGACTTATTTTTATTTGAAAAGTATGAGAAAAGTACGCAATAGTGTTTAATATACTTTACAGAGCTACGCTCCTCTGCATCACAGTATAAAATGTTTCTTATATTATTAATACTCTTAAAAATATATTTTATACTTCCAAACATTTTTAATTAAGCATCTGCTTCGAAGAAATTAATATTGAGCTATATATATAAAATAAAGCACGTTTACTGTTATTTATAATAACACACAGTTACCAAGCTAAAATATTTGCTTCATAATTGAAATAAGACATTCAAATAATATATTTAACACCCTACCATTTTACACTATTACTCAAATACAATTTTATGTGCACACAATTAAACAGAGTCAACCTTCCACTATTGACAAATCCCATCTCAACTATTGGTTTACCTATTAATTCTCCTGCCCAGCGCACGATTGAAGCCTCGGATACCTCTTAATGACCAAAGATATTTCTTGAAGATATCTGGCAAAAGGGGTTGTCATTAAGGGATGGTCCATCCGATCTTTATTTAGGCTCACCCAGAGAATATTGAATGGATGGAATAAAGTCACGAAAAGCTCCGGGATGTTTGTCGTTTATTCGAGTCGTCCATGTCGAATGGAAATAGTTTAGTAAATTGAGGTTTTGAGAAGGTAGGGGTTTGAGGACTTTTAGGAATATTTAAAGTCTGTATGAATTTCTGGCACGGACGGTGTAACCCAGTGGGATTGCCTTGCTAGAAATAAAGAATAGATTGAGAAACGTGACCGTTGAGGCAAAAGAATGCTTAAACTGCTACGCTACATTTTGTTTACTGAAAACAACTTTGTTATTGGGAGTATTCATGATAAATGTAATGCATTTGCTTATCACATTATATCATACGTATTAATATAGAATGGTATAATGTTAGATTTCTGCTGTAATTAATTGTTTATTTATTTATTTTTCTAGATTTATGAAAGGAGAAATTTTTACACTGGTTTAGAAAAATGTACGGATAAAAATTTAGTACTTGCTAGAATTTCTAAGAAATCAGAATATTTCAAAGTGACTAAAATGAAAGCTAATTTATAAGAGTTAAATCATATAACAAACTATCCATGTTAATGTCTTGTTTATGTTGTGAAAACTGCTTAAAACGAAGCTGAGAGGATTGATATATATTTTCGTGTTAAATAATATTGAAAAGAAATATACTCAACAAAATTATGTTTATTAGAGTGTATTTTATTTACATATATACATATATATATATATATATATATATATATATACATGTATTTAATAAAAATCAATAAAACAAAAACATTCACAAGGACTTAATAAAATTTAATACACAATTTTGGTAGGCTTTGAAAAACAAAACATTTATCGAGTTTTTGGAAAATAATCTGATATTTTTCTTTGCATTGTCTTTTATTTGGCATCAAATTATCAACAAACTGTTCTATTCCCTTTATTTCACCATTGGAATGTTCTTCTAAATAACTGCTCTTACTTTTCAGGATGTTTCTCATTTCGCATGATGTGGGAACAGGAGCTGCATTATTAATTTCATTATCAACGTTGAAATATGTATCAATATTTTTTAAGCTTCGAACAAGTTCCAAAATGTCTTTATCTGCCATAATTGGGGTTGTGCGGGCATTATAATCATCAGCTGCAATGAATTCTGCTGATGATATTGTAAGACAGTCCAATAATACATCAACTTTATCAAACAGATCAATATGTTTAATGATTTTACGTTTCTTGCTAAGAAAAAAAAATACATGGAAATACATAGTGCTTTGTAGGGATCACTGTATTATTTCATGTTAACCGATATTTCGTCTTAAGCGTTTTTGCGTTAAACATATTTTTCAGTTTGTTAAGCGATGGATTACTTTACTAGTTTTCTGCGCGACAGTAAAATGCACATGTTAAAACAGTATGCACAAATTATACTGAAAATGAATTTTTTAAAAAAAAGTAAGAAAAATCAAGCCAAAAATCAATAAATTAACACCCAAATACACATTCACAGTTGCAAAACAGTTGTCAAATAATCATATTAAATGAAATGACTAATACTATAGTATAAAAAGATAAAAGTAATCAATAACATCGTATTCACGTTTATAATAAATTTATCAATATGACATTATACTTATTCCTCAGAAACATTTTGGTATTTCATAGATGCATGTATCAAAAACAATTATTATTGAGAACAATTTGGAGACAAGTCTTTCATTTTAATCACCGGAAGTTTTTGTATTACTTAACGGAATTATCATTAATATTTACGTATTTTTTTGTATCGCACAACGAACATGAAGAGTAGTTACATCTTTTTAGAGTAATTTTAGTATAATAATTGTTATTGATAATCTGAATTTTAAACGAAGTTATGCATGGATTTAACGTTCAGAATGTATTTATGGTGGGCTTATCAAATTAATGCTTTTTATATTGTTCCAAATATCCTTTTTAATATTTATTCATAAGTCTTAGTTATAACCAAATATTTTTCAAAAAATGGTTAATGTTTATCTCATGTTGTTAACTAAAGTATCTTTGCTTAGATTATGTAAATATACAATCCTCAATTGCTCTAGTTAGATGAAACCTGATGTATGTAAATATACGAGTATGTAATGATGTATGTAACATATATATGTATGTAATACGAGTATGTATGTTCAATGATTCACTGGAAAGTTGATACTTGTTTTGATTATTGACTTTTTAGGTTTGCAAATCTTAACATAAGAAAACATTTAGCAAACAAAAACTAATTAATAATTAAAAATAAATTTCTTCTTCTATCAGATGGTGGAATCATGAGAATGTATATCTGTATAATTAAAATTGGTATCCTCTTTTTTGCTATTATACAAATAATTGACTCCCAAATAGAAGGAATATTTTTTCTGGTGTTCAAAATCATATATGTAGAAAGAAAGTGTAAGAAAAAACAAAATCCTGCAGTAAATTTACTGTGAAAAGCTAGCCTACTATTTCCGTTATTTCTTGGAAAAATCTGTATTAGCTATAATTTATATATATATAATATACATGGGATTCAAAATGAGAACGCGTGGACACAAAATAAAAAAATGATAAGGGAACATAATACTTTTTAGTCCTTTAAATTTAGACTGTAATTCATTGAACAAAATATAAGAATATGTGATATATGAAAGGTTTGGCTTGATATGACACATTTTCTGCATCGCACTCTGTGTAGGCTGCTTGAATTCTCCAGAGTTTAAAAATAGCATTTTTTTTCTATATAATAAAAAAAAATAAGTACGCGAAATTGATACTAAACAATCTGAACTGATGTTAAAATAAGATTCACACAGTATATTACACAGCTATTCAGTTAAAATTTACCGTTAATTTTCCTTCAATTTTAAACAAACATTATTAATAGCGATACAAATGCAAAACTAATTACTACTTGGGTGTATTTATTTTTATACTGCAACTTTCAAGCTTTATTCATATAAATGGTATTATTAAAGAAATTTATAAGTGATATTTTTCCTTAACAACTCATTGGCTTTTGTGACTCACATCTTTCATTTGACAATTAAAATGCATTTACAGTCGGACTCCAACTTAATAAACTCATATTTAATGAATTTCGTGATTTAGTGAATTTTTTCTTTTCCCGATCAAAAGTAAGGCAAAAAATCCTTATTTAACGAATAATGAATCCCGAATTAACGAATTACTTCAAAAGCTAAAATTTTTTTTTATTAGTTTGAGTCAGAAGAAATTGGCCTCTCTTTTTTTTAAATATATCTTTTTTTGTCCAAATTAGAAAAAAAAAAATTGTTCTTGGGGAAAGCAAATTTTTTTGGGTAAAGTTGCAGAATATTATTAGACTTTAATGGTGTAAATCAGTGTCGTAAGACAGGCGCCCCCTGGGGGCGCGAGCGTATCGAAAATTTAAAGATTTTTTAAAAAAATAAATCGGGAAAAGAGAGAAGTAAAAACAAAAATGCTTTCTTTCCATAATAAAAAAAAAAAATACACACAACAACACTGACATACTTTTATGTTTATTATCTGGCTTTTTCCGTCATCAAATAGTACCTTTGATCCCAAAAACTTAAAAGAAAACATTTTGTTTTATTTGCTGTATTTCCTCAATGAGAGATTTTTTTATTACTTTAACATAATCATTACTCGTTAAAAGAAAACGAAACCCAGACCCCTGAGAAAAATTCTAAGAAGATAAACACCACCACTGTAATTATTATTGAAATACTGTACATTAGTTGTAGAAAATTAAAGAAATACATGATTCACTTTTCAGCCAGGCTGCATAGTACGTTTGGTGCTAATCATTTGATTGACCTTCAATCATATGGTATGGTTATTCATAATTAGTTCCGGGTCCCATCTTTTATGCGTTTGCTTTTCGCTTAGAAAAATTGTAAATAATTGAGTTTGCGATATTTGGAAAAGAATTGTTTGGTTTAACATTTCTGTAGGATACTGAAAAGTGTCTGATTTGGCGTCCTTTATTATGGTCTTGTACTTTTGTATCATTTTAGTTCAGTTTTATTGATTTATTATCAAATCATCAAATAATTGAATAGTCCTTGAAAGAAGGTAAGTATACTTTCTATAAATTAAAAATATTCACTACAATTCCGATTTGTATCGTGTACAGTAAAAAATAATTTAAACAAAATGATTGGGGTGGATTGAGTCCCACCGCACTACCATTAATGCTAGTATCGAGTACGCGCCTGCTCCGGTTAAAACATTTTGAAGTCTTCTCGCTTTAAATGTTAAAAAGTAACAAAATTATTCTTCATCGGAATTTTTATATTCTTTTCATAATTTAACATTAATTCTAAATGCTAATTGTGTGAGGTTTAAAATTACAGTTCTTTTAAACAGTTATTTACATAATTATGGCATTTATCTAATAAAAATCCTTTTACGTTTTTGTATACAATGTCGTGCACACAGTTTTACTCTCCTTACAGTTCAGCTATTATATCAAGAATAATGTTTTATTTTTTTAAAAATGAACTCGTGCGAAGAGTCGGTGTTTCTGCCAGATTACGTTTGATGTATCAGTACTGAAGAAGGTATTTTTATAAATAATTTCTTATTACTGAATTTGGCCGCGGTAGCCGAGTGGTATAGGTATCGGATCGTTGCTTGCCTTGTCACGAGTTCGAGCCCAGTACTAAAGACCTGCCGTGTAGGGGCAGCGATGCACGTTAAATCTGTTGAGAGTTGAAACGTTTTCCCGAGGTGTGGTGTGGTAGTTAGGAGAGAGGGGTGCCAGCTCATATCATCCACGTCACTTGACCATGGTTCAAAATTACGTGGTCCGTCGTCAAAGGCCCTCGTGCAGCTGAACAGTGCGACGTTAATATTCAATCAATCAATCTTATTACTAAATTAAGAACAAGTTTAATAATTATTAGGGACTTCCACGGGCTTGTCTTGTAGAGGAAAGTTTTTCAAAGGAAGGTTTAATATCAGAAATTGACACTTAAAGAGTTATTTTTCTATATTTAGCTGAGATCTATATTTTGTCTTCAAGGCATCCACTGCAGAAAATCCGGTTTTAAAAAGGTAGGATGTTGAAAATGGTAATAGTATACGAAAGTGCTTTTTGTTTTCAGTACAGATAATTCCTCATCCACCTTACCCCAAATTCAAGGAGCAATTTATTACAAAATTGCCCTTTAATTTTTCACTGGATGTAAAATCTATGAAGATTTTCTTCTTAGGAAGTTGAGAGCCCTTCTGGAGTATCTTGAAATAGATCCCTAATCCACTCGTGAATTGCTACCGTTGTTCCTCATCCAGAAAATACTTTTTAAAATTCTTTGGCCAACATAGCTAAATGATTTTACATGTTTTAAAAACAACTTTCACATGTTGTTCTACAGATTTGTAAGTTTTAACACATATCGAGCTGGGGCTTTTTTTCCATCATTTACTTCAGTAGTGGTAAATCCAAAATTTAAGTATTTTGAGAAGATCGCCTTGATTTAATTTTCGGAACCATGCTCGTTCGTCTGTGTACTTGTTGATTCTTTATTATGGTCGAATGTTTGCTTACGACTTAAAAAATGTATGTATGATCTTGTTTTAATCTACTGCCGTAAATACTTAATTACCGTGAATTACAATTAAAGGGTCACATACCTTTTAAAAAGTTGAAAATGGTTAAAAATAGTGAGCTCTTTAAAGCTCTATAATTTTTTTATTATTGTTTCCTGGAATGTAAATTTTGGAGGAATAAACAAATAGATATTACTTTACTTAAAACATAACCAACAAACACACTGCTAATTAGGATAAATTTTTAATTAGATAATTACAAAAAGAAATTTTTGTTTTTCTTTTCGCAAGTGATATGCATTACGCGCAGCTTTATAAAAAAAAAAGTTACTAATATTTTTTTGATGAAATTTTTGCTCAGTGTTGGAAATTGTGTTATCTTTAAAATGACGAAGCATGAAACACTGATTTAAAATTTTTAGTAAACTATAACAATTTAAAATTTAACTATAAAAATTTAAAAAATTTGCTATTTTATATTTGTAATTTTAAATTTTTCATTAAAAATTCAAACTGGTTCGTTATTTTAAGTACAGATATGATCAGAATCTACAGTAAAATTTTATCATTTTCCATGGCACAGTTTTGAAAATATCATGCGCGTAATGAGTAAAAATGACGTTCTGAGAAAATTGACATCAAACGTAAAATTTACCACAGTTTTATATATATATTATTCTGGTTACTCAAACAACAACTAAATTTAAATTAAAACTAATGTGAAGTTTTTTTAGTCAATAAACTTCAATTTATTAAAATTATTATAACTAAAAACATATATTATACCAATGCAGTACAAGCATCGAAAAATATCAAAAGCTACAAAATAATCAAAAATGCAACAAAGTGATTCATTTCTCCAAAATAAAGTTAAAAATTTATAAATATTACTTAAAAACAATCAATACCTTAATTAACAACTACTTATTATAAATATTAAACAATTTGTGATATGAATGCAGTGTATTACTATGATTCTAAAATGCTAAAATTCGCCACATGCATATGATGTTCCCTCTTTTTCAGTTAATTTCTTACAAGTAGTTTTAAATTGCATTCTTTTAGCCTGTCGTACTTCTTTTGCGCGGAGATTAAAATGTACTTCTGCAGTCTGAATTCTTTTTATATCTACAAGTGTAACAAATTTATGTGTAAATTGACCAACAGTCAGACCAAGCGATTGCATAATTTTTAGTCTGCCTTGATTGCCATCATTAAAAATGACAATTGCCTCATTTGTAGATATATCAACAATCTTTCTACCACAACCTAAAGTTTTTGGGCATAATTTCCATATTAATGATTAATGGATTCATTATTATTTTGGGTTTTACCCCCAGACATTTTGTAGAATTTTAGGTTGTGATAGATCATTAAACACAGGTTTTATGGCATCCATTACTGCCACTGGCAATTTGTTACTGTGTCTAAAAGTTTCCACACTGCCCTCTACTACTTGATTTTGATATTTACACCAAGAATTAGGACCTACGGGACAAAAACTGTGCAATGGTTCTTCGTTGCTTGAACGTATATGGAGATATACAGCCCAAACAGCTTTTCGCATATCTGACAGGCATGTTTTATTTTGTCGGATTGCATTTCCATAGTACGTTGTAATTAAGTCGATCATTCTGTCGGTCAACCTTCCCCTTTCCCTTAATCGACTTCCCATCACTGAGTTTGGAGCTCATTTGTTTTAATTTTCGTAAACGAGTTCCCATTCTTTTTTTGAACATGTCCAACACATTCAATTTTTGAAACTGTGATATCTTCTCCATACGGATTGGATGCAGTAATAGATGAGAATGTTTTGGAATCGCCATCCCCGATGTAAGATGTATATCTCACAGAACGATGACTTAATGAACGCTGAAATATACGAACCATTCCCACAGTCTCCATCATGCCAGCTGAACCATTGTGGTTCTTCAAACATTCTTTAACGTGAAGAATTTTCCACTTTTTGTAAGCAGGTGACCCCTTTCTTCGTTTCCAATCACATCCTTTACAGAAAGAAGACATCACTTCCGCATCAATACACTTTCCTGTTTTGTCTCCTATAACAGCACACACACCAACACGAGAAGAATAGCCACGGGTTTTCCATGTTCCATCTCCACTAATTATGACATCGGAAGAATTTGTCAAAGTTACCTCTTTTTAAAGCTGCACTTTGCATTGAAGCTACTGCGACTTCTTTACTACACAACTGTAGTTTGTTTATAATGTTATTATAGGATTTTTCAGCAACTGGAGGAGGAAAGTCCATGACACCACAGAAAGTTGTCATTGCTGCATGACACTGTCCAATTGTCCTCATTGTGTATACAAAACGTCTGTTTATTTCTGGAATATTTTTCTTTTACCCAGCATTTTTGAATTTCTAAACGAACACAAGTCTTTACAGTTCTTGCATTCAATCGAAAAACACTAGACAAACCTCTAACACAATTTTCTGAAAGTTTAATATCACCACCACATTTTTGCAAGAAGCAAAGTTTTGAATGTTTGTAAACATGATAGTTTTATCAAACACTCTATAGCCATCAAAACAGTCATCATGTTCAATAAAAGATGAATGAACATCTTGCAGCCGAATCTTTTTTCCAGATGCACTGTTGTTTAGTGATTCATCCACACTGTGTACAGCTTTGCATCTCGTATGCATATTACCAGTAAACTTCCTTTTTTTTTTGGACGTTTACCAGATGGTCTTTTAGCAGATTCAGTCGAATTCATCCTTCACAAGTTTATAACAAAATAATACTTTTCCTAAAACTTATCTTAGAATAAGATACGGTATGAAAATCAAAAACGAGCGAGTATAAATTCAAGATTCACTTTATCAAAACAAAGTAGAAGTAGAAGTTTATAAAGTTAGTAGAAGTTGTAGTTAATATTCAGAACAACAATAATAATATATTTGGCTTAGATTCAAGCATTTGATAATAATTAGAATGAAAATATTAGAAACAGAGAAACGCAGCTATCACCAGCGACATGACAGCTGTCACCCTGGAGCCAAAATGTAAACAATATGTAAATCGCCATTTCTACTCTTTTTATTTTCTTAATAACGTCCGTTCTACTGGGAATATCTGCATGCGGTTTCTTTTAGAACACTCAGAAAGGTTTACTCTATAAGATAAAATAATAATAAAAAAATCGATTTTCAGGAAATTTTAAAAGGTATATGACCCCTTAACGTGGAAATTAAAAAAAAAATGTGCATTCAAGCTAGATTCGGTAGCTATAGGAGTATCGAGTCGACCAAAACTGACTGGAATTGTACGGGGAAAAGCATTTTTACATGTTTTGCGCAGACTTCCGATAGGTTACCCAGACTCACGCAAACGTACCCTATAATGCCAGATGTGATGGATATGATAGAGCGCGACATTGACTATACTATTTTTCTAATGACATTTGTACTTTGAGAAATGAATGCTGAAGGAAATAAATCTTTAATTAAATACATCATTTTGCGATCTGTTCCAATTTAAAAATTAGAGAAAAAAATAACATAATTCTAAGTAATATATATTTTTAAGTAATTTTCTTAAAATATATATATTACTAAAAGTTACATATACACAAAATTTAATATACCTATCGTATTAATTTGTACGGTTTATAATTAGGATCGTATTGTAACTTTTGCGTCTCTTTCTCAAAGTGCATTTTTATTGCAGTAAATACATTATTGTTGTACAGGGGGCGAGACAAAATTATGATTGAAAATTGGGTCGCCAGTATTGAAAGTTTGAGAAACACTGCTTTTAATGTATGAGTGGTGCACAGAGTATTTTATGACTAATTAATTAATACTAAATTAAGAACAAGTTTATTAATTATTAGCTACTTCCATGGGCTTGTTTTACAGAGCAAAGTTTTTGAAAGGAGTTTTAAGATAATAAATTGACCCTCTGAGTTCATTTTCTATATTTAGCTGATATCTATATTTTGTCTTCTAAGCAACCACCGCATTTTGTAATATGTTCCAATTTAAAAATCAGAGAAAGGAAAAATAACTTAGTAATTATCCTATTACTTAAGTAACATATACAAAATTTAATACTTATGTCATGAATTTGTACAGTTTATAATAAATATTGTTGCTTTATCGTAAAAGTGCATTATTATTGCATTCAGTAAATTATTATGTATAAGGGGGGGGGCGCGATAAAAATTGTGATTGAAAAGGGGGGCGCCAGTATTGAAAGTTTGAGAAGCAATGGTGTAAATCATTCATGGGTGTAACCTAAAGTGTGAGTTTTGAATGGGTCCCGAATTTCTTTTCTTACCTCATCACACTTCAGAACGCAGGTTTTTTGTTTAAATTATGCTTCATTTGATGACGAACTGCCTATATGTGCAACTGAAATAGAGGAAATTGTTCATTTGTTGGAGTCAATGGATAGCTATTCTGATGCAGAAATTGATAATGAAACTCTTATCTAAACTGTTACATTTTCTAATGATTTACATTGTTTGGAAACAGTGAATACATATCTTTTGAAGCAGGACCTGGATATAACGCAGTATTTTCTTCTCTGCAAAAAATTGAAAAAAATTCTTTTCGAAAATTGCATAATAATTTGCTAACAGAGTTTTTAGCTGTTGAATAAGACATGAGTGATTTACAACTATGGATATTTTTTGTGCAATTGCTTATTATAGAATTTCGTTTGAAAGTTTAAAAAAAATTGTGTTTCGTCTGTTCCCAATTGAAGGAATAAAATGTTCCATCCTGATAAATCCTTTAATTTGGGATTCGACTATAATTATAATTTTGCAGTTCTTTTTCATATAGTCGTGTAATGTCATAGCATAAATCTGATGTCATACTAAAATAATGCGTATGTTACCGTTAAAGTGTATAATTCAGTTATTTCATAGAATAGCTAGGTATTTCATGAAATAATTAGACAAGTCAGTGAAAGTATATAACATAAAATATTTCATACTTTACCTAGTTCTTTTCTGAAGTAACTAGTTTTTCTATGAAATAACTAATGACGGGGACCGTTAAAGTGAAACATAAACAGTTTAGTTTATTTACTAATTATAACCTACTTTGGCAGGGGAGGGCTTACACACTAAAATATTCGTCTCCATGTTAATTCTATGGTCCCGATTTTTTGATGATATGGGGTTGAAATTTGAGGGATCGATAGTACTACCTGTTTGGTTTGGCAGTACAAGGACTCGACCCTCCCCCTAGGTTCCTTCCCCCTGGACAGCATTTTGGCGATAGCTCGACACCTGAGCCTTTCAGTGCGCTCAGACTTGGCTCATTCAATGCCTCTGTCTCCACTGTATATTCTCACCTAATTTCTTGGGTCATTCCTTGTATTTTATTTCAACGTTTTCTTTTTTAAATCTGTAATATCTTGAAATGTATTTGAGCCTCTTCTTTCAGATTTGAACCACAGGTTCCCCTCGGCGAGATCCATCCCTTTATCCACTTAGCCCTGTTTTGATAGGTCTAGAGGGAGCGCTTCGGCACTAAAATACCATATTACCGTGTAAGTTGTTCAAAACTGACTAAACGCATCTGGAATCGGTTCAAAGAACTTTCGAGGGCCTTATTTCATACTTTAATGATCAAGCAATCGTAATTCTATAGAATACCTAGTAAAAGCGTAAATTTCAATAATATTATAAACTTTTACTGACTTGAGTTATTTCATGAAATACCTAGTTATTCTAGGAAATAACGGATTTAACACTTAAACGGTAACATATATTATTCACTTAGCCCTCTTTTGATAGGCTTAAGGGGGTCCAGCCCTAAAATATCATATCCCCTTGTAAGTGATTCAAAACTGACTAAAAACAGCTGGAATCGGTTCAGAGAACTTTCGAGTGCCGTATTTCATACATTAACGATCAAGTAATCGTAATTCTATAGAATACCAGGTAAAATCGTAGAATTCAATAATATTATGTACTATTACTGACTTAAGTTATTTCACGAAATACCTAGTTATTCTAGGGAATAACGGATTTCACATTTTAACGGTAACATTTACATAAATGAAAAATACCCCATATCCAAAACATGCTATTAGGGTATTTTATCTCTTTCTCCGCTGTCCACTGAAACTCAACCAAGCACGTGGTTGCCATCAAAAAGACAACTGGGGGTCTCTATGGTCCCATCAGCGTTTCACACTCTATTAGGATAAGTAACAGAATACAAGTGTGAAATAGATAGAGAAGAATAAAGGAGGGGGGATATCCTAAAAGTGAGCTAAAAAATCACACCGTAAACGCATCAAAACCGGTTTCGTAAAATCTTCACGTTTAGTATAAGTGAAGGCTATTTTTTTCCCTCCACTCTGCTTTAGCCTTGGGGAATCTGTTCACGTGCAACCTGACAACACACCTAAAATGTCCGGGGGAGAAGCATAGAGAAAAAAAGGTATGACAAAAAAAAAGGGATTTATCTACCGAGATTGTGCTTGAAAGGTTTGGACATTATTTATTATTCCACGGAATCCCTCGATTTGTAGCGGAGGTGAAAGGTTCTAGATCGTGTTGTGAAAGCTTATCCCCTTCCGAACGTTTTTTGGTACGAAATTATTTTTGCGAGGGGAGACGTGGTGCAAATTGCTTTTAAGGGTTATATTTTATAAGGTAGTTTTTGTATCGATTGTGTTTATGACACATGCTGCGAAGACGTTATTTTTGTACAGATTATTTACTTTCTAACCAATTCACTACACATACAGGGTAAGCCAAATTTTCGTTTAAAATTTAAAAATTCATAAATAAGTGCAATTTACGAGAAAAGGTTTACATGGAAGTCAGATTTTTTTAGCAGCAAAGATATATTTAGCATGCTCACTTTAAATCACAGAAGTGGGTTATATATAATGATCTTCATGCAGAATGGTGAACCTCCATACTGTACCAATATAGCAAAACGATTTCTGTTGACTACCTTCGGAGAGGTCAGAGTGATGGGTAGATGTTGCTAGATCACATGGCCCAATATATTCAGCCGATGCCACTCCGATTGACTTTTGGTTGTGGGACAGTTGGAAATCACGTGTACCATTTATCCTCGTCAACATAGGACAAACTTAAAGATTGTATCAATTATGAAGCTTTCACAATTCGTTCCAATGTGTAACATTCAGCTGTAACGGGTGATTTGAGTCAACTTAAGCCATATCACACATGCATTTTTCGTGCAATTTTTTCGCCAAATTTCTGTCCCAATCTGAGTGTAAAAGGCTGCTGTGAACAAAACGACATGCTCCGACGTCCGCCGCGTTCGGCGATTTTTCTGCTTAGGAAGACGAACATCCAATATAGTTTCTTTTGTTTCACTCCCCATTTTATTGATGGGCGTAAACAAAAAAGGAGAACCATTCTGTTTAAAATATTCTTCGCCCTTAAAGTCTTATTCGTCATATCTGATGCGTTTGACGAAACCAAACTCATCTTGTTTATGAAGTAGGGCACCGAAGAACTCCATGACCTGGCATAACAAGCAACTTTTATTTGGAACAACTTTTTAAGCTCACTGGGAAAAAGTTGTTATGAGCAGTTGCTATGGCAAATAGGCAGAAATTGTTCGAAATTGGTTGGAAGATTACTCCAAACTTTTAAGTGCGATAAGGCCTTTAATTGCATTGAACAATTGTTATTGCAAGAATAAAGAATGGAGCATACTGGTATTTTGTACATTGTGTTTCAGATCGTCAGCGCCCTCTATTGGTGATACTTTAATACTAAAATAACGTTTTTTCCACTTAACAATTCCAACTTTTTTGTGAACCCTTTTAAAACAGCACTTCTATGTCATTGTTTTTTCCCCTTTTTTTAAATGAAATTTAAAAGTTTAAATTAATTTTCGGCTCACTTAGTAACTACTTATAATACATCCCAAACTACAAAAAAAAGGGGAAAAAAGCATTTTCTTTCTATATTATTTCAAATCTTTATGAACATGAAAATATTGCTGAAATTTTATATTTTGTGAAACATGCTTTTAGACATAAATTTAATGCTGAAAGTGCGAATGTCTCTAACATAATTCGCCATTTTCCGTGTAACATCAATTTTTAAGACATATGACGCCTAAGACTAATTTTTGTTCTATAAGCTCACAGCAGATGTATTATAGATGTGTTGATATGGATGTTCTACTTACTAAAGACACACACACACATATATATATATATATATATATATATATATATATATTTTTAAATATATAAATTCAATCATCAACAATCAATCACAACAATCAATTGAAAAATTGAAATATACGAATCTTATAATACCAAACCCTATTTCAAAATATCAATGACGAATATAAAAGATAAAATTCCATCGTTTTCAAACAAAATAAAAATTTATAAAATATCCAAGTGCAACCTCGGACTTAGGGCCGATAAGTGGGGTTAAACTAGTTTGATTGCGCCAACCTTCCTCCTATTGCAACTTGGTAAGTTAATCGGAAATATCCATATTTCAAAAACTTTACAAATTTAAAAATTAAAAAAATAAAAAGTTAAAATTAAATCATTATACTTGAAAAATTAAACTATTCACCATCGCATTCCGAAATACATTATAATATTAAAATATTAAAATTCAAAAACAATTTAGTGCATAATATAAGTGAGCCATCGAACACCAAAGATGATGCACACGTCTTTAAAATAGTTGTAAAGGTAGAAAAATAGTTGTATATGTATAAAAAAAATATTTGAGATCCGGAAGTTCAAAATAAAAATATATAAAATCAAAAAGTTCAAATTAAAAAATCCGAAAGTTCAAATTAAAAAATCCGAAAGTTTAAATTAAATATTCCGAAAGTTCAAATTAAAAGAGCCGAAAACTCAAATTAAAAAATCTGAAAGTTCAAATTAAAAAATCCGAGAGTTCAATTTAAAAAATCCGAAAGTTCAAACTAAAAAATATCTAAAAACCAAAATTTCAAATTAAAAACCCAGTATATTCACAAATGAATAACGTAAATCATTAAAAACTCACCAAAGAGCTTCCTATCAAGAGTTCAATCCATATCTATAGAACGACTTCTCATATTTAATACGTGGCCGCGGTAGCCGAGTGGTATAGGTATCGGACCGTGGCTTGCTTTGTCACGGGTTCGAGCCCAGTACCACTAAAGACCCGCCGTGTAGGGCAGCGATGCACGTTAAATCTGTCGAGAGCTGAAACGTCCTCCCGTTGGTGTGGTGTGGTAGTTAGGAGAGGGAGGTGCCAGCTCAGGTGTCGTCCACGTCATTTGACCATGGTTCAAAATTACGTGGTCCGTCGCCAAAAGCCCTCGTGTAGCTGAACAGTGCGACGTTAATATTCAATCAATCTCATATTTAATACATCAATTACAACACCTATATTTTGCTCATAACACCTACTAATGCCATGTCAATCCAAACGATTCATAATCTAACACTAGAGATTAACAACTTGGCATTAGATGCAAACCAGACCGCATGCAAAAAACTTGCTTGATTGGTCATAAGCGTTTGATTGTTCATAAATGTTTGATTGGACATAAATGCTTAATTGGTCATAAATAATTTTAAAGTGTAGTCGTGTAAATATTGGTCTATGTGTGTATTAAAATGTATCCTGTGTGTGGAATACACATATACTTCACAGCTGGACCACTAACAGGCTGACTTTGTGGGCCTAATGTTGTGTGGTGGATTTGTGCATTTATGTGAGTTCAGAAATATTTCTTAAAAATATTTTTAATCTATATATTTTCACAAGAAGTTGATGGGATATATTCATTCTGTATGCAACACAATATAAATTTTTGGATATTCTTGAATTTATCAATATTGTGTGTAGTTAAATTATTATTTCTCATCAAAAAATTTAAAATTATATTTCTAAATATTGATATATGTAGACAACTATTGAAGTTCGGTATCTTTATGACATTGAATTTAAATGCTTACCTTTTATCATATATATTGCTATATAATTTGTTGTCAATAATAGTTAAATCTAAAACTAAAAATTCAACTTTATTCGAGTTAAAATTCGTCTGTATTAATTTTAGGTATTCCGGATAAAAATTAATGTTATGTTTAAATTCCCTATCACGACCTATAACAATTAAATCATCTATGTATCTTAATAAGAGGTAAGAGGGTTCCTTTCTTCGAATTGATTCATAGTGGTGTAAATACAGGTTAGCGAGACTATTACTGGCTGGGCCAACCTGAGGCAATCCTTTGATTTGTTTGTAAAGTTTGTTATCAAAAGTAATGAAGTTCTCCTGTATTACAAAACAAATTAGTGTATTGAACTTTTCAAAACTATTTTAATTATTCTAACCATATTTCTCATATGCATCTGAAAGTACCTGAATTATATCTTCTATTTTAAATGGAGTTTAATAAATCTTTGAAATCGAACCCATTCACAGAAAATACCTCATGTTGATCAACTTTCTTTATTACATCATGGCTGTTTTTTATAATAGAAGTATCCTTAAATTTGTCTATTGTATCTTGTAATATGGTCTGCAAAATTCTTCCCGAATTGGATATATAAGTATTGAACCCATTTGTTACACTGCGGAATTTGCCTGGATTCTTATGAAATTTAGGAGTCAGAAATATATGGGAAAATTTAATTTTATTGCTAGAAATATTTAATTCTTTCATACTAAATTTACTTACATCATATGCATTATTATTTTGTGTATGATCATTTATTAATTTACTATAATAATATTTACACATAATTGCATAATTTCCTTAGACTTTATATACATAGACAATCACAAAGTGTTTTTGTAAGTTTTCTATTGGTCCCTTAATTTTTCTATAACAATCTTCATTTTTTTGTTCTCAAATTAAAATTCATTAAGTCCTTGAAGACATGAAAACCATATTCTTTAAAAAAGCCTGAGTAGGTAAATTATATTTAATTGCAACATTTAGAATAAATTCATTAATATCTTCGGATAGCTGTTTTCTCACATTTAAATTGCTGTTTGAAATATTTAATCGATAACCAGTACCTTTACACATAATTTCTCGTAATTTGTGTGTGCGTGTGTGTGTGTGATCCTGTACAATTTCTAAGTTGCTAGTTATTACGTGCCCATGATATTCATCCACTTAATTCTTGTATTCATTGCAACTACATTCTTTTTTATCTACCAATTCCTTAATACCATTATAGTTAAAAATTGATCTAATTTTTTTATTATACCTGAACGCTCGTTTTATTAACACATTTTTCATCGGGAATAAATCCATGTGTTTCCATAATATTTCAGAAAATTGTATCCCATTATATGATTTATTCATGTATAGCCACAAGTACAATATTCTATATTATAAACCAGCCTTAGAGTCTATTTTTATTTTTAATCTATTAGTAATATATTTGCATAGATCCATGACCAATGGAATCCGTGATTATCTTTTAATCTAATACTTTTTAATAAATTTAAAATTATTATTATTTCCTTTTTATTAAGTCCAATTAAAAAATAATTTATTTTTCAAACTCTAAAATTATTCTCAAAGTCTTGTAATAATTTATTTAATTTTTTTAATTGTATCTATACCTCTATTTCTCTCTTTTTGCGTATATATATATATATATAATTTATTTTAGATAATAAAGTACAAATCTTCGCCTGACCAAAAGCTACATTAGTGCATTCGCTTCAAAAATTTCTCAGACACAACCTATAACCATTGAAAATCCTATATTTCTTGGATGTTTTTGGTGCTCCGTCTTGTATATATTATGGGTATGAATTTCGTATAAAAGAATACAAATATTATGAGAGAGGATATAATTTTGAAATATGCTTCTGGACTGTTGTGCAACGGCCTCGACTCTGTTATGATTTTTCCAAATATTTCTGTTGCGCATTATTATTTTATTTAATTTGGGAATATTGCATGCTTGAATATCTGTTTGTCTGATTCTCCAAAACTGAGGAACTACAGTAGTAATTTTAAATTGTACTTTATCAATAATTTAAAAATTATTAACTATTAAATAATTAATCTATGTATACGCATATATATATATATATATAGTCTTATTCTCTACAAACAAGAGATAACATCCAACAATCACATTGAAAAACACAAAGACTGTAAGAAAATCACACAATGAAGGACACATGAGCAACCGAGATTAAAAATTATAAAATGGATGCTGCATTATTATAAACATTGCTGACTTAGGACAGCTAATATATAAAATAATTTATTTAAAAGTGGGGTTGAACATATTTTTTTGCCAACCAATCTTTCCTCTTTATGTAAATAATACTGAGCAACAACCTATTGAAAGTAATGGATAGGAATATCTAAATCCATTACAAGATAGAGGTACATTACCTAAAAATTGCACTTAAAAATGCCGAGCCCGCGCTAAATCTGAGTGCAATAAAAAAGTTATTGTCAGATTTTGGACCCTAATGCAGATTTAAATCATGTGAATGGCTGAAATGTAACACTTAACAAAAGTGTAAAAATAATGGGAATAAAAATTAATAAAATAGTTACAAATTACCGTAACTTTAGTAACACTAGAGTATACACGAATAAAATAATAATAAGTAATTTGATCTAATATTAGAATATGGAGTTAACTATAACTATGAAATATGTAAGTGTATAATAATAAACTATTGTCATTCTCAGAATTTTTAATCCTTACTATTTTGAATAGCTTTATTCATGTAACTATTAATAAAATGAATTGGGTATTTCTGATTTAAGCAATATTTAGTAGAATGTTTATAGTTATTCATTATTTCTGATTTTTTGACAGAAGAGCTTTATTGCGTTGCATATAAGTTGCATATAATTAATAACAATATTTCTGAATATAGAAACATGTACATTACTCTCCCAATGATGAACTTTTATAATATTGAAATTAAAATCTTCTCTTTTATCATAAATATTAGAAACTATTACATTATCTATTATTTTGATATGTATGTCAAAAAAATTTGCTTCATTGTTGTTACTGTTTGCCTGTATTAAATTAAGATATTGTGGATAAAAAATAATGATAGGTATAAAATTGACTTGTTTGCCAAAAATGATTATGTCATCTATATATAACGATAAATATAATATTTAGAATTATTAATGTAACTACTTTTTTAAAATAATGTACGTATAAATTGGCAAGACAGTTACTCGCAGGGCCACCTTGTGGCAAACCTTTAATCTGCAGGTAATAGTTAC
This sequence comes from Trichonephila clavipes, assembly GCA_019973935.1. Lineage (NCBI taxonomy): Eukaryota > Metazoa > Arthropoda > Arachnida > Araneae > Nephilidae > Trichonephila > Trichonephila clavipes. The sequence continues at coordinate 169,025 of BMAU01006932.1, read as the reverse complement.
CCTTAAGATATATATGTTCGCTTTAAGTATAAACCAAAGTAGTGAGCCAAATCTATCATTATTAAATAATTTATCTTTATGTAAATTTTCATGTATATTAATGAAATCATCAATATTAATAGAGTTAAAAAGATTTTCAAAATCTAAACTATAGACTGAATAAATCTTTTTATCTTTCATTTGTTCAATAAGTGATTTACTATTTTTAAGAAGGGCTATGGATTTAAGATTTGTATTGTATCATGTAATATTTCATGGATAATTTTGCCTGTTTTGCTAATATATGTATTAAAACCATTTGTTACCATTATTGAATCTCTCTTTCTCTTTTTTTGTTGTATATATACACACAACAGAAAAAGAGAGATTCACTAATTCGCTTGATTATCATGAGATATCTGGAAATGTTAGACATACAGACATGCAAGTATTTAGGCCTGTTTCATTTGGTGAGTAATGATCAGCTAAGAATGGATTTTACTTTAATCGACACCTGGAAAAAAATTTTCGGGGGGCTGTAAATGAATAAATTTTCTTCTTTTGAACTATTATATATACAAACATGGAATTTGGCTGACAGGTTTCTTTTGATAAGCAGACATATAATAAAGGCGGGTTTCCTAGAAATCGACGCCAAAAAAGAGAGACAGAGAGACACGGTGGAACTTCAAATAAAAAAACCTCGTTTTCTAACAATACACCTACAGATACGAAATCTCGAACACATTTCTTTTTTTAAATTTTTAGCAGAAATTTGGTAAAAATTGGGTTTTGGAATTTGATTTTGAGAGGGGGTAGAAGGGCGTAAGAGATAATTATTCTTCCGGTATAGAAACTGAATCCTTGTTCTTTTTACATCAACAGCTAAGGGCTGTAAGAAAGTTTTTGAATACAGTCAAAATCTTGTTGGTAGGACTTAAATATCAATAATACAAAAACAAGATGTAGCCATACCACCAGAGACATCTTAAGACTTGTTGTGGTTCTAGAACCCTACATGAAATTAGGCCCTGGGCCCCTAAACAAATGTATAGACCCTACCTATAACCCTGAAAGTAGATAGTACATAGCAATCGTGGTCAAATACTCATAAAAACAATAACCCGAAACAAATAAATGTGCATGATTTACAATCCCACAAACTGGTTCGACCGACTGCCGCCTTTTGATTGAATGAGTAATTATGGCAGTGTTTCTCAAACTGGGGGGCGCGACCCCCTGGAGGGGCATGATAATCCTACTAGGGGGGCGCGAGCATATCAAAAAGTCGAAAATAAAAAATTAAAGAATATTAATTTAATGAAAGGAATTAGAATGAAATACATTCTGAGATAATAAACAATACACATTTATACAATCATATAGTATACTTACAAATGTATGAGTATTGTACTATATGTATTTGATTATTAATTCATCAATATTAAGTTAAGGAGAAGGTGAATAATTAGTAATGCCCCATTGGCTTGTCACATGCAAAGTTGTATGCACAATTTAATACTTGTCTGTATAATTTGTACAGTTAATTAAATTATAATTACATTATAATTAATTAATTATAATTAAAGTCATATTGTAGCTTTAGCGTCAAAATATTATTGAATTCAGTACATAATTATTTTATGAAGGGGGGCGCCATGAAAATTATGACTGAAAATTGGGTCGCCAACATTGAAAGTTTGAGAAGCACTGAATTATGGTGTTTATTGGTAGGTCAAGTCCTATACATGGACGACGGCCATCATATGTAGCCAGTTGGCATATCGTTCGAAATTCTCAAGTTTTTTGGAGAATGCAATCGGAAATAACATTTGACTATAAAAATTATTCTAATCACGATCTTATTAAGGCTGAATAGAGAACGAGACCACGTCCCCGGGTCTGGGCCCAGTTGGCCTATGTCTTAAGACGTCCCTACATACAACATTATGAAATATCTAGCGAAATGTCTCAGTAACGGCTATAATTATACGTATTTAATTATACTTCAGAATAAAATACATATATTTTTTTCAATTGTTCTCACATTTTATGACAAACCGAGCATTGGTGTGATCATTGCTTGGTTTTGTATTGTAAATCTAAAAAAAAATCATTCTTAGAGTATAAATATATAAATGTAAGAAAATAAATATAAAATGCATTTGCATTATATCCATTTCCATTTAGTAAATTGTGATTGGTATGAGTACTTTAAATAATTATTTCTCAAAGACAGTATAATCTAAATTCAATAGAGAAACATATTTTTAAAAGATTTAATATCTCTGAGGCAACATCTAAAACAATTTCGCCATCTTAAAAACAAATTCCCCAGATATTCTTAAATATAAATAGAAGCAAAGCTAAACTGCATCAGCGAAATTCAGTTGGCTCCTTTATTTATTACACTTAACCCTTTCTCATATTCACTAAATTCTCGAACTATGTACTTAAATCCCCAGAGAGCTATAATTCCCTCGCATTTCAAAGTATAGAAAGCATTCCCCCATAGCTTATATTTTTCTAGTTGAATCCACGCGGATTACTTCAGTTCTATTTAAAGGCCTCAGTGCGAAAAGCTATTGAGTTAAAATGAAATGTAAAAATATAACTTTACTTTGTAGATGTCTAACGATTTTTTAGTCTTTAAGCGCATGGGGTGGTGGAAAATCATTTTCCTTATTATTTCCAAAACTTTCTTCGAGAGGATAAAGTAACTGCACTTCAAACAAAAGTATTTGGGGGCAAGGGAAGGCCTTTGAAACGCCATTTATCAGGTGAGAAGCCACCGGAAAAGTGATTCTACGTTATCACAAAACCTTTAAACTACTGCTGGAGATAAGTTTTCAACCACCAAAATACTACGTTGATTCCTGAGCCAGCCGTTTAAGTAGTTGTGGAAGTCCCATTCTTTTTGTTTGGGTTTGCGGAAGCTAGACGCATTAATCATGACCACTTTAAGGGACTTTTTTTTGAACCGGCAACACACTCCCCTTCGTTCTTTTTCTCTCATTTCGTTTGTATCTTTTTTATTTTGCTCTTTTCCAGAAGTGTGTTTCTGACCTGTGGTATATATATATATATATATATATATATATATATATATATATATATATATATATATATATTATATTTCAGGTATCTTTTCGGAAAACTGTGCCTACTTTGATTACATTCTTTTACCTAGAGTTTGCGGGTTGAATCACTCTCTTAACAATGGTTTGCTGCTTATCTGTGTGGTGGAAAACAAACACGGCGTAGTGGAACCAGTTTCAATTAGATTAAAAGTATTTTTTTATAAATATTCCATTGATTGAGAAGCGTTTGGAAAAAAATGAAGATTTTAAAAATCAAAGGAAGTACGTCAAAAAGTACAGCAATATATTTTTAAAAGAACGGGAATTAAAATACTTATCAATTTGTATTTTAAATAAAAATGAGTAAATGATGTTTGTATTTAATTTTTTTTAAAAAAAAGTAACGTAAAAATAATTATATAATTTGATTTTGATAATTTAAAACTATTTTTGAATTAGACTCGTGTTTGTAAACATTGCGACACCCTGATGGGTACAACAGAATTGTATGAACGTGTATACCGATAAAAATATACAATAACTTTATAAATCAAGAAAGGAATTATATTACATCTGACGATAATCAGTATCTAAAGAAGGCACCATACTGTAATCGATTCAAACGTACTACAAATACCTAAACAAGAGCGTTTCAGGATGCTTCTACATGTATCAAAAGTTTATCTGCATCAGCTACGAGACAATTGAAATGAGTGAGTAGCACAAATAACTGAAGAAAAAGTGGCATCTGTTGAGTTAAAAATATGGCTGGAACATAATAATCAATATATGGATAAAGACAGACTTGTTGAAATGTAGCTCCAGGAATGATTTGTCTTCAAGCACTAGAACGCTTCTGATGTACATATTTAAACAAATTACGCCCATTTCTCAAAAGTAACCAAATGTACACGGTTACCTAAAGTGTTCTATCTTCCACGTTTGAGTTCAATCTATATGACGTCGAATAACGCTCACTGGAAGGTGGTGCTAAATGACATATCGTTTAATTAGGATAAACCATAATTACTTTAAGAAGAATTTTACCCAAAAAGATTACTACTAATCCCCACGTCAATGTTTACTTGGGTATATGGGTTAAAATGGCTAGGATCAATGTTTTTCTTGAAAGCAATCTTGTACAAAACGATCCTTCCACATATTGTCCAGGGTCTGACAATGGAAGACTTAAGGCAGTGCTTCGAAGTTTTGCCATTTTTGAGCTAAATTAGGTCATCCTGTTTTTGTCATACGGCTATTATACTGTACTAATTTAACTATTCGTCTTTGACCACAATATTTCCGACGCAGGAAGTTCTCTTAACCACACTACTTCCTCACTCATTACTGTCGTACTTTGCGCTTCATAATTGTAGTTATTTGAGAATTAAAAAAAATCTCTTTCACGAAAGGTCTTTTAAGTGGTTTACGTTCTAACTGCGTGATCTCTTCATGTGGACTCTTCTGTCGTAAAATCCCAACATTCTAAATATCTGTCCTAGTTTCGTAGATGGAAAGAGAATCAACAGAATTATTTGAATAAACCTATTTTATCTATAATATGATAATACATATCATCGTTAATATATATATATATATATATATATATATACATATACATATATATATATTATCTCGATGCGAACTGCTTAGAATTGAAATTATATAAAATGAAATAGTCGTATGAGAACAGAAATTGTCGTGCTCGCGCAAAATTGCAAACTATATTTACGAGTGGATCTTATGTGTGTAATGAATTGATGAGATAATATTGTTTTGTAATTTGAAGTCGAGCCGGTAAAATTGAAGCTTCTTGATATCGATCACCTCATCATTTATTTAATTTTAATATCAGGACAGCTTTGCTCAAGAGCAAAAATACAAGGGAGGGAATTGCCACGCATGTTACGGATATTTTTGTTGGCATATGGGAGAGGGGAGGAGGCTATGGACCCTCAATCCCGTATCCAACAGAAAATGTCTATAATGAGGAGCGACGATGTGGATTTTGCATGCTAGTTGAGTGCTGCATTGCTATTGGTTATCGTAAGAACTGGAATCAAACATTATCTTAATATGACTTTATTAAGATATTCTACTTAAACTTTGAATAAATATAATATAAATACTTAATGAGAGAATCTACGATGACGCAATACGCAACGCACAATATAATTCAGACCAATCTCAATAATCGAACCGCCTAATCTTCAAATATACTAATAAGTAATCAATCCTACCTTATATTATTCTGTAATAAACTTGTCTTTATCTACAATGGTATGTAGCTTGACGTTTAATTTCTAGTCGATCACCAATATGTTTATCCACGACACGTAGAACTTAAATCATGAACGACGAACTTCAATAAGCATCCACTGCCACAACGCACGTCAATTGTCTAACATTATCATTTACATTGCATTACATTGCCATTACGCTTACTCTAAGATCATATATCTATCCTATATTATTTGCATCTCTTCACTTATCGTTTCTTGGATTTTGTTGGAAAAGAGTTGCCATTAATTCTGGCCCAAAGAACCCAAAGGACTTGTTAAAGAAAAGACGCGTAAGACGTCACAAAATTATATCAGCGGAAATGTGCATTTTTTGTTCAAGTCAAAAAGCATTCTGTTTTTCTTCATTCCAAAAAATTATTTTTTAAACCTTTTATTTTCAATATGCTCGCGCCCCACCTAGTAGGAATACCGCCCCCAGGGGGCGCGCCCCACAGTTTGAGAAACACTGGCTTATGCAGTAGTTAATTCTTTGATCAGCTGTGAGTCTGCCGAGGGGTATATTTTGGAAGTGACTGTATTGTGTATTTTTAAGTTTAAATGAAAATATTCCCCGTGATATTTGACACAAATTAGGTGAATGCATTTATTATATAACTAAATAAGTCAATATTACAAAAATTAGTACCTCACATGTGTATTGCTAGTATGAAAATAAGAGTGTCAAAATATGTACCACCAACGCTTTTGAGTGAAGACCATCTTCTTTACGAATACCAAATGCAGCCCACTTTTTTTCCGTAATAATGTACATGTTTATTAATTCATTGATGTTTATTGATTATGATATAAATCTGTTGTAAGTTACATTTTCTTAAAAATAATTATAGTATTTATTTAATAATAATGCATACACACACAATTACAGAAAATGTGCTGAATGAACTATATCTCGCTCTAGGAAAAAATAAATACAACTAATACACTTTTTTTGTTTGACTAAATAAAATAATGTTTGAAATAGAATATTTAAAATTACAACTAACATTAGGTAAAATAGGACTAAACTAAAATTAAGCTTACAGCATTAGATTAGGAAAAACTGACAATGCTTTAATATGTAGCATGAATAACAGTATAAGATGAAGTGCATTCCTTTTTCAACTATAAAATAACTAGCTAAAGCTTCCATTGTTCCTAGAGAGAAAAAAATCATGTTTCCAGAACTATCATACTGCTTGAAGCGTGATGGTACTAAATATGTACCACCTATTTTTTAAAACTTTGGACACAGTTTATTTGAAAAAGTGTTTAATATTATAAATATGTACCAGCGTTTGTTCAATAATTATAGTTTTATGAGGTTTATCTAAATATTTGTGATTATTCCCCTCTAGAGCATTATTTCTGTTAAAAATTCAGCGCATGAAAGAGTTAAATAAGTTTCAAAATGTCATAAGACCTTCAAAGTTGTTCAATCTTCAATTTTTGTTATTTATCTAATACATTACTTCAGTGCTTCTCAAACTTTCAATACTGGTGCCCCCCCCCCCTTTTCGATCACAATTTTTTCGCGCCCCCCTTATACATTAATAATGTACTGAATGCAATAATAATGCACTTTGACGCTAAAGCTACAATAGGCGATCTTAATTATAAACCATACAAATTAGTAACATAAGTATTAAATTTTGTACACTACTTTTAAGCAAAATAAATAAATAAATAAAATAATAGGATAATTATTATGTTATTTTTCCTTCCTCTAATTTTTAAATTGAACATATTGCAAAATGCGGTAGCTGCTTAGAAGACAAAATATAGATATCTGCTAAATAAAGAAAGATAACTCAGAGGGTCAATTTCTAATCATAAGCATTCCTTATAAAAACTTTGCTTTCCAAGACAAGCTCATGGACGTCATTAATACTTATTAAACTTGTTCTTAATTTAGTATTAATTAAATAGTTATAAAATATTCTGTACAGCACTGATAAATTGAAAGTATACCGGCTGAAAGTGCCCGCTCTTTGCACGAGTTCATTTGTAAGAAAATAAAACATTATTGATATAATAGCTGAATTGTAAGGGAAGCGCAAAGCCAAGTGTTCGACAATGTTTACAAAAACGTAAAATGATTTTTTTAAAATAGTTGCTCAAAATATAATTAGTTTTAAGCGAATTGTAATTTTAAGCCTCACAGAATTAGCATTTATAATTGATGTTAAACAGTAGCGCACACAAAAATTTTTCAAGGAGGGGTCCGGGGTCGAAAGTTCACCAATCTTGTATCAGGTTCCTTTTGATTTTGTCGATTTTCGGGAACGAAACACAGTAAAAAACTAAATCTTGAATAAATAATTAGCATTAATTAATAAAATTAATCATTAATAACAAATACTTAATTAAATTTTGCGTACTATAAACTTAGAATTATAATCAATCTGAAAAAAATCAAGGGCTTTGTGGGGAGTCCGAACCCCCCTTGTGTGTGCCACTGATGTTAAATAATGATCAATAATATAAAATATCGATGAAGAATAATTGTATTATTTTTAATATTTTTAAAGCGAAAAGACTTCAACATGTTTTAACCCGGGAGCAGGCGCGCACTCGATACGGTCGGGGTTATTGAGTCACCCCAATCACGATTTATTGTACACGATACAAATCATGATTCCAGTGAATAATTTAATTAAGAGAAAGTTTACTTACCTACTTTCAAGGACTTTTCAATTTTTCTTTGGTAATAAATAAACAGTTTTGCCAGAATTAACGATTTCGTAATCTGTGTGTCCCGCGCGACCACTTCCGGGTAAAAAGTATATTCATTATGATAATATGTATGTTACAGCTAAAAAAATTGTGTGAAAGTTTTTCGTTATGATTTAGATGTTGAGAATATATATAAAAATATGTCTTGGCAAAGTAATCCTTCATGTGCTTGTGTGTGCTCTCTCCATGTGGTTTTCCAAATATCATAAAACTCGTTTGCATGCAAAAAAGCACAACATAGCACACATAAGAGAGGGGCCATAATTAAATGTACCAATAACTTAGAAGGTCAAACAGATTACAGCTATAATGTGCAGTATTTCAAAAATAATGACAGTGATGAATGTGGTCTGGGATCTGTTTTTTCTCTGAAAGAGTAGTATGTTAGGGTAAAAAAAAAGCGTAATAAAAAAAATCTCTCACCATGGGATTACAGCAAATCAAATAAAAGTTTTTTTATTTGGTTATAGGATCAAAGATAGCTACTTGTATAGGTGTTGAAGAAGTTTTTTTTTTTATTTTTGATGTCTTAATATGGCGTGCCTATAAATTATATCAGAGTAAAAGTGCATTTTTTATGATGTCTGAAAGTATTTTGTTTTAATTCATTCCAGTAAACTAATTATTTTTAAATCTTTTATTTTCGATATGCTCGCGCCCCCCTCATAAGGTCATCGCGCCCCGCCAGGGGGCGCACCCCACAGTTTGAGAAACACTGCATTACTTTTCTATTTTCTAATAAAGCAATTCTTTACCCAAAGCGAGGAGATAACAATGCGTAGAAAACGAAGATAAACGAAAATCAGAGTGAGATAAATAGGACCTTTTATGCCGGCATGCTTGAAATACAGAACTCTTTTGTTAATTAAATGCACCTTAAAATAAGCCAGATTTGAGATAAGCCACAGATTCATCTTCGCATTTAGGAGACTGAAGTCAAACGTAACTGACTTATTATGAGAGATTTAAGAACATAAGATTTTTAAGTGAGAAATTAAAACTTCCAAGACGAAGTTCTGATACGATGTTTATGAACATTAAACATAACTGTATTGATCGAAAAGATTACGATACTTTAAGATGGTGCAGCGAGTCGATAAATGCCATTACTTTAAACTAACTTAATTTTATCTCGGAATTCTAATGCTCGTATCTAAATTAATTTATGTGTAAGCATTGTTAATCTTAAACGAGATGATTCTGATTATGGACTAATTCATGATTTTTCGGAATTATCTCCACTTTTCCGAGTTATGTGTAAACTTTTGCATGCAGTTTTAAAATACTTGTATAACTACATTAACTAATAAGTAACTCATAAAAGCTTATGAGTTAATTAATTAGAAAAGACGAGAATTATTGATTTTTGCCAAAGAATGCCGGTAAATATTTCAATGGAGGTGGGAAATATAATTATTTTTGATGAAATTGGCCTTTAAGTGTTAATTTCCAAACAATTACTTATTAATAATGCATGAACATGATTGCGATTTTTGTAATAAACTGCAATACAATTTTAATTTATCTGCTCCTACTTCACAGTGAAAAAAAAATTGTGGATTTGTATTATATTATTCACTTTTCAATGATTGGTAATTTTTTTAGAAGCATTACAGTTTCCTTTTTTACAAGGTGTCAGTAGATATTAGCAGAGCTATAAATATTGGTTCTTAAACAATTAACACTTTGAACCAAGCCAAATCATACTGTCACCTAGATGGAGCTCAAAGCTGCGAATAAAGACTGGTGTAAGAACTAGCCACTTGCAACTAGGAATTTTATAGATGTCAATCTGAAACTGTCTATGAGGTGGTATTAGCCACAACAAGAAACTTTGAAGACAGGAAAAGTGAATTCCTGTCTAATTTTTCAACTGCTGGCGACGGATAACGGACATTACCATCATTTGCAGAAATGCCAACCATTACGTAATATATTACACATTTTATAAACATTATTCACTAATTTTCACTACTTTTTTCCGAAATTGAGCTTTTAAGGAACATTATTCATTTAAACTATATATTTTTCACTGTATACCATCTGCAACGTAAAAAAATTGTAACATCTAGTTTGGCTCAGTGTAATATATTTAGAAGTGTATATAAATTTTTAGTATTTTAGAGAAAATAATGCATTATTTAGTTTTGCTGTGAGTGAAAACACCATTTAACTAGTAATTTAAAAAACAAGTAATATAAAAAAAAATCAGTTAATTTCTACTAAGATCAACAAAGAAAATTTCACATTTTAGCTATTTTTTATTAGATAGTTACAATTAATATATATATATATATATATATATATATATATATATATATATATATATATATATATATATATATATATATATACATATAACATAATTACAACATTAAGTGGTAATAATTTTTATTTATTATCTTTAAAGTATCGTATTGTCATCCAAAACTATCGTGTATCTAAAATCTCAGTTAAACTGAATGCTTTAAAACGTGAGGGAAAAAACCTTTTCAAGCTTTGACACAAGTTGCCAAAAGGGTCGCCAAGTCGCCAAAAATGATGCCAACGTGGCTGTATTTGTATTTCTTTACATAATTAGTTTTAATCAATTAATTTTTATTAACTATAATTAAATTATTGTGTTGTCATCCAAAATAATCATGTACATAATATTTCAGGTCATTTGAGCGCTTCAAAATGTATATTATTAACGATTGAAAATTCCACCAAGATAAATGAATAAAGAAATAAATATACAGAGAGTGTGCAAATAGTAGGAATTGAAAAAATTGAAGTCTATGCCAACTTAGGTCAACAAAGAAAAATTCTATTTAAGTTATATTTTTATTAATAAATTAAAATTAATATAAATATGCATATACATATGCATATCACTTAATATTTTGATTCCGTAAAATCAAAATATTAAGTGATAATTAATTTTTTATTAATTATCATTAACGTATCGTTTCGTCATCCAAAACAATCGTGTAAATAAAATTTCAGTTAAAATGAGTGCTTTAAAAGGTGAGAAAAAGCTGTTAAAATATTGACTAAGTCCCCAAAAATGAGTTCAACGTGACTGTATCTATAATTCTTTAAGTAATAAGTTTCAGTCAATTAAATATAATTAAATAATTGTATTGTTGCAAAACCATATATAAAACATTTCAGCTCAAACAAACGCTTTAGAATGCAGTTCATTAGCGATTGAAAAAATTTGAACAATATATTATAGGGAGATTGAGAACCGACAACAGGAATTAAAACAAAAGTAGCATTATTATAAAAATATATTTTTTGTTTATAAGGTATCGGACTACGTGCGGAATCGTGATTTTATAAAAGCGCATAAATGCATAATTTTCAGGATATTTAGTGTCACTTTGATTAGAATACATGTCTAAAATAGTGTTAACAACACTTTGTTAAAAGAAAAATTTTAAATACAATACTTTAGCAAAAAAATAACCTTTTTTTCAAAATGTTCTCTTTTTATAAAAAAATGCTTCTAAAATAATAATATTTTGCTTATATAAAGACTTCTCTCTCCAGAGAGTCTGTACTATGAATTTTGAAAAATTCACATTATTTTCCGAGTTACCACTAATTGAGATAATTATCGGCGTTTTTTTCGTAAAATTTCTCCCCTCTGTTGTCGTAAAACATGGATAAACCCACTTCTATGTTACATATTTTAAAAATTCTATGTGAGCCTCTATACAGAGGTCTGAGTTACATACAGGCAAAATATTATTATAATAGAAGCATTTTTCACAAAAGAAGAATATTTTGAAAATGGGTCATTCTAAGTTCATTTTTTGTCAAAACATTGTATTTAAATAATTTTTTATTGTAATTCTATTCTTAAAAATGTTTTATATATATATATTCTGGTTTAAGTTACACTAAACATCATAAGTATGATCCATTTATATGCTTTGGCAAAATCATGGTTCCGAACGTACTCAGGAGAAAACCACTGCTTGCAAATAAATTTTTGAATTTTTAGTCAATAAGAATAAAAAATACGTAAACACTTCTATGATGCCTGTCGTTAATTTGCTATTCAACACTGACTCCAAGTCCATTTCTGCCACAAATCATTAAATTATATCTTTTTTGATATAAAACAGAGAATTTTAATTTAATGAGTTATGACAGTAAAACACACAAGTAATGTAAAAAAAAATTAAGTCAATTCCTACTTAGATCAACAAGGAATAATTTTATTTTAGGTACTTTTTTATCAAATAGTTACAATTAATATAAATATGTATATATATATGATGGAATCACAACATTGTAATAATTAATGTTTATTAATTATCATTAAATTATCGTATTGTCATCCAAAACAATCATGTATGTAAAATTTTATTTCAACTGAATGCCTTAAAACGTGCGAACAAAACCTTTTTCAAATTTTGAAAAAAAAGCCGCCCTAATAGTCGCTAAGTAGCGAAAAAGTATGCCAACGTGGCTGTGTTTGTAATTTTTTTAAATAATTAGTTTTAATCAATTATTTTTTATTAAATACAATATTACTGTATTGTCATGCAAAATAATCATGTATATAAAATTTCAGCTCAATTCAGCGCTTTAAAATGTCTTTTATTAACGATTTTAATTTCCTTCAAGATAAATAAATATATAGAGAGTGTAAGCTAATAGCATGAATTAAAAAAAAATACTTGATGCGTATCTTCATTAATGTTTTGACTGAAAGAAGAGACATCTCTAAAACATACATATATAGAACAAACTTTATTCTTATTAATTCCAAATGTAATAAGTTTGCAAATAGCTAATAAAACATAGTTAAACCTAATCATAATTATTAAGTGTACTTGTCAAGAGTGTATGAAGCAAATCAGACCCATGGCTATCTTCCTTGGACTCGGACAACAAAGATCTAATTCCTACACCCAGATACGATGACAATTAAGAATAAAGTTCTCATACATATAATGTAAATTATCATCAACACACCTTACTGCTGTCTTGCTCCCTAAGAACTCGATTTACTTAACTTTAAATAGTATCTTTATTTTCATAATTCGCGGCTCCTTTACACAAAGTGGTTCTCAAATCAAATAATCGGTTGAAAGTATTTCCCCTTTAGAAACAGTCAAAAGACGCAAATAGAACCCACTACATACTGTACATATTAACTGAAGTTTTGCATCTATTTTTGTATATTAAACTCTGAAAAAAATGCATTTGTTTGATCTTTTTGAAGTTACTCTAAATTAAATTTAGCTAGGATAACTTTTACAAAAGTAAATGTTCCACTATTATATTGATAACATCTGTAAGGATTATAAAAAATTAAATACAAAAAGTATTACATTAAAACGTAATAAAATAATAATGTCCCTTGGGAAAACTACACTACCATCAAATTATATGCAATAACAAACCATGTATGATTTTTTGCTAGTTATTGCTAAAGGGTTAAGAAAACATTAATATTTTCCTCCAATACTTAAGCACACAACGTCACAAAGTATCACTCTGACCGTAATGAGAATAGAAAAATACTGCACATTTATTTGTTCAAAGAAGCAAATCGATAAAAAAAAGAAAAGTATTTATTTACCAAATGAAAGCTTAAATCCTTCGAAACTATCTTTAAAATAATCTTGTGAAACAAAATCCAAAAGAAATTCGAAGGAATGTATTCATGTTCCTTTTATTTGTAGCAAAACATTCGAGTAAGTAAGTCAAGCTTATCGGAGTCGAGCACAATTCCACTCACCGACAGGAGAATTGCAGGTTGATAAGATGCAATTCAATATTATTACTTTATCATTATTCTTTCGAGCACGTGGAGTTGAAATTTCATTAGTGCTGATTTGTTTCAAACAATGTGAGAACGCTCCTTTGAAATAATGCATTCTGTTGTTCTCTAAATGACAACATAAGAAAGAATACCTCCTCTTCCTTGTCGATCGTCTGGGGAATATTATATCAGAAAACGTACTTGCTTTAATAACAATCAATTAGCAACGGGGAAAATTGTTACTTTTGCATTAGTCTCCGGAGCTCGGTAATAATATGTGACTTAACTGAGAAGATTTTATTCCGATTCTTGTTTAAAAAAAAAGATTATCTTTATCTCTCTTCGAGAATGATAAAGGACGAGTTCAAATCTGGAAGGAAATTGGAATGACGCATTTTTAGGAATCGGAATTGAATAAACAGATATGTTTTTGAAAAGCACTTTCGTCTTAAAAAGGATCAATCGCAAAAGCTGATGGGATTCATTCTCTTCCCCCTCCTCGCCCTAAGATAAAAATTCCATTTTCAAACCTTTTATAACTTTGAGACGAGGGAATATGTATATTGTCTTAACTATACAAGAGAACATATTACAATTATGCAAATTATTTACATGTCTAAACATTTTACAGCTTATTTTCCATTAAAAGACAATAAAGTAAGTTCTAGTTTAGATAACAACATAGAAATATTAAGTAGAATATTGTTTATATCGTTGTCACTAGCATGCGTGTTATAGTCAACGTTTCACTTAGATATAGAAAATATTTTCATGTTTCCTTTCAAATTAGATAAGTAAGAAAAAAATATTATTAAAAATAATTATTTGAAAAATATATTGTTACTAAATATTTGAAAATATATCTGACAAAAATAATTTAATTTGTTCTGCCTTTTTTATATCGCTCTGTTTTTTCTTCTCTCGTTCTCTTTCTATATATTCCTTCACTTTTCTTATTTCCCTCTAACTTTTTTCTCAATATGTCGAACTCTCTCTCACTTCTATCTCTCTCACAGTTCCTCTATCTCTCACAATTCCTCTCTCTCACTTCACTCTCTCACTTCACTCTCTCACCTCCTCTCGCTCACACTCCCTCTCTCTGACACATACACACTATCTCTCTCTCTTAAACTCTCTCTCACACTTCATCTCTATCTTACACTCCCTTCCTTCACACACACTCCCTCTCTCACACACTTCCTCTTTATCTTACACTCCCTCTCTGACACACACACTCCCTCTCTCACTCTGGAACACACTCCCTCTCTCACTCTGGAACACACTCCCTCTCTCACTCTGGAACACACTCTCTCTCTCTCACTCTGAAACACACACTCTCACTCTGAAACATACTCTCTCTCACTCTGAAACACACTCTCTCTCACTCTGAAACACACTCTCTCTCTCACTCTGAAACACACTCTCTCTCTCACTCTGAAACACACACTCTCTCACTCTGAAACACACTCTCTCTCACTCTGAAACACACTCTCTCTCACTCTGAAACACACTCTCTCTCACTCTGAAACACACTCTCTCTCACTCTGAAACACACTCTCTCTCACTCCGAAACACACACACTCTCTCTCTCTCACTCTAAAACTCTCTCTCTCTCACTCTGAAACACACTCTCACTCTGAAACACTCTCTCACTCTGAAACACACTCTCTCTCACTCTGAAACACACTCTCTCTCTCGCTCTGAAACACACTCTCTCTCTCACTCTGAAACACACTCTCTCTCACTCTGAAACACACTCTCTCTCACTCTGAAACACACTCTCTCTCACTCTGAAACACACTCTCTCTTACTCTGAAACACACCTCTCTCTCACTCTGAAACACCCTCTCTCTCACTCTGAAACACACTCTCTCTCACTCTGAAACACACTCTC
This sequence comes from Trichonephila clavipes, assembly GCA_019973935.1. NCBI lineage: Eukaryota > Metazoa > Arthropoda > Arachnida > Araneae > Nephilidae > Trichonephila > Trichonephila clavipes. The sequence goes on along the minus strand of BMAU01006932.1, from coordinate 153,290 downwards.
TCTCACTCTGAAACACACTCTCTCACTCACTCTGAAACACACTCTCTCTCACTCTGAAACACACTCTCTCTCACTCTGAAACACACTCTCTCTCACTACCTGTCTTTCACACTCTCCCTCTCACACTGCCCTTCTCTCACACTGCCCCTCTCACACTGCTCCTCTCCCCCTCTCCCCTCTCCCTCCCCCTCCCCCTCTCACACTCCCCTCTCTCACACTCCCCCTCTCACACTTCCCTCTCTCACACTCCCTCTCTCTCACTCCTTTCTATTACACACTTCCTCACTATCACTCTCACATTCCATCTCTCATTTCATCTCTATATTTATAGATATATATAGAGAGATTCATGTAGATTATATTAATTTTAAGTATTTTGAGATTTTCAATAAATGATTTATGCATTGTAGTTTGATTATAGTAATTAAAAGCGGAGTTGATCCCTTTTAATCAATGCAAACAGTCATTTTTACCTTCCAAGTTATTCAAAATTTCCATTGATATATTTAATACAAGATCACAGAGAAGCCATCCCTTCATTTAAATTTTACTATAACTAGAATGCAATATTTAGATACCAAATAAAATTTAATCGTTTAAACTCGAAAACTGCAATCTAAACTGTAGTTAATTCAAGTTTTAAGTATCATCTTCGGATTCTGGCTCAAGTAAAATCATAAAACTTACTTATTTATTTTTTTAAAAAAATAGTATTTAAATAAATAAGCCTAACTGTTTTCCATGATGTGGCTTTTTAAGTATGTAAGATTATTCAAATATATATATTTCATTTGAGAAAATATATATATATAAATATAAATGTCACTTATCCTCACTTGCTGCAGTAAGGAACTTAAATTTAGAAATTTTTTGGCATAAGGTTTATGAATAAGAGATGCATCCCCTAAGTACTATGCTATTCGAATTTATTTCTCTTTATATATATAATCATAAGACAAATGAAAATTACATAAATATGAATTATCCTACAAAGCAGAGAAACACGAAATTCTACAAGTTAGATCCAAAGATATGAAACTTTAAGATACAAAAAAGGCTTTGAACCGAAATAAAAAAACTATTACTTTTTCTAAAGCTGCTTCTGCCTTAAAATGAATTTTGAAACAGTTGAAAAAATCCTGTCATTATCACATAAAAACTAGACTAACATTAACTATTTTGAGAAATCATTCGAAAAAATCATGACACTAAAAAAAATTAGTGTTTTTAAAGGGACATACACTAGTTTATAACGACTAATTTAGTGTTAGCAAATAAATTAATCATACAATAGATTACTCTTTTAGATCTAAGATTTTCAAACTTTGTCTGAAGGTTCATTTTCCATCTAGTCTATCAGCTTTATATAAAATAATATATGTTCATGCGATGTGCTTTTATTTAGAAATTTGAAGAAGTTTTAAAGGAAAAAAGTACTTTTTTTAAAACAATAGACTAAGATCTTCTTTATTAATTTAAATATTTAAACAAGTAATATATAAAAATAAATTAATAAACTCCTACTTAGGTCAACAAAGAAACATTTAACTTTTAGTTACTTTTTATTAAATAATTACAATTAATATAAATATGTATAGACTTATGACAGAATCACAATATTAAATGGCAAAAGAGAAAGTGATTTACATTAAAATTCTCAATTATTCTCAGTGTTTCTCAAACTGTGGGGCGCGCCCCCTGGGGGGGCGCGAGCATATCGAAAATAAAAGATTTAAAAATAATTAATTTACTGCAATGATTTAAAACAAATTACTTTCAGACATAATAAAAAATGCACTTTTACTCTGATATAATCTATAGGCACGCGATATTATAAGTCATCAAAAATAAAAACTTCTTCAACACCTAAGTAGCTATCTTTGATCCTATAACCAAATAAAAAAAATTTATTTGATTTGCTGTAATCCCATGATGAGAGATTTTTTTACTACGCTTTCTTTTTAAGCCTAACATACAACCCTTTCAGAGAAAAAACAGATCCCAGACCCAGAATCGAAGAAATTTAGGAACATAAAAATTTCATCACTGTCATTATTTTTGAAATACTGCACATTATAGATGTAATTTGTATGACCTTCTAAGTTATTGGTACAGTTAGTTATGACCCCTCTCTTACGTGTTTGTTTCTCATTTAGGGAAGTTGTATAAGTAATGTATTTCTCTGTTGCACTTTTTCCATGCAAAAAAACTTTTTGCACAATTTTTTGCAGTAACATGCATATTATCATAATGAATACAATTTTTACCCGGAAATGGTCGCGCGGGACACATAGATTACGAAATCGTTAATTCTGACAAAACTGTTTATTTGTTACCAAAGAAAAATTGAAAAGTTCTTGAAAGTAGGTAAGTTAACTTTCTCTTAGTTAAATTATTCACTGGAATCACGATTTGTATCGTGTACAATAAAATAATTATAAAAAAAAAAAAACGGATTGGGTTGACTCAATAACCCCGCTGGACCGTATCGAGTGCGTGCCTGCTCCCGGGTTAAAACATGTTGAAGTCTTTTCGCTTTAAATATTAAAAATAATACAATTATTCTTCATCGGAAATTTATATTATTGTTCATTATTTAACATCAATTATAAATGCTAATTCTGTGAGGCTTAAAATTACAATACACTTAAAACTATTTTACATTTTTGTAGGCATTGTCGAGCACTTGGCTTTGCTCTCCTTACAATTCAGCTATTATATCAATGTTTTATTTTCTTATAAATGAACTCGGGCAAAGAGCGAGCACTTCAGCCGGTATGCTTTTAATGTATCAGTGCTGCACAGAGTATTTTATATTTAATTTTAATACTAAATTAAGAACAAGTTTAATATGTATTAACGATTTCCATGGGCTTGTCTTGCAAAGCAAATTTTTTATAAGGAATCCTTATGAATAGAAATTGACCCTCTGAGTTATTTTTTTATATTTATCAGATATCTATATTTTGTCTTCTAAGCAGCCACCGGATTTTGCAATAAGTTCAATTTAAAAATTAGAGAAAGGAAAATTAACATAATAATTATCCTATTATTTTATTTATTTATTTTTGCTTAAAAGTAGTATACAAAATTTAATACTTATGTTACTAATTTGTATGGTTTATAATTCAGATCGCCTATTGTAGCTTTAACGTCAAAGTGCATTATTATTGCATTTAGTACATTATTAATGTATAAGGGGGGCGCGATAAAAATTGTGATCGAAAAGGGGGCGCCAGTATTGAAAGTTTGAGAAGCACTGATATAGGGTGTTGAACGACTCTATTTTCACGTGCGCGCGCGCACGCACGCGTATATATATGTTACTATTTAATTATTCATAGATCACATTCTCAGAATTGCAGTCCCAGGTAGGATTCGAGTCAACGACCTTTGGATTAGAAGTCTAACGCGCGCGCGCGCTATGCATTGCGCTACAGGGAGACAACAAGAGATTTTCCTTTATATTAGGTCGGGGGAAAATAAATCCATTATTTTTTTGGTAGATGACTGTAGTGTCGATATCTCCAGAAGTATCGATCAAACAATTTCGAATTTACGCTCGTTGACAAGATGACATTTCACACTAAAAAATTATTTTGCCTTTTCTTGTTTGGTTCATTTAGTTGTGAGTTACAGGGTGTTTATATAGAAGCCAACAAAAAAAAATCCGTACATTTTACAGTTTTTCTTTGATAAAGGCGAAATTGCAAGTCAGGTGGCTGAAATTGCGAATGGTGTTCATGGTGCTGATACTGTAATAGCTAATTACGTGCAATTTTGGTTTCATCGATTAGGTTCAGGTATTTTTGATATTAAAGATGCACCTCGCACAGGCAGGCCCGTCGTCGAAAATGTCGATAAAATCACAGAAATAAACGAAGTTGACCGGTATGTCAGTAGTTCTAGTATCGCCCAAGAGCTAAAGATCGACGACAAAACAGTTTTAAGCCATTTGCGCAAAGTTGGATTTAAAAAGAAGCTTCATGTTTGGGTGCCACATCAATTATACCATAAAACATGATGTATCGAATTTCCATCTGCGAAGCCTTGGCCAAACGGAATGAAATTGACCCATTTCTGAAACGGATGGTGACTGGAGATGTGAAATTCGTCTCATACTACAATTTGAGAGAAACCGATCATGACCAAAGTGCGATGAAGCAGCTCAAACGGTGGCCAAACCAGGACTATCAGCCAGGTAGGTTCTACTGTGTGTTTGGTGGAACTGTAAAGGAATCCTTTATTAGGAGTTACTTCCGCATGGCCTAACACTAAATTCAGATCTCTACAGTCAACAACTGGACCATTTGAATTTAGCGATTGACTAGAAATGGCCAGAATTGGCCAACAGAATAGGTGCTGTGCTCCATCAGGACAACGCCATGCCACACACTTTTGTAGTGAGTGACCAGACCCTCTGGGAGCTTGGTTGGGAAGTTTTAATGCATCAACACTATAGTCCGGACCTGACACAAAGTGATTACCACTAATAAGCCAATAAGTGGCAAAACTTTTATGCGAGAGGCATTATGAAGCTACCATTAAAATGACAACAAATTATACAACAAAAGGGTGCATATTAGACATAAATCGGACAATTTGAAGCATGCTAAATAAAGTCTTGATTTTCAAGCAAAAATAATTGATTACTTTTTCTTCAACCTAATACAGAGTGTTTTTTTTCCAGGTATAGAAGTTTAAGTTGGCATTACTTTCCAAGATGGCGACCGATTTAACAGCTGTCAAGTGATTTATTCTCAGTTTGGTTTGGCAATTCATCATGAATAGACTCACGCCTGAACAACGCTTTCAAATTGTGCAAATTTATTTCGAAAATAATGGTTGATTTTCATAAGCGAATTTTGTTTAGCGATGAAGCGCCCTTCTGGTTGAATGGCTACGTCAACAAACAAAACGGGTTCATTTGGAGTGAAGCTAATCCACAAGTGTATATCGAAACACCGTTACATACAGAACAACTGACTGTTTGGTGCGCTTTATGGGCTGGTGGAATCCTTCTTCAAAAACGATGAAGGCCACAACGTTACAGTCAATGATGATCGGTATAGAGCCATGATTACTAACTTTTTCATTCCTGAATTGAACAATCATGATGTCAAGGAGCTGTGGTTCCAACAAGACGGCGCAACAAGTCACACAACTCGTGCCACAATCGATTTATTGAAAGACACGTTTGGTGACCGCCTAATTTCACGTTTTGGACCTGTGAATTGGCCTCCAAGATCTTGTGATTTAACACCTCTAGACTATTTTCTGTGGGGTATGTAAAGTCATTGGTCTATGCGGATTAGCCACAAACGCTTAACCCTTTGGAAGACAACATTCGAAGTGTTATTGCCGATATACGGCCACAGATGTTGGAAAAGTCATCGAAAATTGGACTTTAAGTTTGGACTACATCCGAGCCAGCCGTGGCAGTCCTATGCCAGAAATTATATTTAAAATGTAATGCCACAAGATTATCTTTCGAATAAAAAAAATTCATGTCAATCGAATAATACATCGCTGTTTTATTGCAATTTAAAGTTCTATACCTCTAAAAAAACACCCTTTATATATAACTATTACTTTTGTTTGTTACTATTTACGTACTGAATAAGTTTAACTAATGAATTTATATTTGAAATAATTGTATGTTAACATCAAGTGTCATCAACCACAAGTTATAAAATTTATTTGAACTTGAATGGATGAATAAAAAGTATTTTTTAACGACTGAAATTTTGAATAAGATATATATATATATACACTGCTCAAAACAATTAGGGGAGCACATGATTTTAACAAAAGTAAGCAAAGATTCGTAATAAGGTAAAAACCCGAGTTAAATGATCAAGATGGTCTTTGAACGATGGAGATGTTATAATAACATCGTCCATGTAAACGGACACGAAACGCCCAATAACAGGTTGGAGGATTATATCGATAGCCCTTTGGAAATTAGGCTTCGCCCCAGAAAGACCAAAAGGCATGCGTAGGAATGCAAAAGTGCCATTGCGAGTGATAAACGCTGTGTTTTCTATGTCCTTTGGACTAATCGCCAACTGAAAATAGCCACTTCTGAGATCTAGAGTGGACATAACGTTGGTGTGAGGGATATTGGTGAGTAAGTCATCAATAACCGGTAATGGATATCGAGGATATTTGGTAATTCCATTTAGTTTCCGATAATCGATCGCGAAACGATACGCCTCGGGAGAATCTGGAGGAAGGTCATTGTTCTTTCGAGTTAATACGACTGGGGATGCATAGGGCGAATTAATAGGACAAATTGTACCATCCCGTAACATCTTATCTATGTGATAATCAATAATGCCTTGTTTGATCCGGTCGTACTTGTATGGTCTCGACACTACCGGTCCCTTATCTCCAGTATCTATCTCATGATATACAACATGCGTTAATCCCGGTTGATCGGAAAATAACCCTTTAAAATTATTAAATAAGGCTTTTAATTGCCTCTGTTGCTCGTCATCAAGTTTCGATACTGTGAGATCAATATCAACGAGTTTCTTCTCTTTAGGCATTTGTTTGATCAGATGATCGGGAATGATCAATGATTTCTGATCAAAATCTAATGTTAATCGCGACGCCTTCATAAAATCAATCCCCAAAATGCACTGATACTGCATGTTATCAAGTATATGGAATTCCCAGGGTTTCTGAAATTCTCTGATTCTAATTTGTAATTCGACTCTACCCAAATGACTGCACGGGGCTCCTTGTGCTGTCACGACTCTGTCTTTCGTCTTTTGACGAGGTCGGTATGAAAAATAATTGCGGTATACCTCCTCCGAAATAAAAGATTTCTCTGCTCCCGTGTCCCATAGTGCTGTAATAAAGGTTTCATTTAATAGAATAGGGACATACGGTAATTCGACTGGGGTCATTCTTATAGAGGATACTCTGATAGGCCGATGATCCCAAACTGGAGGATTTTCCGTACCCCGCGATCGATTACCCCCATATTCACATCCATCGCTTAAAAGTTTAAATTTCTACTTCGTTCATTTTGACCTCGAAATGAACTATTTCTCGACCCACTTTGTCGACCGCCTTGACTGTGGAATGGTTGATTCGATTGTCCACCTTGGCGTCTACCCTCGAATCTGCGATTATTTGTGAAACCTTGGTTTTCGAACCGATTAAATTCCCTTTGTGGTCGGCTATTATTGGCGTATCTCTCATTATTTCTGTTTTCCCTCCAATTTTCCTGTCTATGCCGGGTATTAAAACGATTGTTTTCATGAGGGCCTGAACTTCTAAATCCCTCACTCGAACCTCTGATTTGTCTATGCATAAAACGTTCTTCGTATTTATCAACGATTTGTAGGAGATTGGCAGTATTTCGTGGATGTCTAACTTCGACATAATACAAAATTTGAGGTTCTAATCGACTAACGACGTGATCTATTAATTTTTCCTCCGACATTTCTAGTTTAAGGACTTTATGAATTTTCAACAATTCATAAATAAAGTCCGAAGGCTGTTGATCTCGTCTTTGTGATGAGGAATAAAATCGCGTTTCTAGTTCTGACCTGTTTCTGACCACGGGAAATTGTTCCGACAATGCCTGTTTTAAGTGCGCGTAGTCTGTTGTCTTATCTTCAATGACTCTATAACCTAGAACTTCGAACCAGTCGAGTGCCCGTCCTTTGAGATGACCTTTTAAGTAAGCACATGCCAGTTGTGCAGGTATCTCATAATACGCGAGATTATGATCAATATTCTCCAAAAAATCATCTATGTTCTCAATCCCCGAAAAATATTGTTCCGGAATGATTCTAAAACTGGATCCGACTCTATTCTCGGGATTTATACGTTGGGCGCCATTGTAATGGTCCCTGGGGACCTCACTTTGAGAACTAGAATAATTATAAGACATAAAAGAACCAGTAGCCATTTTTATAAATAACTTTCTTTATTTGGATAACTTTCCCAATTAAAATCAAAGACTTATTAACAAATTCGACTTCTAATATTATGAGGTTTTAAAGATAATATCTTTTAAATTAGCTTAATTAATTAATAATTCAATTAATTAATTTATTAAATAATGATCACGCAGAAATTACCACGATAAGAGATCCCAGAATTATATTTAATAATGTTCTTATTGAACATTTAACTTTAATCCGACTCTTAAAACTTGAGTGAGACTTTAACTTCAAAAATGATATTTACCACTCGGAATCTCAATTCTTCATGAGGTTAATTTATCCTCAATAACGATATTTCAATTCAAAATCACTATAACTCTATGTTTCAATGTCTATCTCCTACTGCTCTAACTTTACTATTTCGTTTGACTTAAATACTGAATCTAATCTACATAACAAGTAATCCTGTCCGCTCTTTGGAGTTGATTGGAAATAGGTAGGGAATTAAATTTCCCTAAAAAGGTCGGTTCAGGAGGTTAGTGATAAAGTTCCGTATAGATTCGTCACAAGATGTATACCAATAAGTAACATAAAATGAATCATTTATAATGTAAAGCCTACCAGGAAACGGAAGAAAACTTTATATGCAAATCAAAGTTCATGACGTCAAAAACCAGAAAAAGGAGATAAGGGCAGAAATCGGGATGTTGCAGAAACGTCTGTTTTATTGCCGTAACTGTGAAATTCGATTGCGCAGTATTTTTTTTTTGAGACAAGGTTACTTGAGATTGTCTCAGCAACGTGATTTACCTGAATCCCCATGGCATGGCGTGTTATAGGCAGACTGGAATCCGGATAAACACAACGTAGTGTCGCGGACGCTGTTGGAGTCGCCAGAAGTGTTGTTGCAAGGCTGTGGAATCGATTCCAAGAAACAGGAAATGTTAGACGTCTACCAGGGGAAGGTCGGCCACGCGCCACTACATCAACTGATGACCGGTATATACAGTTAACAACCCGTCTAAACAGAACAGAGAATGCTACGCAGCTGCAAACACAGTTGCTCTTGGCCACAGGACGAAGGGTGTTCAGCCAAACAGTACGTATGGGCTTCATGAGTGAGGGCTCTATGCACGTAGGCCAATGGTCTACATTCCGTTGCCCCACGCCACCGTGTGGCCCGAAGAAGATGGGCTGCTGAACATCGAGATTGGGAGCAACATGATTGGAGCAAGTGCTGTTTACAGACGAGTCCCGATTCAGTCTAGAGTGTGACACCCGACGTGTTCTTGTATGGAGGGACAGGGGCACTCGAAATAACCCCGCATTTGTTCGTGAAAGGTCACAATACAGAAGAGCTGGTTGGATGGTATGGGATGGAATTAGCATATATGGACGTACGGACCTGCATATCATTCGGAATGGCACTTTGACGGGCCGAAGGTATGCAGACGAGATACTTTGACCTCATGTCATCCCTTACGCTGGAGCAATTGGAGATTCCTTTGTTTTCCAGGATGATAATGCCCGACCGCATATAGCTCGTCTGGTGGAGAACATGCTTGAAGCTGAAACAATACAGCGTATAGAATGGCCAGCGTGCTCTCCTGACATGAATCCAATCGAGCATGTTTGGGACATACTCGGACGACGCATTACTGCGCGACCAAGGCCGCCTGCTACTGTCCGAGACTTGGAGATTGCACTTCTTGAGAAGTGGAACAGTATTCCCTAAAGTCTGATCGATAACCTCATCGCATCCATGGAAAACAGGTGTGCAGCAGTCTTAGCTGTTCGAGGAGACCACACGCCCTATTAAAACTCATGCATCATGTCTAAACAGTACCTTTTTTATCGTTTACATGTAACCAAACTGTTGCCCTAAATCATCTTTTCATGTTTTTTCCATATTTTCAAAGAATTAAAGCTTAATTCCAAATTTTTTTTACGCCTTTTTTCTGTATTGCGCATTGATACGCGTGTACTATGCATTGTATGCCAATACCTGGCTGTCTCACACGGTTTTCTTCACTTTTTGCTTGCTCCCCTAATTGTTTTGAGCAGTATATATATATATATATATATATATATATATATATATATATATATATATATATATATATATATATATATAAAGTGATATTGTGTGTGTGTGAACTAATAGTAGAAATTGAAAAGAAATCCTTTTAATTTACGCTTTGTATAAGAATAATAATTTTCAAGAATAATACATTTTTTCTAAACAGTTTTATTTGCTCTAAAGCAATAAATAAGTTGAATTTCATGTCGAAATCCATGTAACACAGAGCGGGCAAAATAAGACCTACTAATGTTAAAAACGGATAACTTTTGTAATAATCCTTTATTTTGATTAATTTTTTTATGCATAAAATAAATTTATGGAAATAACGTGACTTCCGACAATTGTCCACTTTTTTTCTTGACACAGAGATTGACTCTTTTTAAGAGGTCTCAGGGGTTTTTAATGTTTTTAGAGGTCTGAAAATATAAACAATTTTCAAACAGGTATAATTCTTTTAAATATAAATTAAATAATTCGAATTTTTTAGACATTGTTTTTAAAGGAATGGGGCTTCAGAAAAGTATAAAATGTTTAAAATATAATCATAATTTTAAAAGTTATAAGCATATGAAAATAAGAAACTTTTCTAAAAGAAATATTTATTGCTTTACGTCACGCATACTATTTTCTAAAATTGTAGCTCTAATTACTAGCTATAAGTTGATTTATAAAGATAAATGTATTCTTATTAAACTGTAGCTACTTTTATATAAATAGAATAATAACTTACATATTTAAATAAATAAACAAATACATTCCTAAAAAATATATTTAAAAAATTTCAATATTTTTCAAATATTTTGAAATACAAAAGATATATTATTCTTAAATGATGTAGGGTTTATAGAGTTTGATGCATTTTATAATTCTATAAAGTTTTATACATCAGAGACTACAATTTTAGAAAATAGCGTGTGCAACGCAAAAATACTTGATATTTATTATAGAATTTTCATATGCTTATAATTTTAAAAATTATGATTATATTTTAAACATTTTATACTTTTCTGAAGCCCCATTATTTTATAAATAATATCTAAAAGATTCGAATCATTTAATTTAAATTTAAAAGAATTATACATGTTTGAAAAATTGTTTATATTTTCAGACCTCTAAAAAAATTTAACACCCCTGAGACCTCTTAACGCATTTCCCATTACACTACGTAATATGTTTCTGTTTGAAGGCTCAGTATTTCTTCTTGAATATTCTGTTTCAGCTGCCTAATAGTATCCGATTTGTTAACATACACTTTTTCTTTTAAGTATCCTAATAAAAAAAGTCGGTTGCAATTAAATCTGGCTAATGAGGAGGCCAAGAGAAATCTGAATGTTTTTGAAACCATGGTGTTTGCCAGAAATATCACGCAGCAGGTTCATAATTTGCTTAGAAGTGTACGCAGTTACCCCATCTTGTTGAAACCACAATATAGGATTCTGCTTCACCATCGGCCACAAAAGATTTCAATCATTGTTCTAAATGGCTGGTTCTCATTGTGTAATGGATATATACGCGATATTTTAGCTAATTCTCTTGGGAAATCTTTGGGCTATCAATTCGCGTTATTCACAGCAAACTCTTCGGAAGAAGAGAATTGTGATATGTAAAGTAACTTATTATAGGCGATGTGTTCTAGCTTGAAGGAGAGAAGGAGCGAAGATATACTCAGGACAGGTGAGATTGCTACTAAAGGTATAATATTAGAATTATAGAGTTTTGATTATTATTAGATGGAAACCTTAAAGTAACAATAGTTAACTAAGATTGAATTTTGATTAGATTAAATCAGATAATATCTTAGATCCTTAATTAAAAGAATTGATCAAATTTGTTAGTCGCCTAATCGCTCACGTGTTACTGTCATTGTTTCATTTTCACGGTTTTCATTGAAACATTCTCATATTATTAGTTGATATTGTGTCTTTTCTTAGTACTGAAATTAATAGATTAGTTGAACCATGTTGAGTGTTTCTTCCCTTCTCCCCACACATCTAGGTACTCGCGAGAGAGGCGTGGGCCTCTTACAATTGGTTTTCAATTGGCTGGAACGACGGCGAGTTGAGAAAGATGGATAACTTGCAACACACACTTTGCAGCACAGTTTCCACATTGCCTTCAGTGCGAATATTTCGATGGGCACCTCTTCCAGGACGATCGACCACTGAACCCAGTTCCTCAAAACGCGACCGACCAAACTAATCATGAAGGCAGTGGTAGCTGATCTTGAATTAAAATACAGTCAATATTTACGCTGCGTCATAACTATTGATTGTTCACTAGAATATAAAAACTCGATAATTTTAACGCGTTGTTTTGTATCGCGTATTGTTCCATAATAAAAATTTCCAAGAATTCAATTATAACCTACAAAGATGAATAATAATTATATTGAAGAATTCGAAAGTTATTTGTGTTTAACATTGGTGGGTCTTATTTGGCCCATCCTTCATTTATATTTGCATCCAAATAATTTCTTATATTTAAAAACCCCTGTTTGATACAAAATAAAGGGGGAAAGAGAAACAGAATCAAATAATTATTTAATAGAAAAAAAAACTAAAAATAATTCTTTTACTTTTCTACGTGATTCGAAAGCCAATCCATCAAAAAGCACGACATCTGATTTCATGCTACTTTTCTTTTCACACTAGCTGCTCAATTTGGCGCTTAAATCGTAAAACGATTAGAAGGAAGAGATGGGCAGTTATTGGAATGTATTCCATTTTGATTTCATCTGAAAGAGCTAAACACGAATTTCTCGCATGACCGAAGAGATTAGAAAGTTTATCTTTTAGCTTTTCAAACGCCCCCCTCTTGATACCTTTTTTTCCACTTACGTTCTTTCTTTCATTTTTTATTGGAATGAAACAGCAGTAGATTTCCCCACCTTGTCCTCTTTTCTCTGTTTGAGTTTCTTCTTTTCTATTCTATTTGTGGGAGCTAAATGGCAACGGTGATTGATTCAGTAGCCATTTTGTTCGGATCGGTGGTGCGTTTAATGAGAAGAATCGAAAACTAATCAGGAAATTTCGTGGCTCGCTGCTTGGACAGATATGATGCCACGTTGATGGATTACAACAAGGTTTTTTTTCCAGTCTTCTTTCTTTTATCAAAAAAGTCCACTAATTAAATGTGTTTTCTTATATATACATTCTTCTGAATTTGTACCCTTCCTGACCTTGCTGGTATGGAAAAAAAGACAATCCAACACAATAGGAATCAGTGCTGATTCTGTGTTGCCTGTTGTTATTATTGTTATTTTTTTTTAATGATAAGACTGAAGAACTCTTGTTTCTACATAAATGTTTCGTTTCCCAAATCCTTTTACTCGTGTCTTATTGTGTTCTATGCGAAAAAAAGTTGCAGTTTGTTAATTATGGAAAACTAATTATAGGTAGAAACTATATATTATATTAAAAATTGAAATGCGCGAATGGAAAATTATATTCCAATTACATTTGTTATTACAGTACTTTTTTTTCTGAATAACTTTTTACAGCTTTTCAGAAAGAAAATGAGATAAAATATAATGCAGAATTAATTATTAACAACTATTTTTTTAATAATAGAATAACTCATTGTCTTCGGGAAAAACACGGAATGACTTCGTAATTATTAAATAAAGCTGTTAATGGCCGGGGAATATTTATTATGCCGAATAATGCAACAGAATAATAAATGATATTCTAGCTTTTTTTCCCCTTGGTAATAATAACTTTACTTGTCACCATTCCATATGAATATTTTTCACTCTTTCAAGCATATAATTTTTATTGAGAGGATAAGCTTTGTCTATCTTTCTGTCTTGCACATGCGGCAATGGGCAAGGCTATGTAAAATGGTAAGCAAAAGTTCTGAGTAGTTAAGATACAGTACACAGTATGGTGCGAATCAATTCAGAAATATTTATGCTCCAGAAAAAGATCTAAAAGCCTTTAATCGTAGGCAAATTGTCGGGACTTGAGATTTGGGGCACTTTTATGGAAGCAGTTGAAGTAATAGGACTACAAGTTTATAGTGGATATCTACATAAGCAGGTAACAGCCTCCGGACAGGGGTGATCACTTTTGTTTAGTGATCATGTTACTCGACTTCGGATTCATAGGTCTCGGATTCTATCCTCCACATTGGTGCCCCGGACGTGTTCTTGAACTCATCCAACAAAGTGTATTCCACAGCTGGATATAGCGGGTATGTACATGAGTCAGTAGCAGCTTCCAGACGGGGGTGATCCCTTTTGTCTACTCGTCATGTTAATGGGCTACGAGTCCATAGGCCACGGGTTCAATCCTCCACAAGTGTAACTCAAGTAAAACCATCCTCACAAGGGTTAAATACCATAAACGACAGTTACCAATTTGTGAGACTATTATTGGCTATGTCACGTTGTAAACTTGGTAAATCATCGAGCAGTGTAAATAATTGCTCGGAAATTTAACGTAAGTACACAAAAAATATCTATCCCTCCTCCCAGGTTCACTTTCTCGCCATAGATATAGAAGTCATCACTCATGAGCAGACCTTCGTAACTGACCTGTACACCACCACTAGTGACCTAACGTATACCCTCGAGACACCCATATCGCGGGGGCGCAAAATCAATGTTATCTTATGTGTTTGTAATATTTTGTAAGATCCGGCTTGGGGCCCAAAATCTGATATTGCAGGGGGCCTTAATATTCTTCGTAATGCCACTAAACACCACTGTATATCCTAAATTTATCAATAAAAAATTTAAAAAAATATTTGCAGAATTATGTTGACAGAGATACGCAATATCCATAAAGCGATGGTTATTTCTTGCCAGCAAGGTGCTTGCTTTTCAAGTTGGTGGGGAAGGGCAATAACCTGAGGGAATGTTTACGTGTACTGAAATATGACAACATCAGTGACGTAATGATAGGTAGGAGTGGAATACCTTCCCATCATTACGCCACTGCAGGATTGCTGTTGACTCAAAGCACTGAGGACTATTGTAGGGCAGTTTAAGGATTATTGTATACTGAAATTTTAAACATATAGCTTGCAATAAAATGCATTTTATGCCTCTTTTTTAAAAAATCTCCTTTTAGAGCTAAGCATTATTTTAGACTTAAAAAATTAATAAAAAAGGACATTTTAAATTAATTTTGTGGTAGCAGAGTTGAAGGGGAATGCCTCCCCTATGAAAAATTTCTCGATATGCCACTGGAATTCAGCCTTCCGGTCACATACACAAAACAGTAGTCAAAGAGTTAAGTGTTATAATTATCATTATTATATTGTTAGCAAGGCTTCTAGAAACAACGGAACAGTCGGTCACTAACTTTGAGCATCAAAGGGTAGTTAGGTTGAAGAACTGATCTCCCAATTTGGTGACAGAAATAAACCCGTGCGAATCAGTGCATTTAAATATTATTCAACCAAAGGTTTTCACATAGGAGCTAAAAAGATTGAGGCAAATCACACACGGGTCGTAAAATTTTGTCTTTTTTTCAATTCTACTTTTTTATTATCTTAGTTAAAATAAATACAATGAATTAAAATTTTCAATTACAGAATTAATTTTCAATAAATATTTTCCATTTTTCAAATTTTGCACTTTAAGAAATCTTACTGAAAACATAAATATTTTTTGTTAAATGTATATGAATTTTTTTAGTGGCAGTTTACTTCTTTTCTCATGATATATGTTTATTTTGATAAACTGTTATTTTACATGCAAATTCAGACACGCTTGCATACACGCAGCTCTCTCTCTTTGTATAGACATAAAAATATGCTTAACCATTAAAACAACACTTTGAACATCTAAAAGCGTATAAAACAATGAACAAGGAGCTTTAAAATATCTTTGTAAACTTCATAAATAATAATTGCATTTCCTTTCAGAAGAATATATCTATTTTAAATTTAAGGGGCGAAAGGAATATTTTGAAAATAAAAAGAAAGAATCACATTCCCGCGAGAACTCGTCGAAGAAATTTTTAAGTCCATAAACCATTTACATTGTGCTCTACAATCTCATTACAAGTTAAGAATTTCTGTGATGATAAAGTTTAGTAGTCACATTTTAAAAAGGGTTAAAATAAGAAGAATGGACCTGTCTCCTCGAATTCAACACGACGGTTAAGCTTCTTAGAAAATCTAAAACCATTAAATAGAGGAATTACTTCTCTGACGCAAAAATGGAAAATGAAAATGCTTGAAAAACCTCATGGCACTAAAAACTATCTAAACTTTTTTTCGGAAATTTTTTAAATAATGGGTTTTGCATGGAAATAAAGGTAGGTTAAGTATTAAATGTAGTTTTGTTAAAGACTAGAAATTCTTAAGAAAATAAGCTTATCTGTACAAAGAGAAAGTTTGAAAAATGTTAAACATTAAGAGAACTTTTAAGTAATTTTTATTGTCAAGGTTTTCAGACTAGGTGACAAATGTTAAGATATTAAAATATTTTTTTACTGCATCTTTGTAAAAAAAATATTTCTACTAATTTCGTTAGTTCTCACCTGATGAAAGCTTTTTTTCCGTTCCTTTTCTAATTTTATTTCGCTTCTAGTTTTAAAATAATTCGTAGCAATGTTCATTTAAAGTTGTGGAACTTATTTCAAATAGCATTTTGGAAAGTAAAAATATAATAGCCTTACGCTTAGGTATAAGTATGTAAAACAAAGTTTCAAGAAGTAAGAAAGAAAATTATGGAAAAAAAGAGACAATGTGTGCTTAAAATACAAACTAAAATATGTTGCTATTTGTTGTTTTTTTAAAAAGAAATATTTTACATAAAAAGATTGTTTATATACTTAGCTATGTTACAACAAAATGTGCCTTTGGGTTTTTTTTTCAAAGTGAAAAGATGGAAATGAAAAATAACTTGATTACAAGAACACAAATAGGTTTTTCATTCTTTAACATGGATATCTGGGTTAAATAACTTTAGTTAAACATTTGTAAAAAATATAGAATCAACCATTAATTTCTTATGTTGAAGGAATCTCTTTTTAAAAAACGTATTCTAATTTAAATAAGTGCATCTCTTATGTCTTCTATAAACATTTGAATGTTTTTATATTTTTGAAATTTACCTCATTTGTTTTAACTGCAACAATTGTAGTTGTTTATAATCACTATTGATCGATGGAAACATCTAGATCTAGCCCATAAACTCATGCAATTTTAAACAATGAAGAGCTGTAGCAGGATTTGATAGCCGCTGGTTCTCACGGCAATCAATACACGCCAAGATGTGGACAGAAGCGGCTTGAGTCACATTGCAATTTCGACAAGGAGGGTAAATTTTAAGACCCACCTCATGCCATTGAGCTTGAGTATGTCCATTGTGAAGCCTAGCAAGAGTAGTTTCATCTCGCCTACTACTTGTCCCAAGCAAAGCAGCACTAGGGCGTGGTTTCCTTTATAACACTCATGTACGGGGGTGCCTCCAGGAGGAAATGATACATTGTTTAACCCAGGTAGCAATTTCTGATAAAGTAAGGCAGCCACCCTAAAGGCTCTCCCAAAGTCCTGCATTGCTGCCTCATCGTGGTGGGAGAGTGTCCCTGAGCGGAATTGAAAAACGTCGGGAGTGTATTCTCCTGGCCACCAAGCATAACGACATTCCAATATGCTTAGGTAAATGCATTGCAAGCATCAGGTAAAGTCAGAATCCAACCCCTAGAGCCTCACGGTCTTGGACCTCATTAAGCTGCATCTTTCACCCTTCATCAAGACTTCAACACTTGAATAATATTAATTTTTTTTTATTAGACACCAAGGCGGATATTGATACAGCCACTGTCATTGGCGTGCACTTTAATAGAGGTGTGGTTACTGTCTAAAATACCCGTAGACGTAAGCGCCGAGGGGTGATCTTTGTGGTAAAAACATTTTGGTTTATGGGGATTGAACCCCAAACCCTCTTCTCCTTGTGTGCACCACTAATTACTGTGTACAGGTGTGCAGTAACTAGTGGTGTACACTGATACCACCATATTAATTTTCAAGGATTTGACACAATCACGTAGTAATATTCAGCAACAATAAAATACTATCACAATCTAATGCGAGCTCCTAGTTTTCTTAACAGTAATATTAGTCTGTATTCGATGCTTCTGACTCGCATGCGTACAGTAAAGTTCTGTAAATATTACTGAAATCATAAAGTGTTCCATTTTTATATATAGGCTATTATTTAACTTGCAATGTAAATTGTTCGGGTGGAATCTTGCAAATCAATTTTGAAGCTGATATCTTCAACCGATTGAGCTGAAATTTTGTATATACGTTTAGGTCGGATTACAATGCATGTTTGGACCATTTAAATGCTGATATCGCAATTATTTAAAAGTATATAAAATAAAAACCTTTTACCCCGGCTAGCTTTTTATTCTGCCGAGCACCTTATCGGATTGAGCTTAAATAAGTTCTGATTTTTCGACCTTTTTTATAAAAAAAAAACTGTCTTATTATTTCTATTTAGCTGAGACAAAAAAATAATTACATAATCAGATAGATCATTTATTTCGCCACGTAACGGCATAATGTTTAAAAAAATTAATGATAGTTTCTATTATTTACGATTTTTTATAAAATGAGTCAAAATCTATGCGTTTTCATGAAAATAATTTCCAAATTGTTCTGTATAATTTTTTTTTTGTGTTAATGAATGTATATTCTGCAATAAGAAACTTCAGGCTTTTCTCTTTTGGAATCAGTCACTGAAGAAATGCCGAAAACTTTCTTTTTATATGATTTTTCAAAAATACTCAAATTTTAAATAAAACATTTAAAAACTTCCCATTTTTAAAGATAATCACACGAAACTTTGTTTTCGCTTGTAAAACAGTATTATCTAAATTGTGGACCAAGATTGAAAAAATTGGTTTAAAATTACGGATTTTAAAATTTTTTTGTGTTTTTATTTTCAATATAGTATTATAGTAAAAGCAAAAAGAAAAAAAAGAAAAAAAAAGAGTTTAAATATTTTAATTTTGCTTTGTCCAATGTTTTTTTTTCTGGTCTTTTAGTGCTTATCTCCCCCCCCACCCCCGCATTATCCTCCTGTAGCGGCTGGAGTGAAATATCTATCGTATGTACGTGACCTGGCGGGAACAAAGTTGAGTACCCCTGTTCAAAATTATCCGGAAAATGACCTTGCAATAATGATGCGATAAACGAGATGAACAGACTAAGAAACCTGTCCAGCGATAACTAAAAAGTAAAAAAATAAAAAGTAAAAGTAAAAAAAAACTTTTTTTAAGAAAAGCTTTTATTTAAATGTTACAAAGAAAATAAAATAAACCTTTTTTTTTAAAAAAAAAAAAATTCTGCTATCAACTTATAGCGTCATTACACAATTTATGATATAAAAGTTTGTCGCGAGATTTACCTCTGTAGATAAACAAGCAAAATCAATAGCTTGATCCGATTGATTTTAATTTTTAAAATTTTCAAACTAAGTAAATACGAGTTCTTAAATCTCGCGACAAGCTTTTATATCATAAATTGTGTAATGTCATCAGTTGATAGCAAAAAAAAGTTTTCAAAGATACGTTTATTACTTTCAAAAATGTCAAAAAGTAGTAAATTTAGACACGAGAAATATTTAAAAAATAACTTTCAATTGAAAAAGGCAACAACCAAACAGATGTTGCAAAAGGGGTCAAAACTTCATTCGTTTCTTGAAAACAAAACATTGTCTAGGGGTTGGCAACCTTGTAGATGCGGCGAGCCAAATCAATTTACTAATATGACTGTGTGTCCCACAGTAGGACATTTTTAAAACAATTCGATTTCTGAGATAATACATGCATAATTATAGAACAGAGGACAGCAATTTAGATTTACGGTTGTATTATATTTAATTCTTGATCATTTAAAGATATTTCTTAACATATATATATATATATATATATATATATATATATATATATATATATATATATATATATACTAGCCGCAAGGCCCGGCGTTGCACGGGCTCTATCTCTACTTTTATAAATTTACCCTTTCCATCACAAAATCAGAAATTCCAATACTCATTTTTAAAATGATTTCCACCCCCACCCCCTCCACCGCTTAGCCCGGCGTTGATCGGGCTTTCTCTTTTTCTCATGACAACAGCATTTCTGTGTGTGTGTTTGTACGCGCAAAATGTGAGTGATTTCTAAAATTGTCAAAAAATTTCTCATTCCGAAATTTCTACTATTCCACTTATTTTTGATTTAAGACAGGTTTCTTCACCCTCTCTATAGCCCGAACCCCCTTTTTTTTAGTGAAAAATATTTCTTCTATCTTCCCCTCCTTCTCGCAGATAAGATATAGCTTCAAATTTCGATGTATGACTTATAAAAAAAACAATATTGCTTTAGAATTAAAAAATTATTAATGTGAAGCTATAAATAGAAAACGATTCTGATGCTAAGAGTAAAACAAAAAAACGTTTATCATTTTTTTAATAATACTTAATTTCTAGAAATCTAAAATAATAATATAGATTTCAGATTTGCATGAATCAATCAATCGTTACATATAGTTAGCTTAAAAATTTATCTAAAATGTTTTTTGATCCAAAATAATAGACGATGTACTTTTTAATTAACAAATAATTCCTTTAGTAATGAAATAACAGAAATAATTCTTTCAAAAATAAATATATATATATATATATATATATATTAAAATCAAATTTCTATAAGTAATTAATAAAAGCAAATTTTACAGATAGCTATTGAAACGTTTGCTTTTTTCTCAATGTTTGAATGTTTGATTAAACATATAAATGTATGTAAGTTAGAAAAAAAAACAGTATAGGGGAACAGTATACACTCAAAAACATTGAAAATAGCGACCCAAGAAGAAAGCATCGGATTGAAATGAAATTTAATACACATAATGACACAGATGAGAGATTCACTTGATCTCAAAAACAAGACAAACGAATACAGATTGTGCAACGGCACAAATACTAGGCAACTTCAATAGCGTGTAGGACCTCCTCCAGCTGCAATACATGCCTCCACACGGTCCGGCATTGAGTTGATTAGACACCTTATGTTATCCTGAGGCAGATGGGCCCACAAATCTCAAACATCCAACTCTAAATCATGTACAAAGTGACACGATGGCATCTGCCGCTTTAGCTGATCCCACACGAGCTCTAAAGGGGACAAATCGGCGGAGTGAAATAATCTGAAAATCATGAAAGAGTCTGAAAATGACGTAGGAAGTCTTGAGCAACCTTTGCTGTATGCGGAAGAGCTTTATCTTGCTGGAAAATTGCCCCTGGGAAACCATTTACGAAAGGTCCTACAGGGGGTCGAAGAATATCATCAACATAACGTTGGCCCGTTAAGGTTCCACGCCTCACAATGAAAGTGGACCGGCTGTCATAGGCTATGGCCCCCCAGACCATTACACCAGCTGTGCGGGCAGTGTGACGTAGAACAGTGTGGGGGGAATTGTACCGCTCACCAGGGCGCCTCCACACCCGTACACGGTTATCATCTGTCCCCAAAACAAACCGGGATTCAAACAACAAACAACATTTGCCAACATTCAAACGCAACATTTTGCCAATCTGTGACATTCCACATTGATCTGGTTTGGCACCACTGTAGACGCAGTTGCTGATGTTCCGGTGTTAAAGGAAGTGCACGGAAAGGGCGCTTGGATTTAAGATTTGCTTCTGCAAGGTGTCTGGAAATTGTTTGTGGAACAATTGCTACGCCTACGTCTGCTGGTATCGTTGAACGAGTCACTGTGGGGACCACAAGTGCTTGTCGCCCGATACTTCAATCCTTTCTCCTCGTGGTCTTCCTGGTCGCTCCATACCCGGTTTTCTGCACGTGGGCACCTTCTAGTGTCCACTTCTCCCAACAACTTCTAACGGCACACTACGTATGATCCACCTGGCCAGCAACACGGTGCGTCGACCAGCCTGCACTTTTCATCCCGATGATTAGGCTTCTCTCAAACTCGCTTAACTGTGAGAAATGTCTTCTAGCACGTTTTCCCGGCATTGTTCGCTTACCAAAGTCTTCCTACAATCGGCGGGTAATCGTCACGTTTATGAATCTTCGAATTTGCGCTGGTTATATAGCACCCTCTTTCTGACTGTAGCGCCACCTTGGCGTGTATCAGCATGCGTATTGGCACAAAACTTGGATCATTTGAATATCACACTACGCTGTACTTATTTGCAAAGTTTCGCGTTTGTACTTAGCTTCCTTCTTGGGTCGCTATTTTCAATGTTCCTGAGTGTATATTTATATACATGGACTGAAAAAAAAACATTTCAAAAACTGATCTGATAAAACATTTCAATATTTTATTTTAATTTTAACCTTCAAAAAATGAAACAAAAATAGTTTTTAAATATTTCTGACAAAAAGGAAAAAAAACGGAACTATTTTTTGAAAAATTGTAAAAAAAAAAAATTTTTGATATTTAATTTCGCCAAATCTGGTGAATCTCAATATTAATATATTGGCGCAGCTTCTTTTCTAGTGTAACCTTTCATCAAACGTAGAGGGCTGAGTAGAAAAGAGTTTTCTTACGCCAAACAGGTTTTCGCCGCCAAACTCAAAGCTACTGTAAAATTGATTTTTTTTAAAAAAAAGTTTTAATTTGTTTTCGGGCTTCATTTTCAAGTCAATGCTTTCAAACTTCATATATCGATTGCAAACAATGGTAATTTTTAAACAAAAAATTTAAAAAAGTAATGCTTACATATTTGTCGCAAAAAAAGGAAAAAAAACGAAAAAAAAATTTATTTTATTTAAAAACCGTACTTTTAAGATACTTTATCAATCTTTATACATATTACGTATAATATCGCTCTACACACGGAAAAAAAGTTTCGTGAGATTATTTTTATTAATAAAGAAGTTATTAAGTACTTAATAAAATTTTGAGTATTTTTTGAAAAATCGTAAAAAAAACAGTTTTTGACATTAAATTTTTTAAATGACTGCTTCTAAAAGAAAAAAGTGTGAACTTTTTTTAGTGTAAAATATTTTTTTTCATTTACGCGAAAGAAAGTGCGAGCGGAACAACTCAGAATCTTATATTCAAACCAATTTCGACTCATTTTAAAAAAAATCGTAAGAAATACAAATTGTAATTATTTTGTAAAATAAATTATAGCATATCGTGGCGAAGTAAATGATCTTTACGAATCTGTAATTATTTTTTGTGTGAGTTTCATGAAAAAAGTTAGATCGCGTTTTAAAAACTCCTGAAAAAAAAAGTTCCGAATTTTCCCCTGGCGGTGAGAAATAGTAGTAATTACGCATTTTAAGGTTTATAATTAATATATTTTTATTTAATTGCGATTTCGGACCGAATTGTGAACCTAAAACATTCTCGAATTTACTTGAACCCACTCAAAAAATTTCATCGAAATCGGTCCAGCCGTTTAATAGGAGTTTAGTGACATACACACGCACAGAAGATTATATATATATATATATATATATATATATATATATATATATATATATATACTTCAATGAATTCTTCAATATACTTCAATGAAAAAAGATAAATTTGATATTCTTGTTAACCTCGTATTAAAAGAAAATTTCATTGCATTTGATCAGAATCTTTATAAACAGATCAAAGGATTACCTCAGGGTGGTCCAGCTAGTAATTGTTTAGTGAACCTATATTTACATTTTTTTGAAATAGATCATGTTGTAAATGATTCTTACTTAATTTATCGTTATATAGATGATATAATAATTTTTGGTAAAAATAGTGAATACAAACCAAATATTACGTTCTACCCTGATTATCTCAAGCTCCTTAAAACTAACTTCAACTCTAATATTTTGGAATTCTTGGATTTAGACTTGCATCTTATTAACAATAATGTAGTCAGTAACATTTTTGACAAAAGAGATTCGTTTAACTTCCATATAATTAAAATTCCCGTATGAATAGTAATTTGCATATATCAATTTATACAGAAATATCATTTTGAATTTTTTATTTAGAAATGATAACTTAACTACCCACAAAATAGATAAATACAATAATATAAAACAATTTTTTCAATGTTGTTTAGATCATGAATACCATTTTAATTTCTTAAGAACTTATATTCATCACAAATACATTAACCGTCTTGCTACTTCGAATTCCAAAACCACCACACAACAATAGGATTTCAAAGTCAGCATGTTAGTGGTCTTGCTGTGAAGATTATATCATAACACTCATATCACAGTTTACATTTTTTCCACACACATCTTGAACATCTTACACATTGTTGACAACCAACCAAATTAGAGCCTAGCAAATTTACATTTTTGACAATCAACCAATTCAAATTCTACCGTATTTGATTGTCGTCTTTTTTTATATACCTGTCTTTGCTGGCTGGTTTAAAAGTCAGCTCAAAAGATGTGTTTATGCATTTTCGAATTTTTTAACTTGGTGAATAATCGATTTTCATTAATGTCAAGACGCTTGATTCTCCTCGTAAAAGCTCTGTGAGTAAAGAAATTTTGTTAAATTATTTCTTGAAAGATACTTTTCTTATGTAATTGTTTTAGCATTTTTCTACTTTTCTTACGTAATTATTTTGTGATTTTTCTGCATTAAGAGTTTGGGAGAGTTTGTTACATAATAGTATAATGAGTGGTTTTTTCATACTCTCTGCGTTATCCAAACTCTGAAGTTTTGTTTATTTTATTTTATTTGGTTTTCCTTCCGAGTTGCAAAGGGGGAAGGTTGGCGCCTTCAAACTAGTTTAACCCCACTTATTCGGTCCTAAGTCCGAAATTGCTTTCTGACTCGCTAGGTTCTTCTTTTTTGTAGTTTCTTTTTTATTTCTCTATAATTTTGTTCTTCATGTTCAGGTTTTATATTTTTATTATGCTATTTCTTGTTATGTTCTTTATCTATTATTTCTTATTTTTGATATATAATACATATTTCTTTATATATATATATATATATATATATATATATATAAACAGCATAAAATATAAATATTTTTTTAAAAAAAAACACTTTAACGATATAAAGTTGCACATATATTATATACATTAAAACATATTTTTTAAAATAAGAAATAAACAGTGTAAAATATAAGTAATTCCTTTCATTGCAGCTAAATAATAAGATAAATAAAAATTTTAACGCGAACCTAATGATTTCACTACTCTACTTTCATATCGCAAAATCCGAGGTTTAATGTGTGACTTTCAACTTGACACGATTCGGAGCATTCAGTAGTTAAATAATTTCTTTGTGGACTAGAAATATTTTTCATATGAAAACGGTTTTTTTTTACTTTGATATGCCGATCCAAAAGCAAGAAGTACAGTTCACACACACACTTGCAACTTTTTTCTCTCCAACCAATTAAATCTAACAGCAAAGACATTTAATATTTTACAAAATAGCTGTCAATTTATCTTTAGACTTATATGTTTCAGATTTTTTCGTAATTCCGTAAATGTCCATAATTCTTAATTTAATAGTCAAATAAGGTACATTACAAATTTATCTCAACTTCCAACTACTCAAAATTGACAAACGTGTAGAGTAGTAAAGAGTGCCATTGCGTGCCACATGTGGCACGCGTGCCATATGTTGCCGAACCCTGCTGTAGCTCTATGAGGGAGGCAAAGGTAAATGAAGAAGCAAACTCAATCGCAACTCTCATTTTTTTTCTGCAAAGGTAGTTTTAGACTGAAGAAACAAATAAATAAAATATTATTCTATTTCAGTACATCAAGTAATATTATAAATGTTGGTATTCACATCGAAAAAAGAAACGTAAGGTATACTTGTTGTTTAGTTCAGTGCTTTAAATCAAACTATAAATCAAACAATGAATTATTTTTTGGTCCTTACTCCCAGGAATGAGAATTAATATATTTGCAGAGTAGGAAATATTCAAATATTTTAAATAATATTAACAGACATTTTCCAATTGGCATAATATTATGTATACCACTGGATATTTGCATGACACCCAGTAATTAAAGCTTTCAACTGCTAAGCTATGTATTTAGTCAACTGACCATCGTAATCTCTACCGTAATAATTCTAAATACCGTCTCATTAACCAGTTAACAGCACGAGACGGTGGAGGATTAGACCCAGATCTAATGCGTCGTGTTTCAAAGATTGGATGTATCGAGGAATTATCTCATTCTGATCGGCAATCTTGTTCAATCGGTGGTGGCTTGGAACCTTAAAATATCTCGGGTTTCTAGGTCTTTGGGTTAAATTTTAAATTACAGCTTAAAGTTCCAATTAAATCGGATGGATCCAATCTTATGGGTTTCCAATTATCTGAGTTTCACTCGGGAAGTTTCTTTATCTTGTTCTGCGTTAGGGCACATTGTTCTCTAAATGAGAACATGAGGAATTTATGTGCGCCCACTCTTGCTCATTGTAGAGTGGGAGGCGTAGGAACTGATCAATTCAATGGAAGTGAATTTGAAGGACTTTCAAGAATATTGTACGGAATGATTTTACGATGGTTTATTTGTAGTGTAATCCATATTGAAACTTATTTAAAATCAGAATTGGTATATAATACTGGAAAAACGTAATTAATTTTTGTGCTGTTATTTTTGTTACATTCTACAGTCAAATTATAAAATTCTTGGGCAAATATAATTGCTCAAAATTATCTTTATTACAATTTGAAATTTCTATTACATTTTTTATCAGTGACAAACGCAGGGATTTTTCAAAGGGGGAGGACGAGGGTCGAAATTCCACCCTTCTTGTATCACACTCCAATACATCATCAAACCTATATATTTTTTATTTTTTCGATTGTCGGGAACAAAAAGCAGCAAAAAATAAATTATTGAATGAATTATTAGCATTAATTAATAGAATAAACTATTAATAGCAAATTAATAAATCTACCATAAAGTATAAGAATTTATGTATTTGGGTTTCTCATGATTCAAAAATAAAAACAGCAAAGCAAATCCCTCATTGCAGAAGCACCGAGTCCCAGAAGAAGAAATATCTCTGAAATTACAAAACAACAAAAAAAACAAACATAAGAATTAAAGTCACCAGTCTACTTCTGTAGGCTTACAAGTAGTCATAGAATAAAATCTAATTTTTGTTTTCGATTTTATTTATAGCTTTCTCTGGAGTGATGGCGACATTGCTTGAATTCAGGAGACGACATTAGGAAGCTGTGACTTTTGAGATTAATAACGTTAAAGTAATACTCATCAGTTTAAACATTTAGTTTATTTACGTCACAGCTATTGTTTAGAGTTTATACATTGAAGTAATTAAACTTATTAAAGATTATTAGAGTTCAAATAATGTGGTTTGTCAGATGGGAATTCTCTTTCGGGGTCCACTCAGTTTGAATGTTTCAAATCCCGTTACATCCTGCTAGTGACAGGAAAGGTTCCCTCACGATGTCAAAATGTTGTGGGGGAGTTCCAAAGCAGGATCACGCAAGAACTTTTGAGATGCAGCTGCAAAAATGAACGTGCGATGATTATTTCCACAAAGAAGCCGATTCACAGCTGTGCGGCGGGAATAGTTACAAAGCAAATACTATTGCTATAATAGGAAGTTCAGCTATGAGAATAACAGGGTGTTTTATATTAGCGTGCTGCTCGGTTTTAAACAGCAATAAAAAGAGAATTTTTTTTCCTTTATTAGAACAGTAATTATTGTTACTTTTGTTTGGGATTATTTTATATACCATACACATAGGATCAACTGAAAAAAATTCAGGTAGACGGATGAGACACTGAGTTTTGGAACATTCGCCCCCTTGTGTGTACCACTGTATATGATTTATCGTTACAATTAAAGCTAATATATTTTCAGCCTAATGTTCCTGATTTGAGATGTTTCTTAATAACTGGAATGGGTTTTAAAATATTAACAACGTAAGTCGGAAGAATTAAAAAAGGAAGAGATGTAGACTCTTAAAAAATAATTTAAAAATACAAAATTACTTATTACAGATGGTATATATTCACTACATTATCTTCTAAAAATCTTTTAGAAGTTATTACTACTATTGAAAGGAAAATATATGCCAGAAAAGAATTATTAAAGTGTAATTTCTTTTAAAAAATTATACATTAAAATACTTATTTAATATTTTTAATATAAAAATATGTTTCTTAATATTTTAAAAATATTTTTTATTTTTTTAAGACTTATTTTAGTGCTATAGTGTTGCTAAACTATTTACCAACAAAAATGCACTCTTATTTTTGTTATTAAATTTTGCAAGCATACAACTCCTTTGAAGCAGAGAAATGCATGAAATTAAAAATATGGTGACAAGAAATATTTCCAGTCACGAAAATATCTTAAATAAATTGTATACATCAAAAGTTTACCAATCCAAAGTCACCTTTAAATTTTAGAATCTTAAAGTAAGAAATGCTGACCGTATTTATCTATTTTTGTGGAATAAATATGATCCCGCACAATTTTTATTTATTTACTTATTTCCAAGGACCAACTTGGAGTTACATATAAATCTTTCACTGGAATTATTATGGGAAATGCTAACTCATATTTTAGAATGTGACATTTCATTCGTTGAGTGCAATTTACATATATATATGCAGACCAAGTAGTACTTAAAATATTGTATGCTGTATCTTATACTGTATCTTATTAATCGTAAGAGCATAACTTCCTAAATATATCTTCCAAATTTAAATTTTGATATAGTTATAGTCATATCATTCAAAATAAAATGTTTTAAAAAGTTAGAAGACTTCTTAAAGGGGGGTATTTCTCAACTAATGTTTTTGCTAAGCATTAGTAATTGAAGAAGATATATTTTAATATATATTTTTTTATCTAATCAATCCATGAAAATTTGGGAACTCAGCTTTTTCAATGATAAATTCCACAAACTCTTATTTTTAATGTTTCAATTATGTTGTACATTACACAAGTAAACGACATTTTGAAATCTTGAAGAGAGAGAGAGAGAGAGAAAATTAATTTTTAAAACAATTTCTGATTTGATATGATGGATCACAAATAGATTAATAGGGCATTTCATAAAATAAATCATAAATATTCTAAGAAATTCTAAGCAATAGTGTTATTTATTCTTTAAAAATCTATTTTGAAAATGTGTTGCATTTCTTTAAAAAAAATTCTAAGTAAATTTACGTATTGATAGCAAAACTTTATAGTCGTAAGTTTAATTGAAACAGTAAAAAAATAAGTAAAGAAATATATGAAGTAAATAAGGTTAGAAAAAGAAATTTACACTATCATTATTGACCTAAAATTATATGTAGAATTAATAAAGGGTGTTTTTTTGAGAGGTATATAACTTTAAATTGCAATAAAACAACGATGTATTATTCGATTGACATGAATTTTTTTATTCGAAAGATAATCTTGTGGCATTACATTTTAAATATGATTTCTGGCTCGGATGTAGTCCAATCTGGACGTCAAATTTTCGATGACTTTTTCCAACATTTGTGGCCGTATATCGGCAATAACACGGCGAATGTTGTCTTCCAAATGGTCAAGTGTTTGTTGCTTATCTGCATAGACCAATGACTTTACATAGCCCCACAAAAAATAGTCTAGCGGTGTTAAATCACAAGATCTTGGAGGCCAATTCACAGGTCTAAAACGGGAAATTAGGCGGTCACCAAACGTGTCTTTCAATAAATTGATTATGGCACGAGCCGTGTGACATGCTGCGCCGTCTTGTTGGAACCACAGCTCCTGGACATCATGATTGTTTAAATCAGGAATGAAAAAGTTAGTAATCATGGCTCTATACCAATCACCATTGACTGTAACGTTGTGGCCTTCATCGTTTTTGAAGAAGTGGTCCACCAGCCCATAAAGCGCACCAAACAGTCAGTTTTTCTGGATGTAACGGTGTTTCGACATACACTTGTGGATTAGCTTCACTCCAAATGCGGCAGTTTTGTTTGTTGACGTAGCCATTCAACCAGATGTGCGCTTCATCGCTAAACAAAATTCGCTTATGAAAATCGGGAACAACGGCAATCTCGTTTTGGGCCCATTCGACGAATCTACGCCTTGCTTCATGATCGTTTTGATGAAATGCCAAACCAAACTGAGAATAAATCACTTGACAGCTGTTAAATCGGTCGCCATCTTGGAAAGTAATGCCAACTTAAATTTCTATACCTGGAAAAAAACACTCTTTAGTAGATATTTTAGGCATCTTCTGGCAAAGATTAATTTTTCTAATTAATCTTTCTCTTAGTTTTAAAGGCAAGAATAATTCTTAAAAACAAAACAAAATACAACTTCATTTTAAAAGAAATGTGTGTTCACTATGTTAGCAGAGTCAAGATTTCTAAAATGTATAATCAAATTGTTCTTATCGATGATAAATTTTATGCGATAGTTTTTGAACTGAATTTTCTGAATAAAATATTTAAGAAATAAATTTATTAAAAATATATATATAAATGACTTCAATTAAGTTTTAAATTCTGCTTTTTTTTCATAGCTGCTTATTTTTTGCAAATTCTAATCCAGTTGTTTAATCTAAATAATATTCAAATTATATAGACGTTATATTGCTAAAAAAAATTTGTTTAAAGATATTTTTTTACGTAATTTTTTTTTAAAAAAATGACTAAAGAGATACATTTAACTTACGTGGTCAAATGATTAATTTGCATTATATTTTGTTACCTTTTTCGCAACTGCTATGTTAATGGCCCTTTCTGCCATATATATATAGTTTCGTGATCATATAAAAATAACCAAAAAGCGATATTTCACCACGAAACTCAGTTTCCTGTAGCTATTCTATTTTTCAACTGTATTATTATATGTAAATCAGTGTTTCTCAAAGTTTCCATATTCACGATCCAATATTTAATAATAATTTTTATCGCGCCCCCCTCATACAATAACAATGTATTGAATTCAATAATACTTGACTTTGACGTTAAACTACTATAACCTGTTAAGTGCCACTGGAGTATATAAACGTTTCACTCAGCTAAAACATTAATATCCCCGGACGTATATATACGTCTTTCCGAAGTATGATCTTTTCTGTGCACTGCTTTCTATAAAATTATTCCAGAGGCTTTAGAAGACAATCAAATGACCTTGAAAATGTTTGCAAAGGATTAACTTATTTTAGAGTATTTACTTCTTTATTTCTTTCCTTTCCCCCCCAATACATCACATACGCGCTCCAACTTGGAAAACGGTTGGCATCGGGAAGCGAATCGTGTAACTTTTAACCGGCAGTTAAGAGATTTAATATAAACCATACAAATTATCAAGATAAATGTTAGTTTTTGTATATAATTTAATATATGACAATCCCATGGGTTCACTGGTAGTTATTAAACTTGTTCTTAACTGTGTTGTTAAATTAATTATAAAATATATTTCATAGCATTGATACATTTATAAGTGTAATATGTCGGTGTAAATGTATATTTTATTTTTTGTTATGTATTTTGTGTTATGTTTATGCATTTAATTATTTTTATTATATTTTTTTTTCATTAAATTAATAATTTTTCAAAATAATCTTTTGTTTTCAACTTTTCAATAAGCTCGCGCCCCCTCGAAGAGTTGTCAAGCCCCCCAAGGGGGGCGCACTACAGTTTGAGAAACACGGATGCAAATACATGATAACTTTCAAAAAGTGTCATGTCTTAGTAGTGCTTAGAACACTCTTATATTGAGCAGGGTTTATCAATATCTAAATGAGTAGAACGAAATTAAGTTTGAAATAAATGATATTGTTTAGGAACACTGAAATCTGTTCTGTCGTATGCGCAACATCTAGATAAGTGCTTCTTAAACTTTCAATATTTGCGACCCCCAATATCCAAACATAATTTTATTCGCCTCCCCCTCCTCCTGCATACAATAATAATGTATAGAACTCAAAAATAATATACTTTCAAGCTAAAGCTTCAATACGACTTTATTTATAAATCGAACAAATTATCAACTAGGTAGTAATTTTTTTTATGTATTATTTTAGATGATAAGCCCATGGAGTCACTAGTAATTATCAAACTTGTGTGTGTGTTCTTAACTTAAAATCTTAAATTAAAAATCAAATATATAATTCAGTAGTTTCAGTAATTAAATGTCTGTATTTTTTTGATAATGAATTTAATTATAAAATGCATCGTGCAGCACTGATACATTTGTAAGTGTATAACATCATTGTAAATGCTCGTACTTTATTTTTTATTTTGTCAGAATGTATTTTGTTTTGCTTCTTTTCAGTAAATTAATAATTTTTTATAATAATCGTTTGTGTTTGACTTTTCTATATGCTTGCGCCTTCCATCTAGAGTTATCACGTCCCACACAGTTTGAAAAGCGCTATAATCTAGTTGCCAATTCAGAATATGTTCTGATTCTTTACCAGATGATTCATTATTTACCCAAAATTTAATCATTTGCATGTCAAACTTTATAAAGCAAGGTTATTATCACATCAGGGCATGATGTAAAATTTATGGACATTAGTCCCTTGGCGCTTTAAAATTCTTTCTTTCTCCTTTACTATATAAAAACCCTTTCATATGAGTTTAATTGTGTTGAACATAAAAGAAAAAGTCAGTAGGAAGCTAGTTTTAAAAAGAATTTGCCTGGATCCCTTCACCGAACTCTGAACTAGCACTACGTGTTTTACCACTCACTCCAAGCACTTGAAAATCACTTTCTCCCCCCACCTGTTAACTCAACTAAAAGGATATATTGGAAGCTACGCTCTTTACACACGGCTACTTGTGTAATGAAAATAGAGAAAGCTTTTTTTATGTACCGTGAATGGGGCATTCCATTTTCAGTCAACTTTTTACCCTCCTATAAATGAAATTGTTTCTGTCTTTACACTAGAAAAGTGACAGACTGGCTCAAAAGTTGCTCGTGTGAAACCGACATAAAGTACAAATATCTGTACTCTTTATCAGATGAACAACACCAGGGGCGTAGCTACCGTCTTATTAATGATACGGGGCTCCCAATCTCCATGGGCCCCAACGTGTAACTACAGCCATACTAACAGGGCTCCTATATCCAAAAAAAGGTATGCGATAGAATTTTGATACAGAGCCCACTCAGAGCTAGCTACGCCAATGAACAGTACGTTATCTTATTTTAATTGCCGGGAGACCCATGGTTATGCCAAAAATTGACGCAAAATGTTTGAATGCAGCATAGTCAAAACTCCTGAAGTGAGCAGCTGTTGTGCTTTAGAACTAGCCATCTTGATGACTCAATAAAAAATTACTTACTCGCGAAATTTCTTTACGTTCAAACAATTCATTCACGGTGCTTTGCTAATTCGATGTGTGAAGATACATTACATACATTAAGTATATATGATTTATTTTCTATTATCTTCATTATTATTTATTATTCAATTTACGTAAGCAATATATTCAAGTTAAAATTGACTGTTGAGAAAGCAATGATATTTCATAAATATTCAACAAACCTGTTAAGTGAAAAATAAAAAAGAAAGGCATACGGTCACTGACTTTGCAAAAATAATTTTAAAAATACTTAAATGTATTTGAGAAAAAAGTTTCATCATGCGCTGTTGCGAAGGAAGGACCCTTACAGAATTAACTAGAACAAAATTCATATAAATCCCGATGACTTACAAAACAAACCAATTTTATGAAATTGATAAATTATTTCAAAATTAGAAAATAAATAAAATATTTTTAAAGCATTATATACAACCATTGTGTTAGAACCAATGCTGTAGAAGGTTTTCAAATTTGTATCTTTCGAGTAAAAACTAATGTGTGTTCCACTGATTTTAAAGTCAATAAAAGTATCTAAAAATAAATGTCACATGTAGCTTTTCTGTGCTATTTCCACACCGTAATCGAAATTTTTTATGCTTCCATTCATCCCAAAACAAAAACAAGGATCAAACTATTTTTAGAAACATTCTTGATGTTTTATTAGAAGTCAATTCGGAATTAAAAGATTTCCCCCGAAGAAAACGGAACCTTAAGGAGATTTTGGCGTCACAACCGCTATAAATCCTTTAACCTTCACTACAATAAAAGGACATGTGTTGGATGTCAATCTCGATTGACACATTACAAGAGCAACTTCAAAGAAGCCCTATTTGTCTAAAGGACAAATAAAGAGCAAGAAGGAAAAAGGAGTTAGTGTCCTGACGTGTGATGGAGTTCCTCTTCTTTGTAGTCTGTAATGGATACTGTGACCCAGGTTGACAAGATGGCCTTTCATGTTTGCCAGCGAATCTGGGTCGTAGGTAAAGTGAAAATCTTGTTTTGTGTTTTGAAGTTGCTGCCTAAAAATGAATCACTGTTTTGGCGGGGGTTCATCTGTTTTATTTGTGTTTTCGACGTGTCACTATTTAAAGTCATTC
The DNA here is from genome assembly GCA_019973935.1 of Trichonephila clavipes. Lineage (NCBI taxonomy): Eukaryota > Metazoa > Arthropoda > Arachnida > Araneae > Nephilidae > Trichonephila > Trichonephila clavipes. The sequence continues at coordinate 118,939 of BMAU01006932.1, read as the reverse complement.
GTAAAACAGGTGCGTGAGGAATAAAGAATTTGTGCCAAATTCTGAGGAAAGAGAATTTCTTTTCACTGTAGTATTTGTCCATTCTTGCAATAGCTTGGCAAAATTGTAATTAAAGCTAAACTGCCATTGCGGATTTCCGTGACGATGCTAAAGACAAGAGAATGAGCTTTTTATTATGAATGCAGTATATATGAAACTTAAGTATAAATCGATAATTGCTAAACAATTAAATGATATTAAGTAATAATAAATAACTATATAAAGCATTAAACGTACATTTTAACAGATTAAACGATAAAAGCTAACGTTTATATTGTATACAAAATGGTTTTAAATGAGGTTTGTAAGCAGTCTTGTCATTATAACTGTAACTGACTGCCCCAAGCAGTCGAAGTATCCTGTAACGACCAGCCGTTTTCAGTTCTGAACTTTTTATCTCCATGCATGAACTTTTTTAAAATGATTGGTTTGACCAATCAGGATGCACCTTATCAAGCATGAAAATGAAAACCTCATTCTGCATCGAATTCACGCCAGATATGGAATTGGGGGCAGCAAGCGGCCCATATGCCCAAACAAAAAGACCGTAAGAGCCGTCTTCAGTGAATACCGGGTGAAAAGCGAATGACGTCGTTGAACCGTTCATATTCTTAGCCTTTTATTTTTGTCAACCATATGTGTTGTATTTGTGTGCAACCTATGTTAATAAAAAAAAACATGTTACACTGAATATAGGTGTGGTTTTAGTGAACCCAACCACGGATTTATATATATATATACCACCTTTAGTTTAAGGTATCCGACTACGTTCGGAACCGTGATTTTGCAAAAGTGTATAAATGGATAATGTTTATGATATTTAGTATCACTTCGATTAGAAAATTTATATAAATTTTTTTAAGAATAGTATTACAATAAAAAAATTATTTGAGAACAATAATTTGACAAAAAATGAACATTGAATGACCAATTTTCAAAATATTTTCTCCTTTTGTTAAAAATGCTTCTATTATAATATTTTGCCTGTTTATAGCTCAAACCTCTGTACAGAGGCTCAACTAGAATTTTTTAAATACATAACTTAGAAGTGGGTTTATCCATGTTTTACGACAACTTAGGGGAGAAATTTTAAGGAATAAACGCCGATAATTATTTCAAATGGTTGTAACTCTGAAAATAATGTGATTTTTTTTCAAATATCATAATTGAGCCTCTGTGCAGGCGTCTGAGCTATATACAGATAAAATATTATAATGGAAGCATTTTTTACAAGAAAACATTTTGAAAAATATTATTCTAAGTTAATTTTTTGCCGAAACATTGTATTTAAATATTTTTTTTTGTCAAAGTGTCCTTAAAACCGTTTTATACATGTATTCTAATCTAAGTGATACTAAATATTATGAAAATTATCCATTTATGCGCCTTTTTAAAATCACGGTTCTGAACGTAGTCGGATACCTTAATTTTAACGCATAATTCTCTACTTTTGTGTGTTAAGTAATTTTATTTTGTGTTCTAATATTTTTTAACAAAATACCCAGGATAATTATTCATCCCAGGATTGTTATTCATCGCTCAGTTTTGATTCCATGAAGTTGTATTAGCAAGTTCTGACACACTTCCCGAAAAATTTTACGGTAGAAGATAAAAATGCAGAACAAAATGAGCGTTATAAGTACATGCTTAGTATAAGAAATACTATAATTTTTGAAAGAAAAAAAAATTATAATGTTAAACTTTTTTAAAATTATAATATAGATAGAAACACATTATTTTATTTCTAGACTGTTTATTTGAAATCGTCGCACTCTGAAGGAACACGAGGGCTATTGCCATCTTACAATGTGTAGCCAAATTTCATATCATTATGACAACATACGAGCTGAAGCACACTCTACATCAATGATTCCCAAAGTGGTCGATGACGACTTGCAAGGGGTTTACGTAAGTAAAAAAATAATTTGGGGGTCCATGAGGTATGGGGGTAATGATAATGGATCTCATTAAACCAGATCGTGACTTTAATTTTAAATGGAAACTTAATCAAGTGGAAACCAGACTCTACTACTTTAAAAGATTTATTTACTAAATTTAATGATGGTAATTTGCAGTAATAAGGTGACAGTGTAAATTTTATTAAGAAAGGGACTATTTCAGAATTTCTTTCCAGAATTAAGCTAAATCAGTATAAAATTAGAGATCGTGAAATTTCTCAATTTGTCACGGACAATCTGTCAGGAAGTTTTAATTCACGTTCAGCATTTAAAGTCCCTTTATTAAAATGTTAAGAATGTTTTGACTGTGGTAATACAAAAGTGAACAATCAATTCATATGGTCACATAGAAAAAAATCCTATTACAATAGGAACTGATCGGAATAGGCACTAATGAAGATCTTAGGATAAAGTTTAGAAACGGATACAAGCAATTTTGGTATTAAAAAGACATACCTGCTGTTTGTTCCGAATTATGGAATATAGTGAGAAAGCTTTTAATTGCTTTTTTTGTGAGGAGTTTCAACATAGTTGCCATTCTCAAAAACAAAACAAAACAAAAAAGAAACAAGGTGTACAAAAACTGGTTACTACTAACAGAGGATTATAATGGTTAAACCTGACAAGATTGATGAAAATTTGCAATTGAAGCACCAGATGCATCTCTCTTATTAAAAGCATTTATTTTTTTCAGTTGTTTTATGTATTTATATTAAATTTTAATCTAATAAATTAACGCGCGTGCTTCTTAAGTTTTCAACTCTATACTTCACTAGCTAGAAATATAAATCTTTTAAAATAAGTTGTCTATAATAGGTGTCAAAGAGACATTTAAGTTGATAAATTTGTAAAAATTTTATATTAGGTAAGGAGGGGTCAAAACCAGTGCTTCTCAAATTCTCCATAGTTGTGACCCAATATTCAATCATAATTTTTATCGCCCCCCTAAATTCAATTATGTTGTTCTTTTGTGAAATCACTTCTACTACGGTATCTTGGGACATCACATTTATTTATATACATACGAAAATATTGATCGCGGATACTGCACACAGCAAGTCTGACCCAAAAGCACACAGCGAACGGTCAGCTCGTCAACCTCGTAGAAGGAATGCGCGGGAGTGAAGGCGGGAAAAAGAGCGCGTGGGCGGATCACACAGTTATCCTTCCGCCAGAAAAAATAGTTCACTCGCCTCACCCCAACATACCCCTCCTGAGAGTGATACATTTTTTTTAAACATTACAAACATTATAGACATATACACAATACACATAAAATATAACAATAAACACAGTGACATAAAATCAAGAGAGTAATGCAATTTTTTGCATTGAATATTCCAACTTTTCTACATTCATGGCTTTCGTAAGGAAATCTGCAATTAAAAATTCTGTTTGGACATATTCTAATTTAATTACAGTATCTTCAATTAAATCCTTTATAAAATGAAAACGTAAGTTCATATGCCTTGATTTATTTGAAGAACGGGTACCCTTAATCCACTGAATTGCTGCTTGGCTATCTGAATTTAAAGTTACAGCATTATTTATAAATTTTTCACATTTTAATTCAGTTAACAAATTTACAGTCCAAATTATATCTTTACAAATTTCAGAAATAGAAAATAACTCTGCTTCACATGTTGATAAACTAACACTCTTTTGTTTACGACATTTCCATAAAATTAATGAATTACCTAGTAAAACTACACCTCCAGAAAATGATTTTCCATTGTCTGCATTCCCCCAACTAGCATCTGAACTAGCATTTAAAATACCAAATTCATTTTCATAAAACAATTTTTTATCTTTGAGCCCATCAAATATCTTAACACTCGTTTAGCCAAATTGTAATGTCTCTTCTCTGGATTATGATTAAATTGGGATAAATAAGATATTACAAAAGAAATATCAGGTCGAGTTCTATTAGCTAAATATAAAAGTTCACCAATTAATTCCTGATACATAGTAATATCAATAAATTCATTTGTAGAGGGAAAAATTTTGTCTTCCCCTTCACAATTGGAGTTTTCACACTTTTACAATTTTCTAAATTATGTTTGACTAATAATGAATTAATGTAGTCACACTGGGATAAATAAATACCATTTTCACATTTTTCAATTTCCATGCCTAAAAACTTATTAGTTTTGTTTTCAACCACTTCAAATACATTTTTAATCTTACTAACAATATCTTCATACATTTTATCATTGTTACAAAAAATAGCTAAATCATCTACATACATACATAATATAAGAACACTTTGATTAACAGATTTAATAAAAACACAATTATCAGAAGCTAATTGTTTTAAACCAAAATTTTCTAATTCACCCTTTATTTTCATGTACCAGTTTCTACCAGACTGTGGCAAACCATAAATACTCTTTTTTTAATTTACAAACTTTATCATCTCCAATTAATTTTTCATAACCAGGAGGGGGTAACACATACACCGTCTCCGCTAAATCACCATATAAGTATGCAGTTTTTACATCAAAGAAATTAACATTTAACTTTAATTTAGCTGCAAGTGCAATTAACAATCGAAAAGATTCAATGTTTACAACTGGTGAATACGACTCTGAATAATCTATGTTTTTAATTTGATTAAAACCAGCTGCTACAAGCCTTGCTTTGTATTTTATATTTTTCCCAGCATCATCTTGTTTTAAGCTATATACCCATTTAGTTTTTATTAATTTTGATTTCGCAGGTTTTTGTACAATTTCCCAAACTTTATGTTTATCTAACGAATCTAATTCATTCTCCATTGCTAATTTCCAATTTTTCCAATTAGCACTATTTTCTGCCTCAAAATAAGAGTTTGGTACATTATTCACCAAATGGACAGACATCAGCTTAGATTTTAGTCTTTCCGATCTTCTAACAGGGATTTGATTTTGCACATCATTCAATTCAAGTACCGGAATTTGGATTCTGCCTGTCCGAGGTGATGATGTGGTCTGAAGGGGAATTGAGTTATCATTCTCAATTGCTCCAGGTCCATTATTTATATCAAAATCATACAACACTCCATTCTCTGTATTTTGATTAATTTCGTTTCTTTCGGGAGAGACTTCAAAAATGAGTCAATATCCCATGTTTCATTTTCTATCTCACCTAAATAATTACTACCTTTTAAATATTCATTAAATTTAACTGATCTCTCCTCAATTACTTTTTGATTTTTAATATCATAAATTCGATATCCCCTCCTTTCTCTAGCATATCCTAGCATAATTCCACGTCTTCCTGGAACTTCAAATTTATTTCTCAATACTTTCGGAACGTGAAAATAGGCCACACAGCCAAAATTTTTCAGATAATTTAATTTTGGTTTATTACCTGTCCAAATTTCTAATGGGATTTTTTACTTTCCCTTTTCGTGGTGTAACATTAGATACTTGAGTACTACAATTAATAGCTTCAGCCCAAAATTTTAAAGGAAGTTTACTTTTATATAATAAAGATCTAGCTCTTTCTAGAAGAACACGGTTGGCTCTTTCTGCCTTGCCATTTGATTCACTATTGTATGGAATAGTTTTTTCATGAAATATTCCTGAATTAGCCAGGTAAGTATCTAGTTGTTCATTTACAAATTCTAACCCATTATCAGTTCTTATCTTTTTAATCCTTTTATCAGTTAAATTTTCATATTTAGCTTTAAAGTGAGAAAATATATCACACTTCATATTTATTTTTTAAGAAATAAGTAAAGTACATGCCAGAAAAATCATCTACAATTACCATAAAATATTTTGCACCACCATGCGATTCGATATTAATTGGACCACACAGGTCGGCATGGAGCAACTCAAGAATTTGTGAGCTTTGATATATATCAATACTATGATGAGTTTTTCTGGTTACCTTACTTATATCACAAGTTTCACATGTGAAATTATTTACATTATCAATATCAATATAATCTTTCATTTTAAGCATATATTTACAATTTAAATGACATATAACCTGTTATGCCAAATTTCATAATTATTAGTAGATTGGTCAGAAATAAAACATTCAGAATTATACATAGGTTCTAATTTAATTTCTAATCTACCATTATTTTTAAATGCTTTAGTTATTAACTTATCATTTTTATCATATATCAATACTCAATTATTTTCTGATTTAATCTTACAACCTTTATCCATTAAACATGTTACAGACAGTAAATTACATCTTAATTGAGGAACATAACTGACATCAGTAATTGTTAGATTAATAGAATTACAATGTTTTGTACTCACAGTTTTAGCTGAAACGTTTCCAGTTCCTTGGCTCATCATTTTAGAATTTTTATCGGCTAAGTAAATGTCCATCACTTCTGGACTAATATTTTTTGAACCACACAGGTTCTTTAGCCATATGACAGGATGCAACACTATCCAGAATCCAGATATTGTCACAAGGTTTTTCTTCTCGATGGGAAGCTGTAAATACGTGTCCATTTCTAGAAGAATTGTTTCTTTGGCTTGTACTTGGAGAGTTCTTGTTTCTACAATAACAGTCCTTAGCTAGATGATTTGATTTTCTGCAAATATAACACAGTCTCGTTTGCTTTTCATTTTTTTCTTACAATAAAATACTTCATTAATTCCATCCATGCGAGTTTTAATTGGCAAGTTTAAAGTTGCTTCTTCTTCCCCTTAAAATTTGTAATATTTCGTCCATGCTCTTTCCTCTTTGCGTTTTCAGAATATCCCGCACTTTGGAGAATTTTCCATTTAATCCTCTAACGGTATGGTAGACCAATTCCCTCGGCGACACATCCAGTCCAAGGGAGTGACACTTAGTCGAAATCCCCGCGCTCTTGCAATATAATCTGCTACAGTTTCGCCATTTTTCATTCGGATGTTCTTGAGTTCATTGCCCGCGTCAATTTTTCGGTCTTCACCTTCGCCCATGTAAGTCGCTCTAATTTTATCCCACAGCACTTTCGCGTTGTCTTCCGCCGCGAACTGTAAGGCTTGTTCATCTGCGAGCGATAACTTAATGTATGCTATTGCATCTGAGTTTTCGTAATCCAGTCCATTTCATCTTTACGGGTAAGGTCTTCAGGCTTATCCTCTAAGATTAGAGGGGCCAATCTTTTAAGCTAAGGGCAGCTTTCATCTTAAGCTCCCAAATGAAGTAGTTCGTTCCGTTTAAATCGGGAATAGTTATTTTATCCATTGTAAGTAGAAAGGTTTAAACGTTCACAAAGTCAACTAACTCGTCACACAGATCAACCACGCTCTGCTACCACTTGTTGTTCTTTTGTGAAATCACTTCTACTACGGTATCTTGGGACATCACATTTATTTATATACATACGAAAATATTGATCGCGGATACTGCACACAGCAAGTCTGACCCAAAAGCACACAGCGAACGGTCAGCTCGTCAACCTCGTAGAAGGAATGCGCGGGAGTGAAGGCGGGAAAAAGAGCGCGTGGGCGGATCACACAGTTATCCTTCCGCCAGAAAAAATAGTTCACTCGCCTCACCCCAACAAATTACAATGTATATAATTCGAAAATATGATACTTTGATGCTAAAGCTGTCATAAGACTTTAACCTCCTAAGTGCTATCGGCGTATATAAACGTCTCACTCAGCCAGTGTGTAAATCGCCTCGGACGTACACATACGTCTTTCCGAATTGTGATTTTTTCCTGATCATTCCTATCCATAAAATTGTTCCGAAGTTTTTGAAACGCAATAAAATGACCTTGAAAGTGTTTGCGAAGGATTTACTTATTTCAGAGGATTTGTTTATATTTATTCCCTTTCTTGTCCCCCAAAATGATCACATATACGTGCATACGTGCAAAACTGTGGTACTGGGGAACGAATCGCCTAACTTTTATTCGTCAGTTAAGCGATTAATTATAAACCGAGCAAATTATCAAGATACGTGTTAATTTTTGCATATAATTTTATGTATGACAATCCCGTGGGGGGTCGCAGGTAATTATTAAATTTGTTCTTAACTTAGTATTGTTAAATTAATTATTAAATGCATTGTGCACTACTGATACATTTATATGCATATTATATCAGTGTAAAATTTAAAAAAGAATTATGTCAGATTGTATTTTGTTTGCTTACTCTCAATAAATTAATATATTTTTTAAATATTCAATATAGGCTTTTCAATATGCTCGGCCCCCTCTTAGGATTACTGCGACCTCCTAAGGGGACACGCCCCACAGTTTAAGAAGTTCTGTTATAACTCAAACCGAAAAACATGGCAAGGGGTCTATGAGACAAAAATGTTTTAGAACCACTGCTCTAAATTCTCTCACACCACGTCAATATATGGAATTTGAGGCATGACAGATTGGAGTTGGAACGCTTTTAGGTTGGCTTTAGATTTGGTAATGTCACTGAGTTACAGAATTATAATCGTAAATGCTTCATACACATTCCCATGGAAATAAAACAAAGAGAAAATTTACGTTACAAAGAGTTTTATACCAAATAATAAGCCCTACAAGGGATTTTCGGAATACTTTCGAATTAAAGTAAACTCGAAAATAAGATCTAGATAAGATTTTAAATCCTTCGGATATATTTAAGTTGTGTTCACTATAATTCATTAATCACATTATACAAAATTAAAATTAAGACAGTAATTAACTTAAAGTGAATATTAAAAACAACACATTATCTGATATTATTACTGATAATAACAATGCTAATTATAACAAAATAAAATGGTATACTAAAATGATCTAAATATCATTTGATAAGAGTTTTGTACGTAAATGAATGTAAAGTGCAGCACGTAAAAAAAAAAATAAAATAACTAAGTGAGTTGTTTTTTACTGTCTTTTGGAAGAAATATTTTAGGTATATTTTCCCACCTTCGAATAGATCTGGCTTATAGTAGGTTTGAGTGCAGAGTTAAGGTATAAAATTGGCGAGGTTGGCAATTTTTGGTGACTAAAACTGGTCGCTAAATTATCTAAATGTATCGATTGTTGCTCGGAGAGTTTGTAAAATAGAATTTTCCAAAAAAAAATTAAGGTGAAATAATATTAATGCTTTAAAGTTATAAAATCATGATTAGAATATTATGATCCGTTATTTTATTTTTTTATGAAAAAGGAATAACTGAATTTGAAAATAAAGAAAAAAAACGTACCTTTGCTTACAGAAGTTCTTCGAAAGGAAAGGAAACTGTTTTAATAACAGCAATTCTTCAGATTGCTGGATTTGTGCATTTTTCTCCTCATGAGCTCAGCAAATTAAGAACCAAAGTTATTCGCGTACATCTATAGGTTTTTTATCCTAATTGTGTTTTCCTAAAACCAGCTTTATTTTCTTACAGACCTTCTAATATGGTCAACCTCCATTCTATCTCTTTTGGCATTTACAAATATTATACATCCATCATTCGATTCCTTCTTTTTAACCAAATGCATAGTATTTTTGCTAACCTTACATTCGACTTTTGCAACGATCTTTTATCCACACACCATGGACAATTTTCCCATTCGTTTCAAATCATAAGTAAATCTAAAGCATACTTCTCAGACATACTGCTTAGATAATTCGAAGGAACAAGTGCAAAACTTAAAAGTAAAGAGGAAAAATTTTCGAATGCGAAAATGCTAAACAGTATTTCTTAAAAAAATAAATCGTCTGTCTCTTGAAAAATATCTACAAATTTTAAACAACGAATAGCAATCAAGAACGAAATACATATGACCTAATCGGAATAAGTTCGCGTTTTAAAATATAAGGTTTACCAAATTCAAAAATGTGTCAGAATTAAATTTTTATCTCACCATAGAATCTAATACACGCAGCCAAATCCAACTGTGACACCTCAAGCTCTATACTCCGATCCTTAAACCATTTATAACTTATTTCGCTAAATGTAAAGAACAGATGGAAATACTCTACTCAAAATCCCTTTCTTTGATAGCTGTAGTATTTTCAACACGCTTATACACTGCTGGACAATTGCTAAGGACGGATAACAAATTGCTATGTAGAATAACATTAAGCGAGACATGAGGCCTAGTAGGATAAAATATAGTTGCCACACTGTTCAGACTTTAGAATAAAGAATATTTATTTTTCTGGAAAGTACAAAAGCTGTGAAACATCTGAAAGAAAAAAAAAAGTTCATTTGATCTGCGTACGGAGAAATGGAACAATGCATCTAAAAGTCAGCAGGCACCTTAAAGGAAGGTATCAGTTCGGGATATGTCCACCGTGGAGTGTGATGCAACATTCCACACGTCGTACCATACTTTGCACAACATTATCCAGCAGCAGTTGACAATTTATCCCATTCCTCTGTGAGTGCACGGATGAGGGTGTTCTTGTTTGTCGGAGGATAGTTTCGACCAGCAACTTGCCTCCCCAAAGCATCCCACACGTTTTCAATGGGGTTTAGATCTGGAGAGCGCGCTGGCCATACGAGACGTTGAACACCCTCGCTGTCTAGACAATCCTGAACAGCGAGTGTTCGATGACATGTTGCGTTGTCGTCCATAAAAACAAATTTATCACCGACAGAACCACGGAAAAGACGAACATGAGGAAGTAGAACTTCATCAATGCATCGTTGGCCCGTCATAGTCCCATTCGCAACCACATGTAGGCGCGTGCGGCCCTTGATCATGATGCCGGCCCACACCATGATACTGCATGTCGGATATCGGTCCTTTTCCTTTATATTTTCTGGACGATAAGCAGTACCACTCTCGCGCCAGATCAGTTGGCGTCTACAATCCGATGACAGACTGAACCTACTCTCATCTGAGAATAGTACGCATGCCCAGTCCTGTTCAGTTCAATTGTGATGCTCACGACACCATTGCAAACGGGCAGTACGGTGCTGTCTGGTCAATGGGACACACACAACATGTCTGCGTGCGTATAGTCCTCCTCCCCTCAAACGTCTGGCAACAGTTTTTCGGGAGATCTGCTTTCCTGAGGCAGCAAGAAACTGATTTGCCACCTGCAGAGCTGTGGTGCGCCTGTTCCTTTTTGCTGATAGGACGATATATTTGTCTTCTGCAGGCGTCGTACTTCTAACACGACCTCCCCCGTGCCGTCTACTACACATTCCAGTAGTTTTAAATGACTTCCACAGCCGTGAAACAACGCTGTGAGCGATGTCGAACTCCCTGGCAACATCTGTTATTTTTCGCCCTTCTTCGATCTTTCCAATAAATCGGCCACGCAAAAAATCATCTATGTGATGTCGGGAAGACATGCCAAAAATTTTAAGTTCGTCTATTAAATCTTTCCTGTAAAACTTTGACTTGAAATTACAACTGTCCACACGCGTCAAAACCTTTAAAGCTCTTATGAACGCTATCACGTGATGAACAGACGTGGAAAAAAAATTTGCATACTCATACTTCTTCTTACTAATATCCCGCACTTATTCTAATTTTTCTCATTTTGCTTCCTTTCATTTTGGGGTTGCTATGGATGATAGTGTTATCCGTCCTTAGCAATTGTCCAGCAGTGTATAAGCTTAACCTATATGTAACAGAATCTTTGAACTCGATTTTTACCCACTTCACAGGGTCAGTTGATTTCGAAAATCTGGAAATTTTTCAAGGACCGATGACAATACAATAATTTAATAATTTTGTTCTATTTCCCTAAACAAGATTTACGATTTCCAGATTTGGTGATTAAACCCAGATCCCATTTCCATATTTGGCAACAAATTCCAGGCGATTAAAATATTAAATTGGCGACTAAAATATTAAATCCTTAAACTAAAATGTTACATTTTAGTTTGATTAACTATAAAAGTATGCTTTTGAGTTTTTTTAAACTGTAATTTATTTAAAGATGGGATGTGGAATAAATAAAAAAGTAAGTGCAACAATTATGAAAACAGGGATACCACAATAGTTTTATCTTAATAAATGAAGTTTTATATTTGAATTAGGATACGTTAAGTTCCTAATTCTTCTATGACAATCCTACTTCTATTGCTGGCATGATTGTTTATCACCATAGCTCTTTGACACTTCATGAAAGCTATTGGCAGCGCGCGCGCGCGCGAACTTCATGGTTTTTAATTATAGTCAAGTAAATAAAGGCGATAACTGCGTTGGATTTCTTCTTGTATGCTTCTATAACACGCCGACGTGAGACTTCGGGCTTCAACAAATTTTATACGTTCATCATACCTTCTGCATGACTAGTCTTGAACTGTAATTGGACTCGAACCCACGACTCGACAAAGACAACGAGACCATGACCTTTCATCTTCGAAGATGCACTCTACATCTATCCTAACCAGAACGATTGTTAGACATATTTTTAGCTGCTTCGTAAACTAATGCTTTTATAGTACTTTACAATTTTTTCAAACAAATTATTTATTAAGTTTTAAGTATGCATTTTACTAATAAATTTTAGTTTAATATTATTTTTAAATGTATTACGTGTGAAGAATGTACCATTTTAAAACAAGATTTGTTTAAATCCTTGGATAAAAATTGTATTCTTTCGAGTTAAAATTTCAGAAACATGCTCATACATATCTATAACACTTACGTTATAAAAATATACATTTTTGTTAGATGCAAAGTAAGCACATTTTAAACATTTTTGAAAAACAAATCATTCTAAAAATTTGTGAAAAATCCGGATATATTTGAATTAACATTATATATTATAAAAAAATATATATTTTCGTTTCTAAATTCTTATATTTAGGAAAACTTCAACTTATTTTTCGATTTCTTTTTTTTTACAGAAAATTTAACAAAAAACTAGTTTGCTTTTATTTTATTTGCTAAAAATTTGTCCAATTTATGAAAATAAAAGAAAATAAAACAGAGACTGTTCTTAAAATATAGACTTTAAACAAGGATTTGGATAACCCTATTATCGGAAAACAAAATTTTTAAGGAATTGACGATGCATAAAATTGCTCAATCCTGCACCATATAATTTTTACATAATATTCGATTTTTTTTTTAAATTTTCATCGTTTCCAATCAACCGAATTTCACTTAAGAACATAATGGAAATTTTAATTTGTCGTAGATTTAAAGCATTTTTGGATATTTTTCTCCCAATGTTACGTGCTCTCTGAAGCTAAATGGTGATGGTCACAAACTCGAGGTCGGCTAGTTATGAGTTCGAGCCCTAGTTCCACTGATGAATCATGTATAAGGGTTGATGCACGTTAAATCTGTCGATGCTCAAAAACCTCCTGTTTAGCAGTTTGGAGGGCTGGGGGCGAAATCAAGTGTCCTTTTCTACACTTCTCGAAATTAAGATTTACCCGGATCAGCGCCAATAGCCTGTGATGCTTTATTGTGCTATGTTAATATAAACATTCATTCCCAGTATTACGAATGATTTTCCTATATCATCACAATAAAGATGATTTTTTCTCGGTATTATCTGCACACTTTTTCAATATTCCTCTCCATGTGTTTATTAAGCAGATGGAATCATTTTATAAGTGGATGTATGCATGTACAAATCCGGCATGGATAAATAATAATTTTAAATGATTTTTTGTGGAAATATGGTGAAAGGCCATTTTTTGAGAGATTGGTGAGAAACATTGACTATGGAATAGACCGGATGGTTCAAAAACAATGAAGTTTACAAATTTACACGACTAAAGGAAAAACTTGATTCTGTAAGAAAGGTTTTTAAGCTCACCTGTGAAAAATGCAATAGAGTCATGTCAAGCGACATCTCCCAAAGAAACAATGTTGAAATCTCAGAGTCAATCTAACTAAAATATTTTTACAATACCTACTCGGAATTCTGGGAGAACGACAGGTCATATCGAAATACACAAAATCATTTAAAAATCAACGCAGAGCCATCTACATGTTTTATAGATGAAGGAAGGAAATCCAATTGAATAGCTTGTGAATGCGTTCTCCCAGATATACATATACGTATCTCATTCGAGGGAGGGGAAATGTAATCCATTATATATAATCGTCAGGATGCATGCATTGTTTTCATGTATCTTTCAATTTGGCATGTTAGTTGAGACACCATTTGAGACAACGCGTTTAGAATTTTTTTCAATTAGAAATAGTTCCTAGGTCACATTATTGACTTATACATATTGTTTGTACATTTTCTTTATAAAAGCAATCATTGATACCTAAACCTGCGCAAATTGCTTGATTTTTATCGTTAATTTATATAGTTAGTCATTTTATTTTTAATTCTGTAATATGTGTGATGTGTGTATTCCAGTTTACTTTCACATTAAATCACATTATGCTTATCATGCTTGTCATTATGCTTACACATGCTCAACGCATTCTGCCCACTGGAAATCTTTGAGGTTGAACGTTTTACATTATAAAAGGCACACGTTTGTAAACGTTAACTAAAGTTAGAGGAATATATACATTATTTGCACTAAAAACATTTTGGAAACTAGTCATCTTTTGTATTAAACCCCATCCCACAGACATATCACGTACGTTTAGTTATTTTTATTTGTTTTGAGCCACATTATGTGTACAAATTATTTGTTTTTCAATCTAATAGTATAGTTCATAATTCAATAAATACCAGTTGTATTTTATGTAAAAAAGTTTATTTACAATATATTTATACATCAAACATCATATTTTACATCGAATATTACATTAAATGACGCATATATTACACAATTATAACATATTGGGAGTGTGGGTGTTAATACTTCCACATTTTGGATCACAAAACGCAACTCAATAACTGCGTGGGCATGCAAAATGATATGACTTAAAATTAACAATTCATATGAGTATAATTCAATTATACATAATTAATATAATAGTATAACGCACAGGAGACACACACACATTGAGAAGTATCGAATAACATTTTACTATTTTGGTCATTATAAATATTTTAATGACATATTTTTTTAGATGTAGTTGTATTAAATGAAATATCAAAATGCATAATAAAATGACCTCCCCACCCCTTCCAGAAAAAAAAAAAACAGAATGTATATGGTTAAGCAAGCTCATCCAATAAAGGGTTACATATGTATATGCAATATATATATACACATCGCACGAAACCATTTTATTAGCATTCATATATGTATGGGTATGATTAGACATTGATATTACATATTTATACATTTACTAATACAATAATAAACAAAGTAATGCTTTAAGGTATCCGACTACTTGCGACGACTTTTCTTTAAAAAAATAGAGATATGGAGATTTTTTGTGGTTTTTAGATTTATTAAGTACAGTTTAAAAAAAAGCCAAAATTTAGAAGAAAATTAATAAATTATTAACACAAAAATAGGGAAAAATGGGTAAATGTTGGTAAAAAATTACCTAAACGGCGCCCGCACTGTACAAATAGTAAATTAACAAATTCTGAATTTTTCAATTTTGATGTATTACTTTACTATTCTTTTTTGAATCAGAAATATTTTAATTTTTACAAAAACTAGAGCATTTTATCTAAGCTATTATATGAAATTGTTTAAGAAAACTGTGAATATATTCACATAAAGAACTGTAAATTTTGTAATAAAACAGTGAATGATTAATCTGTAGGCTAAAACACATCTACTGTTATGCAGAACAAACACAAACAATTACAACACAATATTGAAATTGCTATCCCCGTTTAAGCTTTTCGAAAAAATCACATTTTGAGTAAAGCGCATTTTAAAGTTTGACATCCTATGTAAAGTTATGGCATCTGCTTTTACTAAAACACTTATGGTTTTTATTCTAGTGAATGGAAAATAAAACACTTGGTATTTTTATAAAGCTAATAATATGGCCTATAAAATAAAACCATAAAAAAATTCTGATTTTTTAAAAAAAAAATCATGAGTTTAGGGTAGTTGAATACCTTAATAAAATTTTAATTTCACGAGCTGAAAATAAGTTTTTACAATAAACAGTGACACACATTCAGGAAATCAAATAATAAATGACTCATTTATAAAAATATTGGCATCGAAAAGTAGTTTATATGAATTTAATTAAAATTATTGCATTAAAATTAGTAAAATAAAACAATTTTTTTAAAAAATTTGTAACATAACAGAAAAAAAATGTATTTTTTCAAATATTTTAAGACTTTCGGACAATTTAGATTTGCGTTCCTCAACCTGTGCTACTTGTTATGTGAAATGATATCAGAGGGGAGGGGGAGAGGTAACCAGAAAAAATTATGTCTTGAGGGGCATTATGCGATTGATAGATCACATAAGAGAAGTTCTTCTTTTTCGATTTTTTTAAAATGATTTTTTTGGTGGTGAAAGAGGAGTTGTGTGACATAATCTCTCTTATTTCTCATATTATGTGATTAATGTTATATTTTTTTTGTTTGCAAAACAACCAAAATTTCCTGATAAGAATAGTTTTTTTTGTTATACATGTGTTTTTGAATCATCTATTTCCCAAACATTTTAATGGGGTGAATTAAATCTAAAATTACTTAACTAAAACAATATGTAAGCAAATGCATTTGTTTTTCAATTTATTGTATGTCAGCTTAACCATTTGTACTATATTTCTGTGGAATGCACAAAATTTAATTCAGCGATCGTAACATATTTTGCATCAATAAGGTTGGAAATATTGTATTCTCAATCACGCTTATTTTATTATCGAAATAATTTTCTGTAATTTCATAGTTTGCTTTTAAATTTAATAGTTCTTGTTTTTTTTTTTGAAAATTTTTACCCCCGTTTTTTTTTTTTTGAATAACTGAAAAAAAATGTTCTTTTATTATATTGATATTATTTTACATGTACATGTAGAGATTAGTAATTATAAGTAATATGCGTGGGTACGTCGACTAATGATGGTGGGTGTAAGAAAAGGCTAAGAATCATTAATTTATATTATTATAAAATATAAGAATTTAGTTTTTGATATATCTATTGAAATAAAATAATATATCTGATTCATGTACTCCATATTTATAATAAAATCAATGAAATTATAGAGCATAAGTCATCAATTATTTTTTAGTTAAATTTACAAAACATTTTAGGAGTTTGTTAACACATTTTAGGATTCTTAAATGTAATGCATGATTAAAACTTAAAATTTTGTGATAGCATACATCGAATTTTAATGTTTTAGATTATGATTCACCAAAATATGCTTTAAAAATAAGAATAAATTTATCAATAATGCAAAAATATACAATCAGAAAATATTCTCTCCACATCATTCCTTACATTAATATTTTTGGATAAAAATTTATCCGATTTTCTACACTAATCACAATTTTTCTTCTTTCAGACCATACAACCATACATATATGGATACCATTATACTTAATGTAAATATGGTAATATTTCTTTGCATGTAGAAATATAAAAAAAAATTATTGATAATTTTCAAGCAGCCTTTTTGAAATACAATGCATCGCATATAGCATTTAAAAATAAATCGAACAGAAATTTCTGAATAGAGAGAATGTGCATAAAACATAACACATATCTTCGAACGTGACTCCATTCTAATATTTATAAATTCAAAATCATTGACTCCTATGAAAAGCTTTAAAGTTTCGAATGATCCGCACATTAATTTTAACTTTGCATGCATGAGAAAAAACAGGATATAGTTTTTATATCTTATTTTTAACAGAAACACATTTATAAACATCTATTAAAACATTCAGAAAATATTTGTGATATTGCACAATACGGTATACGAAGTTTATAGGCATTGTTCCTTTCACAGCTTCGTTCTCGTGCACATTGAAAAAGAAATCTAAACAACATTGCAGAATTCTGCCACTTCTCTGGAAAATCCAGAATTTGTGAACTTAATTCTACCGGTATTTCCGTCTTGTGGTTTTCGTTATACAAAAACCTATGCACCCTTTGGACAAACTCGCAACGCATCCACTCACATTATTAAACAATGAAAAATGATATTTTTTGTCATTACAGAAATCATCATCCAAAAGGATCGGCTAAATTTCTTTCAATTTCGCTTGACCTAAACTTGTATGTAATGCAAAGAGATAGGCAAAACCATAAAGTCCAACATGTCGACGTCCACGCTGGAGTCGTTGATGAACTTTGAACTAAAATATAAAGGGAAAAATGTTGTAGGATAAGAGCTATATTCCACTTTAAATAAGAAAAAATGTAATTATTTCGCATTTATTAAAGCAATAAAATTAAAAAAGTATGTGTTTAGCAGTAAAATTACTTTAATTGCTATAGTAAAGCAACTCATTTAAAAAAAAGTCTACGTTTGTATTAATATAGTAAACATACACAATATTACAAGTAATATAAAAAAATAAGTCAATTTCTACTTTGAATGAATGAATAGAAAGGAATTTAAGCAACTATTGAAAATTTGAATAAGATATATACGGTTGGGGCATAAGTCGTGGCAACTATTTTTGTCTCGTAGATATGTGAACGGATCACAAACGTATGCATGTCATGTGAAAGTTCTGCAGGCATGGTATATATGCATAACAACAAATGGTTTTGTGATAGCTGGTAGTAGCGCCGCGAAGGCTGCAAAATCGGCAAGTTGATGTGGGTTGTGTGAGATGGAAGTAACCCGTGTTGAGCAGTGCACTTACATCAAAATAGCTGTTCTCCGAGGGACAAATGTGATGGAATGTCACAAGGAATTAGTGGAAGCCCTTGGGAAGAATGCCCTACCATGCCGTACACGGGCACGGTGGGTAGGAAAATTTCAGCAAAGACGTGTGTCAACCAGTGATGAGAAACGTGTTGCAGCAAATGCTGAGACTGATAGTATATTCAGCTCTTCTCACATCGTTGTGGTGACAGTAGTAGCAGACTACATTGATGATCTTTAGGCCCAGGTTTGTCATGTCAACTTTATGTGTACTGTGTTTTCATTATTTTGCACCGTGAAGGCTATATTTTCCAGTATACTACCGTAATTTATTAGTGTGTTACGTTATTTCATTGCTATTCATTGTCCACCCATGTAGTTAACACCTTGTCCTTTCATCTACATATGTCACATTTTCCAACCGAACTGGTATCTTCAAGAAAAAAAAATAGTTGTCAGGACTTTTGCACCAACCTTCGTGTATATATATACGAGCATATATATACATATATATATATATACATATATATATATATATATACATATATATGTAACCTTCGTATATATATATAGGGAAAGAGTGAACTAATAGTAGGAATTGAAAAAAAGAGCATGATTTGTCTGCATTGTTCTGACAATGCTCACCCGGTTAATCTGAAAAACAGGTTTTCGACACCATCTTTTGTCTTTTTTTTAAAGGTTATATAGTTACAACCACAGAGACAAATCAAAGTTGGCGTCAAAAACCAATAATTAATTTAATTAATCAATTACTATTTGAAAAAACTAACTGTGATAACATCAAGTGTCCTAGAATACAAGTTTAAAATAATTTATTTGAACTTGATTGGATGAATAGGGAGTACTTTATTAAGGATTGAAAATAGGAACAAGTTAAATAAATATATCAGTAAATATAGAGATAGAGTGAGCTAATAGTAGGGATTGAATGATTATAAATATACATACTGGTCATTAAAATTGCTACACCAGGAAGAAATGAAGACACACAAAATGATATTTATTGGACAAATATACTATACTTGAAATAACAAATGATTAAATTTTCAAGAAATTTGAGTGCACAGATCCTGAGGTATCAGTATCCAGAACAAACATATCCGGTTGTAATAACAACACTTATACGCCTGAGCATTGAGTCAAACATAGATTGGATGGCATGCACTGGGACTGATGCTTATGCAGCTTCAACACGATGACACAGCTCATCAATTGTAATGACAGGCGTATGGTGACGAGCCTGTCGCTCTGCCTCCTTGGAACAGACGTTTCCTATAAGCGAGATATCTGACAAACGTGCAGGTTAGGGTAACAGCCGAACATTTTTGAAAAAAGAAAGATCCGTAAAATACCTGAAAAATACGGCCGTGCGTTATAATGCTAAAACGTAGGGTTACTCGAATAAAGCTCGCATAAAGGGTAGAGCCACGGATCGCAACAAACCAGAGATGATACGTGCCCTGTTCAAAGTGCCGTGAATGCGAACGAGAGATGACCGTGATATATCCCCCCCATACCTCATGGCTGGTTATGGCCAGTAGGACGATGATGAATGCAAGCTGATAATGTGCGTTCATCACGATGCCGCCAAACATGGATGTGACCATCTTGAAGCTGTAAACAGAACCTGGAATCATCCGAAAAAATGACATCTCGCCATTCGTGTGCACAAGTTCGTTGTTGATCACACCATCGAAGACACTTCTGTCTGTGATGCATCATCAAGGGTAGCTGCAGCCATGGTCTCCAAGCTGAGAATCCCTGCTGCTGCAAATGTCGTTAAATTGTTCGTGAAGTCACTTGACGCCTTACAAATGGCCCCAATTCTCGACTCAAGGCTCGTGACGTGGCTGCTCGATCTATTAAGGCCATGTGAGTAATATCTCTATCTTCTTGGCTACTAGTGATAGGGGTCCTTTGAAATCCAGCTCGGCGTTCCATGATACCGTCCTGAACACATTGATTCCATATTCTGCTAACAGTCATTGGATCCCGACCGATGCGAGCAGAAATTCGAAGCCCGTTCGAAATTTCACTGCATTTAAGTGTCATTCTAATCAATTGTTTTAACAATCAAAAGAAAATTTCTCATTTTTAAAATTTCATTTTGACATGCATGTAATTTCCAAACGTATGGAACCGTACGCAACATTTTAATTTTGAAAAATTTAACTATTTAAATTTGAATGAAATTTTTTCTAAATAATTTCCATTTTTTTCCAATAGTTTACTACTTTGAATATGTCTATGATTTCATAAACAAATTGCAAAATTATATGTGCAATGAAAATGCATCTGTGTCGATTATTTTACCTGAAATAAAATGCAATTTTTAATTTTTGATGATCATTTTCTAAATTTTTAATTTATAATACCTTACATTTTTTAGAATCTTTACTTATTATCAATAAGAAGATCACTGAAATATCGTCATTCTCAAACCAATATCTGCTTTGGCAAAAAGTATAACTTTGAGATATGGGATACTTTTATTTGACAATATTCTTTTAGCAACCACAGTTCACCTTATAATGCTTAGAGTCACATAGCTGTGTTTTTATACGAGAATTTGTTTTAGAAACGAGTTTAAATATCGAAATCTCCAAAAAGTGCATGTAGCAGATCTTGGTTTGATAACAATCATATGTTAGTTTACTTAGGGGAAAAAAAATTGAAGATATAATTTTTATATACAATGTTGACTGAAATAAAATTTATATATATAAAGATTCAAATTTAAAAAAAAGGGTTTTCGGGAGCTACAGATATAAGTTATAACTACGTCACATTGAACGATATTTCGAAATAAATGGAACTATAGTGTACAAGTGTATTTGAATAAAATTAAGTTTGTACACAATAAAATGATGTTATATTTAAATTTATATACATGAAGCATCTCAGAAGTATAAATAGTACGCGTGTTGTATTTGAAAGAGAATGATAATCATAGTACAGCAGTGTTTCTCAAACTGTGGGGCGCGCCCCCTGGGGGGGCGCGATACACCTACAAGGGGGGCGCGAGAATATCGAAAATAAAAGTTTCAAAAAATTTATTTACTAGAATTAAGAAAAAATCAAAAAATTTCTGACATAATAAAAAATATACACATTTACACGGAAATAATATATATATATATATATATTATCTGCGATTTTACATGATCGAAAAAAAAAGCTTTTATTTCAAAACCTCATTTTTTAGCTATCTTTGATACTATAACTAAATAAAAAACTTTTTATTCAATTTGCTGTAATCCCATGATGAGAGATTTTTTATTACGTTTCCTTTTCAAAGTAAAAATGCTACTCTTTTAGAGGAAAGACAAAATCCAGAGCCATAATCAAAAAACATTTTATGAAGATAAAAATTTCATCACTGTTATATATTATTGCCATCAGCTGTAGGCAGCAGAATGTATTTGCTGCGGTTTGACCTTCGAGCTTACTTGTACGGTTAGTTACGACCCTGCTATTATGTGTTTGTTTTTTTCATTTAGGGAAGTTTGAAGGATTACTAAGCCAAGCATAATGAAAAACGTTTTACATAATTTTTTTAGAACATTCATATCGTAATAAATACACTTTTAATCCGGGAGCGGTCATGTCGAGCACACAGTGCACGAAATCGGTAATTCTGGCAAAATTGTTTAATTGTTACCAATGGCCCTGACACTATCCTCCTGTTTGACAATCATAACGTGAACTAAAATATATTTGTCACATATCTCCCTCTTTTTGGGAGTGACAGACGTTTTTTTTTTTACGATCTTTAGGTACTTGTTTTGTCTGAGTTCCCAGTGTGATAACTTTTTTTCCGAAATGTTTTCTATGTCTTTAAAAGTAGGTGAGTATATTTTCTCTTTATGAAATTATTCACTGGAATTACGATATTTATTGTGTACTATAAAAATAATTATAAAAAAGGATTGGGGTGACTCAAATAACCTCGCTCGACCAATAGTATCGAATGCGCGCCTGCTCCAGGGTTAAAACATGTTGAAGTCTTTTCACTTTTTAAATATTAAAAATAAAATACAATTATTCTTCATCGGAATTTTTTTTTATTGTTCATTATTCAACATCAATTCTAAATGCTAATTCTTTGAGACTTAGAATTACAGTTCGTTTAAAACTAATTATAATTTGAGCAATCATTTTAAGAAAATCAGTTTACATTATTGTAAACATTGTCGCACACTTGGCTTTATTCTCCTTACAATTAAGCGATTATATCAATAATGTTTTATTTTCTTATAAATGAACTCGTGCCAAGAGCGGGTACTTCAGTCGGTACTTCCATGGGCTTGTCTTACAGAGCAAAGTTTTTCAAAGGAATGCTTATGATTAGAAATTGACCCTCTGAGTTCTTTTTCTACATTTAGCTTATATCTATATTTTGTCTTCTAAGCAACCACCGCATTTTGCAATATGTTCCAATTTAAAAATTAGAGAAAGGAAAAATAACATAATATAATTATCCTATCACTTAATTTTTTTAACTCAAAAGTAACATGTACGAAATTTAATACTTTTGTCATGAATTTGTACGGTTTATAATAAAGATTGTTGCTTTAGCGTCAAAGTGCATTATTATTGCATTCAGTACATTATTAATGTATAAGGGGGGGCGATAAAAATTGTGATTGAAAAGGAGGGCGCCAGTATTGAAAGTTTGAGAAGCACTGTAGTACAGATTAAATATTGTTAGAAATACTAAATGTCATACAGTATCATTATTTAGTCCATTTATTAATTTTATTAAAGATTTATTCCTTGGAGTAGGCTGCATGGGTATAAGTAATCAATACAGATTAAATTTAATAAAGCTCAAATCGTAATACTGTTAATATATGTTTTCAGTGTATACAAGTTCATCCTCGATTCCTTAAATAAAATAATATATTTAATATAACATTCTGAAAATCGTTAAACTACACGTAGTAACTTTGTTGAATAGTATTACAAAGGAATTCCAATTAATTCTTACAATAATGTATAAGATGTGTAAAGTATATTCCATTTCTAAGGAAAAAAAACTATTTTTTTAAGGATTCAAATTTATATTTATGAACGTTCCAATTCATAAATTGTGATAAAATAATATCGAAAACTTAAAATTCTGAATATTAGTACATTTTCTTTACTTGCGTTCATGTATATTTATTGTTTCAATATATTTCTAAGATACAAGACGTAATAACAAGCATTGTATTAGAATAATTTAGTCATTATATCTCTGTTATGTTTGTGTTTTTTAGGATCTATATTATAAATAAATAATGTCAGTATTTACATTAAAAATTGGATTATTTGTATTATAACACTAAAATTATATCAAAGATACAAATGTTTTAATTTTATCTGGATGTAGAAATTGCCAATCTCAATGATAAACTTGTCAAACTCAATGATATATAACGATTAGGGATCTTAATAAACATATTTGGAGACTTAACGTTTTTTGAATGTTAAAACATAATATATCACTTCGTATTCCAAGTGTTATCAAAGTAAGACAGGAGTGGGCAAATAATGGCTCACCAAGACATTTAGAAAAAACCTAACAGAAAGAAAATGTTTTCTATATTTGGTTAACATATATTGTGAGTAAAGCTTATTTTGTATGAAGAACAATGTTGAAGCACTTTGTCTGACATTAACTTGCAGGCTGCGATGAGAATATCAAGAAACCATCTCCATTCTAATTAAAATAAATGTTAAAAAGTGCAATAGTATACATTTGCCTCGATTAAGTGATTCTAAGAATAAATGTACTTGCAGCTATGTATGATATGCAATTAGCATAATAAAAAAATTAATAAAACTGTAATTGTTTTATTTCAGTGATTTTCATGGAATACGTTATATATAAATTTTATAAATTGCATGATAAAAGATGCAATGTTAAAATAGGTCTGAGGGGTGTTAACTTTCTCTAGAGGAATGCAAATATAAACAATATCCATATATACATTAATTCATGTCCATAAATTAAGGATAATAAAGTTCAGGCAAAGAAAGAGACAGAAGCAAAACAAATTTGACTTATTTGTAAAGTTTATTTATTAAAAAAAGGTAAAGAGCAAAAATAATGCTATATGTTTGACATAAATAATAAAAATTGCGATTTTTACTCCCTGGAGCAAATTTCAAAAAAGAACCTATTTACAAAAAACAGTATAACATGGTTAGTAATGAGTGTTTTTTTCCATGTATAGAAGTTAAAGTTGGCATTACTCTAAGATGGAGACCGATTTAACAGCTGTCAAGTGATTTATTCTCAGTTTGGTTTGGCAATTCATCAAAACGATCATCAAGCCAGGCGTAGATTCGTCGAATGGGCCCAAAACGAGATTACCGTTGTTCCCGATTTTCATAAGCGAATTTTGTTTAGCGATGAAGCGCACTTCTGGTTAAATGGCAACGTAAACAAACAAAACGGGTTCATTTGGAGTGAAGCTAATCCACAAGTGTATGTCGAAACACCGTTACATCCAGAAAAACTGACTGTTTGGTGCGCTTTATGGCCTATTGGAATCATTGGTCCGTACTTCTTCAAAAACGATGAAGGCCACAACGTTACAGTCAATGGTGATCGGTATAGAACCCTGATTACTAACTTTTTCATTTCTGAATTGAACAATCATGATGTCCAGGAGCTGTGGTTCCAACAAGACGGCGTAACATGTCACACAGCTCGTGCCACAATGGATTTTTTGAAAGACACGTTTGGTGACCGCCTAATTTTACGTTTTGGACCTGTGAAATGGCCACAAAGATCTTGTGATTTAACACGGCTAGACTATTTTACGTGGGGCTATGTAAAGACATTAGTCAATGCGGATAAGCCACAAGCGCTTGACAATTTGGAAGACAACATTCGCCATGTTATTGCCGATATACGGTCAAAAATGTTGAAAAAATTATCGAAAATTGGACGTCCATATTGGACTACATCCGAGCCAGCCGTGGCAGTCATATGCCAGAAATCATTTTTAAAATGTAATGCCACAATTTTATCTTTCGAATAAAAAAAACTCATGTCAATCGAATACTACATAGTTGTTTTATTGCAATTTAAAGCTCTATACCTCTAAAAAACACCCTTTATAATGATTAATACGGAGTATGTCTCCCGGACGATGCAATACAGGCCTTACAACGCCTAGGCATGTTGAGTATCAAATTATCAATCTGATCTTGGGAAATATTACACTACTCATCAAGCAATGCCCTCCGAAGCTCAGGTAGGCAGGTGGGATGGGGTTGACGGGCTGAAACTCGTCGGCCAAGCATATCCCACACATGCTCTATTGGATTCAAGTCCGGTGAGTATGCTGGACAATCCATACGGGTGATATCCTCCGATTGAAGGCATTAGTCTACAATGTTTGCACGATAAGGACGGGCGTTGTCATCCATAAACAGAAATTCAGCACCCATGGTGCCCCGAAACAAACGTACACGTTGTTCCAGAATGACATCCCGATAGATGTGGACTGTCATCGTTACACTTTGAACATGCAGGTCAGTTCTGGAACCAATAATAATTCCTCCCCAAACGAGCCATCCTGCACCACCGTAACGGTGTCGTTCAATGTTGTTCTCTTGGTGGTAACGGGTACGTGTCGCTCTTCATATTAAAGTCCGGCGATAATCAAACTGCAAACTAAAGCTGGACTCGTCGGAAAACATCACACAAGACCACTGCTGTGGTGTCCACATACTCTACATGTCCATTCTCTCTACACCAGGTTAATCGCAGGCGACAGTGAGTTGCGGTAAGTGGAGCACATCTGACAGGCCTACGAGCGTATAGACCAATTTACCCTAAGCGTCTGTACACGGTCTGCCTTGAAGCTATCGTACCGGTAGCTGAAGATAGCTGACGAGACAGGTCTGATGCTGTGATCCATCTGTTTCTTTTGGCAGTAACTGCCAAATATATATACCGGTCCTCATTCGGCGTGGTAACTCGGGGGCGCCCTGTGCTTTGACATCTATTCACATTATCATCAACTTGGAATCGTTGCCAAAGTCTGGAGATGATACTCTGAGCAATTCCAAGTTTTTCGGATACTTCCACCTGGGTACGTCCACATTCCAGTCGTCCAATTTTTCTACCACGTAAAAAATCATCCAGAATGCTTCCTTTGTGCCATAACTATGTGGTTATTGCACTGAAAGGCTTTTAAAGCACTTGCGAATAATTTTACTTCTTTGCCACCATTCCTTATATACCCCTATCGTACACTCTCTTCATTGTGACGTACTATCCGCACCATCTGGTGGTTTCCTGCAATTTGCATATTCTTCCTCAAGATATGTGTGATAATTCTACAGGTGAAATTTTTATTTTAGAGTTCACTTTCTGTGTGATTCTGAATTATCCTTAACTTATGGACATGAGTGTATATATATATATATATATATATATATATATATATAACTTTTTGAAATTAAAATGAAATAATTCGAATCTTTTACAAATTACTTATAACTGAATAGGGCTTCAGAAAAGTATAAAATGTTTAAAATATAATCATAATTTTAAATATTATAAGCATATGAATATTAAAAAAAAGTCTGCAATAAATAATAATTAAGTTTTACGTTGTGCGTGCTATTTTTTAAAATATTTGTTTAATTATTAGCTATAAGTTGATTTTTAAAGTTAAATGTATCCTTATTACACTGTAGTATTTTTATACAAGTAGAATAATAGATTATATTTTATTAAAAATAAATAAAATCAATATTTTTCAGATATTTTGAAATACAAAAGATATATTATTCTTAAAGTATGTAGTTTTTAAAGAGTATTATTCATTTTACAATTTTAAACATCAGAGTGTCTACTCTTTCAGAAAATAGAGTGCGCAACGCAAAAAATTACTTAATATTTATAACAAAATTATTTCTTTTTTCATATACTTATAATTTTTAAAATTATGATAATATTTCAAACTTTTTTGTACTTTTTCGAAGCCATAATCCTTTGTAAATAATGTGTAAAAGATTCGAATTATTTAATATAAATTTAAAGGAATTATACCCCTGTTTGAAAATTGCATATATTTTCACCCCTCGTGACAGAATTAACACCCCTGATACCCCTTACCAATGAACGCAACCATTTTAAAAGGTTCTCGGTATCTTCCGTGTCCAGAATGTGACCTTCAAGTTAAAGAGTTTTCCATCCCTGACGTAAGAGAGATGATAACAATTCGCTATGATTTAAAAGAAAAGGAATAAAATACAACATACCATGACTCATGTTCTCTGTTATTTGCAGACCTGACGTCTGTTGTCGAAGTCCTGTTCCAAAAACTAATTCTTCATTGCTCATAGTATAAACTCTAGAAATAGTGGCTGTGCATTTCAGTTTCATGTTTCCTCCTCTGAAGTGAAACTCATTGACTATGAACTTTAGACTCAAGCTGGACGTTTCCAAGCTGTCAGAATGAAGAGTTGTTGAATGCTCCATCACGTATTCTGGTTTTGCCTGCGAAAAGAAAAATAATGCAGACATTTAAATGCATAATTCCTAAGCTCTGGTCATAGTTTTAAATTCGTATTATTTTCTTGTATTTTAATGTAATTTGTCAAATAAGTAGAATTATTGAAAACAATGGTATTTTTCTCATTTTCATTCACTATATGTTAATCAACCACTTTCAGTAACTCTTTCTTCATGGGATAATAGTTGTCAGTATATAGAGTTAATAAGTATGGTTGTCATAAGTGAATTTTCCTTAATGTGTTTTGCTTTTAAGAAATATACTCATAAATGTATTCAAAAAAAATTGAAGAATTAAAAAATTTCCTTTAAAATGTATGATTGACATCAAACATCCTTAGCAATCAAATTTGATTCATGATTTGAAATAATTAATATCCTATCCACGTGCTCATTCTGCCTTATATTTTATCACGTTGATTATGTCGTACAAATAAAATAATTGAAATATATAGCTATTAGCTATGCATTTGATTTCCACTCCAGACATTTATTAATCGAAAAATTTTCATATATGTTCATTTTTTTACAGAATATTAGGAAATTCGAGAAACGAGTACAATGGAATACTTCACAAAAAGTAAATAACAAGGACAAATAAAGCAACTTCCAGTTACGTTGCTCCAATCTTAAAAAATTAATTTTGGATTTTCCTCACAAATTCTGAGTATATATCTTAGATAAAATCATGTACCTGAAATATATCATATTCAAGGCAGTTTGACACAATACTGGAAAGACAGAACTTGTTTACACAATGCAGCTCATTGACAATAGAAAATGCTATTATGTTAATGAAGTAAAATGCAAAGTAATTCATATGGCATTTAATTCGTCCAACATATTCATCAAGCTCTAATACAAACTATTAGCTAACATTTCAGTTCGAAGCATTGTATATACATATGTATATAACAGCGGATATGTTAAAGGTAAACTTCGGCATCATTCATACAATGTCCAACATAATATTCAATAAATTGTGTACACGACATTGCACCATGTATTCTAATGAGTATTGAATTGAATGCATGTATTTATTTAGTCCCTTATAATTGATGATAATTCTATAATTATAAGCAAACAATGATGTCATTCTTTTTTTCTTTCGTCAGCAACACATTTAAAAGAGTAACTTTTTGAAAGATACAAATTGTACAAATTTTGACTTCAATGTTTTAGATATAGCATCTTCTTTGTTTATTAACATATACTTTTCAACAAGCATAAAAATGGAAAAACGTTAATTATTTGAATAAACCAATTCTATGAACTTAATCGAAAGTATGTAAGAGAAATTGTATTTTAGAACCACATAACTTATAAATTTTAGCATAGTAGAAATAGTGCGGATAACAACTAATATTGGTATTTATGTAAATTATTCCAGCCAAGCAATATATCAATCCTGAAAGGATTTGGTATTCCTAGCTATGTATTAAATCTCTGAAGCAACGTTAGCGTTACGATCACTAATATGAAAAATTCAAGGTTTCCAGGGAAAAAATGAAATAATAATAAAAAAAAATCATTGGAAGTGTTTTTCAAAGAATAAGGTTACACAGAGAAAGAAATCTCTACTTATTTAGTTTTATTTTACTAAGATGAGTTTGTCATTTATTTTTTATAATGACACCTACTAAAGCAACACGACGAACTAGGGCTATTGGCAACAGACTAGGGATATTGGCAACAAACTAGGGCTATTGGCAACGAACTTCAAAAAACTAAATAGCAGTGAAGCAACGAGAACCATATTTCATTTAGCTCTCCACTCTCCAACATTTCTCTACTTTCATTCTCTACATATTTAACGTGCACATTAAGCCTTTAACCAGGACTTGACAACACTGATCAAGTGTTTAGTGACCATGGATAATTAGCTATCGTGGTCACAAGATAAACGTGCAAATGCCACCCAACTTATGATAAAAAAGGGGTTTCAAGATTTTTTAATTTATTTTAATTTCATATGCTTTGTACATGTAATTATTTCAAATATCATAAGTATTTCTTAGATTTCTTTTCTCGTTTATTCATTTGTGACATAAAAGTCCAAGTAATAAATTCGTATAAATGAATTTAAAAAAAGTTACTAAATTAAAAGTTATTGTCAGATATTAAAAATGAATTGATCATTCTCAATATTATATGAGTAATTTTATTTTTTTTAAAAAAATGAGGTATTTTTTTATTTTATTTCAATAAAAATTTATGAAGTAATTAGTACGTTTGTCGAATATTTTGATAAATTAACCAATTGTAGAAATAAAACTGTAAATTAAGCACCTTGTTTTTAAAACCAAAGCATGTCAGATTGCGAAATAAATAAATTTCTGAATGCAACTTTTATTGTAGACAAAATACATTAAAATAAATAAATGATCGTAAATCATTTCGATGAAAACTCATACATATTAATCTTTTTAAACTTTGCTGGTTTTCGGTAATATTTTCCCTTCTAATTTGTATTACATGCACTGCATAATTACTCAATGCATTTCAAAACCAATCAACGATTTTCCCAACGGATTCTTTTGTTGAGTTCTATTTTTTTATATCACTATACACGCGAGCAAATTGGACGATTAGTTTTCTGTTTTAAATAGCGAGACAATCTTTGACAAAGAGAAGTACGAGAATAGTTAAATACAAGACTTCTTTACCATGGAAAAATATTTTTTCAGTTACCAAGGGGCTATTGTGTTTTGTTCTTTCAAAAACAGTGTCAAATGTTAGAACGTTATCGTTTCAAAACATTATCGAAATCGTAATATATATACATAATGTGAATGAAACGTTATGTACACGATTTTTTTAAAAAAATAAGTAATACTTTTTTCAAATAAAAAACAATTTGAGAGCTATATAAAAGTTCTTATTACACAAATTTTAATACTTGAAAAACTTTTGTGGTTCAATTAAATATAATGCAGTAAAAACGTAGCCCAAAAGTTAAATATTACTTTGTATTGCTGTTGTTATTCTGTTTTGATTTACGGTAGTATTAGATAATTAAATAATGCCCAAAAATATGTGCTGTAAAATATTTATGTTTTGTTTTGTAGAATTAAAAAATTTAACAAATTTTAAAATTCCATTTTTTAATAAAAAAACTTATTCCACCTTATTTGTAAGTAAATTATAATAACTATTAAATTATATTGAATAGAAATATATTTGTTAGCGGGTTATTATGTATATTCAACTGAGAAAATGAAAGCACCATAAGAAATGGAGAAGGGATATTTGAAAAGTTAGTTTAACTTGCAGCTTTCTTATACCGCATTATGTGTTGGACTTGGTGCATTCCATTTTACCATCCATTACTTGATGGAATCAACGTGTTTCTATTCTATAATTCGATTGCGGAATAACCATGTAGTCATTGCCTGGCCTAAAAATTGTAAGTAATAAATTATAATTTTTGTAGGAATTTAAATTCTAAAGAACAAATTAAACAGTTCTGGAAATATTTTTAAATACTCACTTTTTTGAGTTATGTATTTTAGTTAAAACTTTATTATCGACTATTTCTATTCTTCAGATTAGCATTAACAACAATAGTACAAAACTTTTATTATGTAGGTATAGAAGCGCGCGTGTGCGTATTGTACTTCCATATCTGTGTTAGGGGTATTACCAGAATTTATTTTACAGTTTATTAATTGTAACATGTACACTCACTCATTTTTTTTAAAAAAAAAGAAAACTTAACTTTTGTAATAGTTTTCATATTTTGCATGCGTAATATGACGTTAAATAATTTACCATTCATTTATTGATTTTGGGCCAAATTGAGCGTTATTTAAACCCTAGCAATGTGAGTTCCAGGGTGAGACAGAATGCAGCTATTAACGTGAGAATAAAGAAGTGACTTTTGGAAGCCTTGGTGGAAAGGAGAAAAAGCTTTAAAGACTAGAATATGGTTGAAAGAAAAGAGATCTAATGAATGCTCTCCCATCGGATAACATTCAGTTAAGTGTTTAATTATTCGTCTTATGAATTTAAGATAGTCAATTAATTTGATTGCTCGCTTGGTTTTTAATCTTGATGGATGGACAATTAAATGAACGAAATAAAATTTAGTTATTTTCATTAGAATATGCTTGTTCTTTCGAAGTTCCAAACTTCAGCTGCAACTTTAGGGTCACGACGTATTGTTCGAACAATTAGAAGTCAAACAAAGTAATTTCTTTTTTACTTAATTAGTAACTTTTATGTAATTTCCGCTAATTAATCCATCGTGAATATTTGACTTTTTCTCACTCTTATCGAAAAATATCCACCCTCTTAATAATTTTAATATATATATTTTAAAACTTTATAAGAAATAAACTTTATAATTAACGAGAGATATAATAAGAAAACATTTGTCATTGGATATAAAAAGAAATTGACAGCTTTTTTAATGCAATAAATTGATCACTTTCTTGAATCCCTGTTGATAAAATTCCAGAAAATTATATATATATATATATATATATATATATATTAAATATTATATATTATTTAAAAGTTTTTTTTAATAAAGAGTATATTTATTGTACATCAGAAGTAAACATATAACTTTTTGATGTGTAACATCTTTCATCTCGATTGCTGAGTTTTGTCGGAGTGATTTCGTCAAAAGGGACGGAAGTTTGTAACAGGAAGTGACATAAGCGCGCGTTATTTGATTTGACCAATGAGAGAGCAAGTTCGCTACCCTTGCATCGCGGTCCAAGTCTAGTCGTTTTTTTATATTGCTAAAGTTAGTATTTCGAAGGATTCGAATTCTTATTCAGGATAAACCTACATTGAAGTCTCAGGACTCGTTGTGTAAGAAATCTGAGGTTAATTTATATGTGTAAACTATATTAATAATTTTATTTACTGTTAAGCATGTCTGACAAAGTTCAACATTCTTAAGAAAATACGAGTAAGTAATAAAGAATTATACGAATTAAATATTTTTCTGTGTATATTTTTCATACTTTCAGGTTAATTTCTGTCACTGTCAATATAATATTTTTAACTGTGATAAAAAAAAGTTTTCTCGATTAAAAAAAACAAATTGCACGGGTAATTTTCATTTTCTCTAATATTTCTAATTTTTAAACATTTACCAAGCTAATTAAATTTTCATGATTTTGTGATTAGCAGAGATGGGTAAATCCAGAGCAGAATGTATGCGAAATCCAACTCTAGTAGTAGTTTTTTTATGTTGTTAATGGTAGCATTTCAAAAGATTCGAATTCTAAAACTGAATTTCATTTTCTTACTTCTCTTCGCAAATATATCAGCAAGTCTTATTCAATATAAACTTAGATCCTTACACTCAATTGTCAACATCTCTGGGCTCATTGTGTATGAAATCTGAGGTTATATTTATCTCTGTAAACTACATTATTAATTATATTTACTGTTAAGCATCTGGCAATGTTCAACATTCTTAACAAATTACGAATAAGTAATAAGGAATTTTACGAATTAAATACTTTAGTGCGTATATTTTTCATACTTTGAGGTTAATTCATGTCGCCGTCAACGTAATATTTTTAATTGTGATAAAAAAAAAAAAAAAAGTTTTCTCGATTAAAAAACTCCTAAATAAAATTTTCATTAAAAATATAATTTTTCGATAGAAAATTATTTCCATTCATACTCGATTCAAGACTCAATTCAATCTCACTCAAAATCATGGGAAGCGAAAGATAGTTTGTTTTTAAAAAAGCAGAACCATCTTCGGTATATGGTAAAAATACAAAATGCAGGAAATCGTTAATTGTTTTAACCATTTGATTCGGAGAAATGTATATGGTCACCAAAATCCCTGTTTGTTCATTTTCAAGTCTATTATATCCATTGTTTCCCAAATTGAACAAGAAAATATTTTTGATAAATAATTGCAATATTCCTAGCGTTAAATAAGTAAAATTTTCATTAAAGATATAACTATTCGATAGAAAATTATTTCCAATCATACTCGATTCATTCTTTTTTTCAGATTTAAGTTACTATTGCGTATTTACCACGATAACATGTCAGATGTTACACATCATGTGCGACTACTGTAAGGCTCGTTTCTTTTATTTTTATTTAATATCATTGACTTTGTAACTCTTTCATAAATCTAATTTACTAACTTTCTTAAATACTGACAATAATATTAATGCACTTAAATGTTAAATTTTGTTAACATTCTTACCATTACTTTAAACAAAAATATGGAATAAAAACAGTACTGTAGAATTCATTATCATAATTACTTGTAACCTTATCTTAGAAATGAGTCACCTTCAAAATTTTATCAAATAACTCATTTTTGTGCGTTGTTAGTCCTGACAAGCAGTTCAACAACAAAACAGATTCAATCATTTAAAATGAAACAACTTTAATTAATTAAATATTTATTAGTTTTATCTAATTATTGTATTATCCCATCAAAACACATTTTATTTTCACATTTTTAAATAAATAGTAATAATAGCATAGTACTTAAAATGTCCCTATATTATTTGTAAGATCATTACGTATTATTATTAGTAACAAAAAATATACCACATGATGTTTAATATATCGAGAGCAAGCTTTGTCTGAAACAAAAACCACGAAAATACAATAACTTCCCTTTGAAATTATTTAAACGCTAACCTTTTAAACGCATCGTAAATCTTTGCGATTTTTTCCTTCTCCTTTTACATACACTATATAATTACTCACTACGTTTTAGAAACAAGTCACCGATTTTTCCCAAAGGAGGTTTCTTTGTATTTTTCTTCCGTGCTTTTTGTCTCGCCTTGCACGTGAAAGAGCCCAGCACATTCCTTATTTTAAACAACGATCTAACCTTTGATTAACTAGAGTATAATGAAATCTGAACCGGGCAGCTAAGATTTTCTTTCTTCTTTTTTAAAAAAAGCCTTCCTTTTACCTTCTAATATTAATAGAGCGTTAAATAATATCGAAATTCCTCGAGGTGAAAAATCCTTTTCCTCTCATGTAATTGGAATTAACCTTGCCTTCGGATTTTGAAGAATGACGTTGACTTTTATAAAAAAGGCTTAACGCCAGGAAAGAAAATTGAAATCTTTATGGGACCGGCATCTTTTCTTAACCATTGTTAATTTACACAACGGCGATGAATATAAAATGAAAAGCGGGCCGGTTTTTGTTAATTAAACGTCACATGTGGACAGCATTACGAAGATAATAGTACATCCCATTTGCTCTCTTGCGAGAGAGTAAAGTAATTCATTTCTTATTTGCTAAGAGTTTGCCCTGTTTTAATTTTTTACTTGCCTGCTGAAAGCAAAAATGCTCTGAATGAATAGTGTGAAGATGTAATAAAAGTCAAGGTTTAAATACTTTTTTGTTTCGTTGGATTTAAATACACGTTGGCTAAAATAGGAACTTAATTACGGGCTGGCGAAAGGAACACAAATAGATTACAAGTGTTAAATAAAATTCAATTAAAATTAGAACTTTTTGTTATTTGGTTGCATAAGTATATACAGATTGATTTAATGGAGGATTTTGTTTATCGTAATATTTCATTGTCTGTTTTAAATTAAAGTTAAAAATGCGTGTTTTTGCTTCGATGGAGATTATTTTTAAAACAAATAAAATATGAATTATAAATTCTTACGAATTTTATCAATAATGAATTCAATCTAATCGCAGTGGCTTGATAATTAATTTACATAATAATCTGGAAGTAAATTATATTTTTTTTCAATTTTTTAATGAAAAAAAATTTAGATTATTATTTAGATCTTGGTAGAGAAAAAATAAAGTGGTGATTGATTTTACTTTCAATATTTAAACTCATGATCGAATACTAAAGTTTCAGTTTTAACTTTTTTTTATTTACCAAATAGGGATGCTTTTTGTTTGTTTTTCATTTCTAAAGAATTTTATAATATTAAGGTATCCAACTACTTATGACAACTTTTTTTTAAAAAAATGCAGATTTTTGAGATTTTTTTGAAGCTTTCAGATTTATTTAGTACATTTTAAGAAAAAAAGGCCAAAATTAAGAAGAGAAAAATCAATTATTGCTACTAAAATGGGAAATCTGATGATTGAAACACTTTTACTGTTATAAAGAAAATACACAAAATATTTCAGCAAACTATTTTAAGAACTTTTTGAGCAATCGCTGTCCCTGCTTAAGCTTTTTGGAAAAAATCACACATTTCGAGAAAAACGCATTTTAAAGTTTGACATCTTACGTTAAGTTGTAGCATCTGCTTTTACTAAAACACTTGTAGTTTTTGCTCTATTGAATGAAAAATAAAACACTTTTTTTTAAAAGCTAATAAGATGGTCTATAAAATAAAATCATAAACAAAATCATGATTTTAGGGGGATACCTTAAAGGAGGAGGAATCAATCAGAATAAAATTCGCCCGAAAATGCGGATACATGAAGTTATGTTCAAACTTATAGTTTACTGCAATTTGCTTAGTATATCTTTTAACAGGTGCTGGCTGAGCTGACTGACACTGATCGAACTATTTCATTCATGCACATTCTTCCTTTCTCAGTTATAAATTCCTCGAAACTTCATCAGGTATATAAGAGAGCCAAAAATAATTAAGGACATTTTTTAAATCAAGTACCAAAAAGTCATCGTCAAATAAAAATAACTCGATGAAATATCACCAATTGTTGCGATAAAAATTTTGCAATTAAAAATAATTGTTAGCTTGACGATAACGCATCCATTTTTGACGCTTTTCCTCTAGTAACTCTTATTTAAACATAACATTATATTCACTCATAAGATTTTTCCTTTACTTGATCTTTACTTACTACCAATGTCTTTTTTTTTATTTGAACGGTTTTTATGGCACATTGCATTAACTCAGGCAAACTAATATGTTAAAACCTGAATAATACGCATTTTAGATTTATGCCGCTGAATAGACTACAGGGTTTTTTTTACCGCATAAAGTTATATCCAGATCGTACAGTGAAAAAATTACATTTAATCATGCACTTTTTATACTTTTTAAATAATAAAATGTCATTATATGTGGAAGCTTGACAAAAAAAAAACAACTCATCATGAAGGGATGTGACATTCTTAGTAATATTCATTCTCTTTATACATGCTACACAGTTAATTGCATTGGGAGGATAGAGTATTTTGTAAAAATAAATACGTACAATTAAATTTATGGTTTATATAATTGCTCTTACAATGCATATAAATAACTTATTTCCATAGGTAATTTTTATGCAAGTTTTTTTATAAGAAATCTCTCCAATTAAAAAGCAATTATATACACTATATTATACGTAGTAATTTTTATTCTATTAACGAGAGTACGCATTAAAAACGTTGAAGATGTTAACAGAATAATAAAGTACTTTTAAGAGTACCAGGAAAGACATGCTTGAAAGAATAAAATGCCAAATATAAGGCTCTTTGCTTATGAGGCATATACACTCAGGAACATTGAAAAGAGCAATCAAAGAAGAAAGAATCGGATTGAAATGAAATTTAATACACATAATGACACAAATGAGAGATTCACTTGATCTCAAAAACCAGATAATTAAACGAATACAGGGTGTGCAGCGACACAAATACTGGCCAACTTCAATAGTGCGTTGGACCACCTTCAGCTGCAATACATGCCGCCACACGGACCGGCATTGAGTTCATTAGAAACCTTATGTTATCCTGAGGCAGATGGGCCCACATATCATGAACAACCAACTCTAAATCATGTACAGAGTGACACGATGGCACCTGCCGTTTTAGCTGAACCCACTCATGCCTACAGGGGACAAATCGCTAGAGCGGGCCGACCATGGAGGAGTCTGAAAATGACATACGAAGTATTGAGCAACTCTTGCTGTATGCGGACGAGCATTATCTTGCTGGAAAATTGTCCCTGAGAGACCATTTAGGAAAGGTCCTGCATGGGTCGAAGAATATCATCAAAGTAACGTTGGCCCGTTAAGGTTCCACGCGTCACAATTAAAGCGAACCGGCTATCATAGACTATGCCCCCCCTAGACCATTACACCAGCTGCACGGGCAGTGTGACGTAGAAGAGTGTGGGGGGAATTGTACCGCTCACCAGGGCGCCTCCACACCCGTACACGGTTATCATCTGTTCCCAAAACAAACTGGGATTCATCACTAAACACAACCTTTTGCCAATCTGTGACACTCCACATTGATCTGACTTGGCACCACTGTAGACGCAGTTGCCGATGTTCCGGTGTTAAAGAGAGTGCACGGAAAGGGCGCTTGGATTTTAGATTTGCTTCTGCAAAGTGTCTGGAAATTGTTTGTGGAACAATTGCTATGCCTACGTCTGCTTGTATCGTTGAACGAGTCACTGTGGGGTCCACAAGTGCTTGCCACACGATCCTTCGATCCTCTCTCCTCGTGGTCTTCCTGGCCGCTCCAGACTCGGTTTTCCACGCGTGGGTACCTTCTCGTGTCCACTGCTCCCAAAAATTTCTAACGGCACTCACCGAACGATCCACCTGGCTAGTAACACGGCGCGTCGACCAGCCTGCAGTTTTCATCCCGATGATCAGGCCTCTCTCAAACTCGCTTAACCTTGAGAAATGTCTTCTAGCACGTTTACCTGGCATGTTTCGCTTACCAAAGTCTTCCTACAATCGGCGGGTAATCATCATGTTTATGAATCTTCGAATTTGTTCTGGCTTATATAACACTCTCTTCCTGATTGTAGCGCCACCTCGGCGTGTATGAGCATGCGTATTGGCACAAAACTGAGATCATTTGCTTATCACATTACGCCAGTGTTTCTCAAAGTGTGGGGCGTGCCCCTTGGGGGGGGACGCGATAACCCTACAAGCTGGGCGCGAGCATATCGAAAATTTAAAGTTTTTTTTTAAAAAAAAAACCGTAAAGAAAAGTAAAACAAAATGCTTTCTTCCATAATAAAAAAAAATACTCACAACAAGACTGACATTATTTATGTTTATTATCTGGTTTTTTTTCCGTCATCAAATAGCTATTTTTGATCCCAAAACGAAATTAAAGATAAAAAACATTTTGTTTTATTTGCTGTATTTCCTCAATAAGAGATTTTTTTATTACGTTTTAATATAAAATATTACTCGTTAAAAGAAAAAACGAATCCCAGACCCTGAGAAAAATTCCAAGAAGATAACAATTCATCACTGTAATTATTATTGAAATACTGTACATTAGTTGTAGAAAAAGTAAAGAAAGACATGATTCACTTTTCAGCCAGGCTGCATAGTACGTTTGCTAATCATTTGATTGACCTTCAGTCATATGGTATGGTTATTCATAATTAGTTCCGTCCCATCTTTTATGCGTTTGCTTTTCGCTTTGGGAAATTGTAAATAATAGAGTTTTGCGATATTTGGAAACGAATTGATTGATTTAACATTTCTGTAATATTAGTGAAAAGTGTCTGATTTGCGTCCTTCATTATGGTCTTGTACTTTTGAATCATTTTAGTTCAGTTTTATTGGATTTTTCTCAAATCATCAAATAATTGAATAGTCCTTGAAAGAAGGTGTAAGTATACTTTCCATAAATTAAAATATTCACTAGAATTCCGATTTATATCGTGTACAGTAAAAATAATTATAAACAAACGAGTGGAGTGACTGAGTTCCCCTCACTACCATTAGCGTTAGTATCGAGTACGCGCCTACTCCCGGGTTAAAATATTTTGAAGTCTTCTCGCTTTAAATGTTAAAAAGTAACACAATTATTCTACATAAGAATTTTATATTCTTTTTCATTATTTAACATTAATTCTAAATGCTAATTCTGTGAGGTTTAAAATTACAGTTCTTTTAAACAGTTATTTACAATTATAGCATTTATCTAAAAAAAAATCATTTTACATTTTTGTATACAATGTCGTGCACGCAGTTTTACGCTCCTTACATTTCAGCTATTATATCAAGAGTAATGTTTTATTTTTTAAAAAAAATGAATTCGTACGAAGAGTTGGTGTTTCAGCCAGTATACGTTTAATGTATCAGTACTGAAGAAGGTATTTTATAAATAATTTCTTATTACTAAATTTGGCCGCGGTAGCAGAGTGGTATAGGTATCGGATCGTGGCTTGCCTTGTCACGAGTTCGAGCCCAGTACCACTAAAGATCTGCCGTGTAGGACAGCGATGCACGTTAAATCTGTCGACAGCTGAAACGTCCTCCCGTTGTTGTGGTGTGGTAGTTAGGAGAGAAGGGTGCCAGCTCAGGTGTCGTCCACGTCACTTGACCATGGTTTAAAATACGTGGTCCATCATCAGAAGACATCGTGCAGCTGAACAGTGTGACGTTAATATTCAATCAATCAATCGTATTACTAAATTAAGAACAAGTTTAATAATTATTAGGGACTTCCAAGGGCTTGTCTTGTAGAGGAAAGTTTTTCAAAGGAAGGTTTAATATCAGAAATTGACACTTAAAGAGTTTTTTTCTATATTTAGCTGAGATCTATATTTTGTCTTCAAAGCATCCACCGCAGAAAATCCGGTTTAACAAAGGTAGGATGTTGAAAATGGTAATAGTGTACGAAGTGCTTTTGTTTTCAGTACAGATGATTCATCATCCACCTCTACCCAAAATTTAAAGAGCGATTTATTACAAATGGGCCTTTTAATTTTTCACTGGATGTGAAATCTATGAAGATTTCTTCTTCGGAAGTTGAGAGCCCTTCTGGAGTATCTTGAAATAGATCCCTAATCTACTCGTAACTTGCTACCAAGCTGTCCTCATCCAGAAAATACTTTTTAAATTCTTTGCCAACATAGCTAAATGATTTTACATGTTTTAAAAACAACTTTCACGTGTTGTTCTACAGATTTGTAAGTTTTAACACATATCGAGCTGGGTCTTTTTTTCCCATCATTTACTTCAGTAGTGGTAAATCCAAAATTTAAGTATTTTTGAGAATATCACCTTGATTTAATTTTCGGAACCATGCTCGTTCGTCTGTGTACTTGTTGATTCTTTATTATCATCGAATGTATGCTTACGACTTAAAAATGTATGTATGATATTGTTTTAATCTACTGCCGTAAATACTTAATAACCGTGAATTACAATTAACGTGTAAATTTTAAAAAAATATACATTCACAAGCTAGATTCGGTAGCTATAGGAGTATCGAGTCGACCAAAACTGACTGGAATTGTTCGAGGAAAAGCATTTTTACATGTTTTGCGCAAACGTCCGATAGGTTGCCCAGACTCGAGCAAACGTACCCTATAATGCCAGATGTGATGGATATGATAGAGAGCAACATTGACTAGACTATTTTTCTAATGACATTTGTACTTTGAGAAATGAATACTGAAGGAAATAAATCTTTAATTAAATATATAATTTTGCGATCTGTTCCAATTTAAAAATTAGAGAAAGAAAAATAACATAATAATAAGTAAGTAATATATATTTTAAGTAATTTTCTTAAAATATATATTACTTAAAAGTGTTACATATGCACAAAATTTAATATACTTATCGTACTAATTTGTACGGTTTATAATTAAGATCGTATTGTAACTTTAGCGTCTCTCTCTCAAGTGCATTTTTATTGCAGTAAATACATTATTGTTGTACAGGGGGCGACAAAACTTATGATTGAAAATTGGGTCGCCAGTATTGAAAGTTTGAGACATACTGTATTACGCTGTATTTATTTGCAAAGTTTCGCGATTGTACTTAGCTTCCTTCTTGGGTCGCTATTTTCAATGTTACTGAGTGTATATAGATAGTGTGAGCGAATAGTAGGAATTGAAAAATTCTCTTTCATCTATAGACAATACGAATTGAGCAGAATAAATAAACTCAATAAAACATTCGCTATTTTATTTAAGTTCTAATTTTTTTATTTGTAGTACTTCTGATTGCATTTCAAAAAAAGTGTAGAACTCCGGCATCTT
The DNA here is from genome assembly GCA_019973935.1 of Trichonephila clavipes. Taxonomy (NCBI): domain Eukaryota; kingdom Metazoa; phylum Arthropoda; class Arachnida; order Araneae; family Nephilidae; genus Trichonephila; species Trichonephila clavipes. The sequence continues at coordinate 76,927 of BMAU01006932.1, read as the reverse complement.
CCGCACCAACTATGCATCCCGAAAGTCAAAGAAGTTCCAGAACCCTGCCCTAGAGTGTTCATTTAAGTAACATTTCTTAAATGAAGTTGAGCTTTTTATAAAGATTCTTAGTGTATAATAAATCGGAAAGAAAGAATTTTCTAAATAATAATAATTTAAATGCAATTCAAAACATTCAGTAATTTTCTTTGTATTTGATAAAATTGCAATGACTTGACTATAGGAAACAAACTTTTCCATTTTCTTTTAGATAATACTGATGATAATTATACGAGAAAATAATAAAAATTAAATATAGAGTCCTTAAAGTTTAAAAAAATGATATATATGCGTGGAATTTTTTTGAAACAATTCTTCAAATAAGTTCCTTTGACATTTGCAACGACAAAATAATTAAAATTTTTCACTAAAAATGATAAAAGAAACTAAGGCAGCAGTGTTCTCGTCCCCAAACAATGAAAAATTAATCTTTTTGTTTTCATGACCTTTAATTAGATATAAGCTTTTGGTTTAATATGGGAAACCAAAAATTCTACTTCCAGAAAATATTATTTATGCCAGTGAATTTGTGAAGAATAATATGCACTTATTTAAAAGTCATTATTACGTATGAATAAGAATTTGATATAATTTTATTATTGTTGAAATAAATTAATAAATAATGAGGAATAAATTTCATAATATTTATCAAGACTTTTAAAATTTAGTTTGAAAACGTAATCCTGCTGATAAATAACGAATGCATTAATATTTCATAAATTGTAGTTATGTGATATCCTTTTATAATTTACCAAAGAAGAATTCTTATTTAGAAAAAGTCATATTTTTTAGTACTTTTTCCCTATCTAAATAATTCTTTTGCATACTAAAACAACGTCAGAACGCAGCATAGCAAAAATTCTTCTAAAAATAGGTTCAAACACTGTTTTAGAAATAATTCTTTTGTTTATTTCAAAAAAGAAATGCGCGTCTAGCCATTTATTAAAAATAAATAGCGAGATTTTTAGCAATTATTTTCAGAACATAGATATAATATATTTTTTGTTTTCCCTTTTACCCCGTTTTGTTTGAGCTCCTTTTTTCCCCTTCCGACGTCATATAACGGTAATTTTAAAGGAACATCAAATGTAATTTGCATAACTATATTAGTTTAATGAAAATCAATGATCACGTGATCGGATGAAAAAGACAGCCATAGGCACGCACACACTCAGAGAATACCTAACTTAGAATATTGGCTTCATCATTTTCTTACCATCATTTTCTTTTTGTTTTGTTTTCATTTCTTACTTTAATAATATTTTTTTTCTTTTTTTTAATCTTGGATGTTCCTTTATTGGCTTAAAATAAACTAAGGTGCATCGCAGATGAGATAAACTGAATATTTTATTATTATTATTTTTGCGTAATCTGTTTTCGTGCTTTTTTTACTTTTTTTATTTTCATTAAAAAGTAACCTGTTAGGTATGTATTTTGTGAAGTAAATCTGTTTAGAATAACATTATACTCCAAGAGAGAGATTAATTTATTGAAAGAAAAAAGAATATTTGTATTTGGGAAGAACAATTTTACCTTCTTTTTCTGGTACTTTTTTTTTAAAGGAATATGTTTTGCATGTAACTTTTTATATGACTTACAGAAAAATTGTTTTAGGGAATTACGTGTGAGAAAATTTGAATTATTTATAGAATAGATATTGATTTCTTCCCAATGCATTACAAACTAACTTTTATAAATAAGCAAAGTGATTTAATATCAATTTTGTATATTTAATATCACTTTACATTAAACCATCAATCCGTATAACTCATTATGTATTTAAATGAAGTTACTACAATACCGGATGTATCAAAATTCACGCACATAAATCTTAAGTCTCAGTTTTAAAGACATATGAATTATGTTAACAAGGAGAATAAAGAGACAAACAAACGTTGAACGGTTAATTTTGTTGTCAGGTGTCAGACACGGTAAAATAACAGTAAATATTCAAAATGATGTCCGTTTTCCTAGACACACATTCGAACTCTTTTTGTTAGATTAATTGACACTTTTCGAAGAGTGCGATAATTAATGTCCGATATTGCATGGAGGATGTTACTCTTGGGTTCATCAAGTGCGCGCGCGCGTATGGGGATTATTCCTGACGGTAACATTTTTCAGATATCCCCAAAGAAAAAAATCCTGAATTGTCAAGTCCAGTAAGCGAGGTAACCAAAGTGCTTTGTAGACACAATCATCGAAAAATTCAGTTAAAACTTGCATACTGTCCCGTGATGTGTCCCATCTTACTACAACAAAGCGTACCTTTCATCACTTTCAGCAAGAATGTGAACTCCGTAATGATGTTTATGCAAGTGGTAGGTCTTTTCAATGGACTTCTTCGTAAAACGGTCTCCACATGTGCCACTTTCATTTTCACTATAGACGCTCTACCCGATCGCTTCCTGTCTGCAACCGATCCTATGTCACGGAACCATTGCACTAAAAGTGTTATCGTTGATGCATTTGGTGCTGTTTCACTTGAATATTTCTGCTAAAATGCATTTATCATACATAAATCAGATTTTGTAGCGAAATAAAATTCCACTATGGCTATTCTTTGCTCTTGGGAAAACATCATGCACCTCTCAATGGGCTCACTCAACTGACTACAGTTGACAAGTATTTTGAATCTGATACCTGAAACAATCAGAGCTTCTTATGATAGGACCCCTGTTGCCATCTACTGACAGAAATCACAACAAGCCCTTTGATTTTTATGCAACAAGGATTTCCATGTGGATGTGCGTGACTTTTGATACACCCGGTGTCTTAAAAAGCCTAGTTCTCACATTATTTCATAGCGTCATAACTGGGGCAAAAAAGAAGGGGGGGTGAGTTATAGCTTAATATGTTGAAATTATCTTGTAAATATAATTTCTTATCGAATTGCATAATTTATTACCCTGCATTTGAATATCGTCTAGGCTTTGGGAGTTAGTCACAATCTCAATGTAACTAAGCAGCCTTTTATTTATGTTTGGTAACAAAAACTTTGTAACATTTTACTTTTTACGACGTATGCACTTTATTCCCACGTTTATGTTGCATTTTTTTTCGGTTACATAAAGATGCCCGTTGTTATACATTGTTTTGAGTGAATAGAAATATCGTAACATAAATGAGAAAATCCTTCTGTGAAGTCCACGTTTTTAAGCAACATGAGGGCTATTGGCAACATACCTCGAAATTCTGAGCATCTATCAAGTAATGAGGGCAATTTCTGAGTTGTCCCCCCTCTTCTCCAAACTACCCCACCCCGCCATTGGGAAGACTTTGAATTCGACATATTTAGCATACACCATAGCCTTTTTGAAACAGTGGAATTTCAGTGTCACCAGGACTCAAACCTGCAACATGCTGGCTACCAGATCATGTCCATAACCACAAGTATACTGTGACAGTTTGTAATTTGGAAAATCGTATATATACGCCTGGAAGAATTAATGCACCAGATGAGCAATCTGTATACATGCTCTTCGGCCATTTAAGGGGTTAAAACTTATTTTAACAGTAAAAATATTTCTTATGAATTAAAAAAACGGTAGAAGCTTTATTTGTGAAAATAATAAAACAGAACAGTGGATATAAGAATGGTATAAAAATATACCTGTTACATTTGAGCGTTTAAATCGCAAAAGCACAATAACAGTTGAATCATACTGATAAAATAAGGCTATAAAAGTAAGTTTGTTTTTGCAAAAGAAAAATGTGTGTGTAAAAGAGAAAGAAAATTTCCAAGTACTTAAAATCAAAAGAAAGACTAATTATGGAATTATTCATGTTTAAAACAAGCAGAACTTAGTAAAAATTTATATAAAGTTTTGTCATAGACAGATACTTAATAGCACTTAAGCACATTACATTACAAAGAATAAATGAATCTTTATATATTACTTCAAAGAATTCTCTTGTTTATAAATATTAATTTGATTCACGCCAAAAGAAACTAAATTGAAGTTCTGTACATGTGGAACAATAGTTTAAATGATATAATTGAATAAAAATGTGCAAAATGTAAGAATATTGGGGGGAAAATTAAACGCCTTTCTACATGGAACGCTAATTCATATAACTCGCATTACGGAAAAGGTTAATATGCATAATATTTAAAAGATAAAGCAGAATAAGTTAACAATATTTCAAAAGTTACATTATGAAAAACATGTGTATGACATATTAATCATTTTTAACAAAGCCGTAAACCAGTGTTTCTCAAACTGTGGGGCGCGCCCCCCTGGGGGGCGCGATGACCTTACGAGAGGGGCGCGAGCATATCGAAAATAAAAGATTTAAAAAATAATTAGTTTACTGGAATGAATTAAAACAAAATACTTTCAGACACAATAAAAATGCACTTTTACTCTGATATAATTTAAAGGCACGCAACTTCTTCAATACCTAATTAGCTATCTTTGATCCTATAACCAAATAAAAAAATTTTTATTTGATTTGCTGTAATCCCTAGATGAGAGATTTTTTTATTACGCTTTTTTTTAACCTAACATACTACTCTTTCAGAGAAAAAACAGATCCCAGACCCAGAATCGAAAAAATTTAGGAACATAAAAAAATCATCACTGTCATTATTTTTGAAATACTGCACATTATAACTGTAATCTGTTTGACCTTCTAAGTTATTGGTACAGTTAGTTATGACCTCTCTCTTATATGTTCTCTGTGGCGCTTTTTCCATGCAAAAGAATTTTATGATATTTGAAAAACCACGGAAAAAGAGCACACACACACAAGCACATGAAGGATTACTTGGTCAAGACATATTTTTATAAATATTCTCAACGTATAAAGCATAACGATAAACGTTTTACACAATTTTTTTAGCAGTAACATACATATCATCATAATGAATATACTTTTTACCCGGAAGTGGTCGCGCGGGACACACAGATTACGAAATCGTTAATTCTGACAAAACTGTTTATTTATTACCAAAGAAAAATTGAAAAGTCATTGAAAGTAGGTAAGTAAATTTTCTCTTAGTTAAATTATTCACTGGAATCATGATTTGTATCGTGTACAATAAAATAATTATGAAAAAAAAGGATTGGGGTGACTCAATAACCCCGACCGTATTGAGTGCGCGCCTGCTCTCGGGTTAAAACATGTTGAAGTCTTTTCGCTTTAAATATTAAAAATAATACAATTATTCTTCATCGATATTTTATATTATTGATCATTATTTAACATCAGTGGCGCACACAAGGGGGGGGTCCGAACCCCCCCAAAGCCCTTGATTTTTTTCCGATTGATTATAATTCTAAGTTTATAGTACGCAGAATTTAGTTAAGCATTTGTTATTAATGATTAATTTTATTAATTAATGCTAATTATTTATTCAAGAATTAGTTTTTTACTGTGTTTTGTTCCCGAAAATCGACAAAATCAAAAGGAACCTGATACAAGATTGGTGAACTTTCGATCCCGGACCCCCTTGAAAAATTCCTGTGTGCGCTACTGTTTAACATCAGTTATAAATGCTAATTCTGTGAGGCTTAAAATTACAATTCGCTTAAAACTAATTATAATTTGGGCAACGATTTTAAAAAAAATCATTTTACGTTTTTGTAAACATTGTCGAGCACTTGGCTTTGCTTCCCTTACAGTTCAGCTATTATATCAATAATGTTTTATTTTCTTATAAATGAACTCGTGCAAAGAGAAGGCACTTCAGCCGGTATACTTTTAATGTATCAGTGCTGCACAGAATAATTTATATAATTAATTAATACTATATTAAGAAGAAGTTTAATAAGTATTAATGATGTCCGTGAGCTTGTCTTGGAAAGCAAACTTTTTATAAGGAATGCTTATTATTAGAAATTGACCTTCTGAGTTATTTTTCTATATTTAGCAGATATCTATATTTTGTCTTCCAAGCAGCTACCGCATTTTGCAATATGTTCAATTTAAAAATTAGAGAAAGGAAAAATAACATAATAATTATCCTATTATTTTATTTATTTATTTATTTTGCTTAATAGTAGTATACAGAATTTAATACTTATGTTACTAATTTGTATGGTTTATAATTAAGATCGCCTATTGTAACTTTAGCGTCAAAGTGCATTATTATTGCATTTAGTACATTTTTAATGTATAAGGGGGCGCGATAAAATTGTCATCGAAAAGGGAGGTGCTAGTATTGAAAGTTTGAGAAGCACTGCCGTAAACAGATTACCTTTATGAGGAAGGGAGTTGTTTCTCAAAACGTTGAAAAGTGCACGTTTTTTACACTGAATTGTTAAGGTGACTTGATACCCTCAAAATCACCTATCGTTTTTTTATTTTCATTTAATCTTTGTTTTATTATCTTTCGATTGATATATCACTTGTGCATGTCGGAAAGTTAAAAGTTGAATAAAACTTCATTTGAAAACAAATTAGGCAATTCAGCCACGCCCCCTTTTTAGAATAATAAAGCTAAAATAAGCGTTTTGATAAAAAAAATCTAATTTATAAAGAGAAATAATAACATTAAAAAAGAATGTGCAGTATTTAAAGCAGAATATTTCCGAGGCAATACATACAATCATTTTTTCTTTGTGAAATGTGTGCATGTAAAATTTTTAAATTAAGGCATTTTATATTAATAATTTTATAATTTCAGTTCTTATTCCTGATATATTTTTATACAAATGTAATACTTCAATATTATAAGAAGAAAAACAGCTAAAACTTCTATCGTGACAGAAAAAAAACTTTTTTAACGTTTTTCTTGAATTTTCTTGTGCAATTAGTACTCTCTAAAAGTTGATCATTTATATAAATGTGTGGGTTGAAAAAATATGAAAATGCAATTATTTTAGAGAAAAACGTAGAACTAATATCTTAAAGTGGTATTTTAAGTTTAATTAAGCTTATAATAATTATTTTTTCAGAACTATAAACTTTAAAGTGGTTTTTCTCAGTTTGTATTTTTCGAAACCTTAGTGCATTCAAAATGCTACTCCTTCGACAATTATTTACCAATCACTTCCATTTTTTTCCTGCGAGTTAAAAATATAGCATACAATAAAATTAGGGATCCGTTTTGGTAAAAACTGAATACTTTTAAAAAAAAAATAAAATGTAAGACATGTTGGCTTTTTTGTTGATTTTTAGCCTGTATATCAACATTTTATTTTTTTCTCGAAAACGAATGAAGTTATTCTAAAATCGATCCCTAAAGTTGTTAAGAACATCCATAAGAATATTATAAAAAAAAAATTCAGGTCAAAAAATTATTTTTTACAAAAGGAGTAGGATTTTAAAATTTTCCCAATTTTCTTCAAAAAATTAAAATTTTTAAAATTGTGTGAATAATATATGAAAATTTTCATCTGGTACCATTTTCTTGAATAGAAACATTGTATAAAATGCTAAAATATAATTTTTAAAGATGTAAATAAAGAAATTTGCTCAAAGGGTACCAAGTCGCCTTAATATAAAAATGAAAAATCTTTTTGCATCTTGATGTGGATAGGGTTTGAACCCCTAAACCTTGAACTTGTACAGTCACTAATTTGATGTAATATATTTTAAAAAATATAGAACATATTCTTACCAGTTCGTCATTAATGTACCATCGTAAAGTAGCAGCTGGCTTGGATTTTGAAGATGTGCAGTTGACATACACTGTATCGCCGACACGGTATTTAGACACTCCTCCAGTTATTTTTGGACCTTCAGTAGGAAGAACTGAAAAAAAACCCATTGGCTTTCATCAAATTGTTTTGTCATATATAAATCTCAATTTATACTGTCAACAGTTTGGAAATGAAAATATTTTGATAACCAATGAAAAACATACCATTTACTAAGAGTTGATTTGTAAATAATGTCATATATAATCAATCTCTTTAATACAGGTTGGGACGTAGGAACTTCCCTTTTTGAAAATTCAATAAAACACACTACTTGTTTCATTCAAATTTACTGTTATTTTTCACCACACAGCAATGGAACTTTGAATGTGAACAGTTTTAAACACAATATGTGTTAAAAATCGACCTTCATTTTCAATGACACTGATTGAGTTGACTTCGAAAACTTTGATTCTCTTTTCAAGAAAGCAAGCGGGATATTGTCAATTTTTGCTCGGATGTTTTTTCCGTAGGTTTTCAAGGGTATTTGAGCATTCTTTGTAAACCAGGAACTTAAGATAACTCCACAGAAAAAAACCAGGAGGGAATATACCAAGTTAGTATGCAAGTAAGTTTACGTAAGTTACGCTGAGTGATCAGTCATTCAGGGAAGGCGTATCTGAAAACCCAGGTGGTGTGGTCTGTGTCCCCATCTTGTTATAAATACACGTTGTCAATGATCCCGTTTTGGAGAGCGGGTAAAAAGAATTTTTGGATCATTGTAATATGCTCGTCTGAACTGATGTATACTAACTTGTATGATTACAATGTGTATTAACTGATATACAAAATCGCGTTTATATTTTCAGTTATTCTAATGACCTTCGGAGGTCCTTCCCTTTCTTTGGAGACATGCCCTGTTGCTCAGAAAGCATCCATCCACTTTAAAATACATTTCCAATCAGTAACACGACCTCGTAGAGGAATATTGAAGTGATGACGAAAGGCGCTTTGTGAATTGCAATGACCGATCGACTGAAACATACATACGATATACTAAAAATGATTTAACAAGGGAAGAACCTAATGAAATAATGGATATTAATCACGGGAGAGAAAGTATATTTGAGAAAAACAATGGACAAGAAACGTTAGACTTGAAAGGAACATTTTCAAATGCTATTAAAAAACTCCATGAAGAAAGATATGAAACTACAGGAGTACCACAAATCACATTGTCGAAAAGACACAAGCAAGAAAAAGTTCCACATACTGTTTGTCGATTATCAAAGAACAATAAAACTACAATAATTTGGATAAAATATTACAATTTTACCGGCAAATATTTTCCTGTAATGTTAGCAACATGTATTTCTGATTTCTGTCCTTTATTAAAGTCATATGAAACAATTTAGTTCAATGTGTTTGGATTTTTCTCCAAATTATCAAAGAAAACTTTAAATGTTCTCAAAAGTAGATATGCATACTTTCTCTTAATTAATTTTTTCACTGGAATTACGATTTTTATCGTGTACAATAAAACTAATTGTAAAAAATAAAGGATTGGGGTCACTCAGTCATCCCTCGTGACCACTAACGTTTGTATCGAGTGTTCACCTTATCCCGGATTAACTATATATCTCATTTATTTCTCGTAGAGTGCAGGTGCAAGCGCAGACATATGGCGATCGATCTCATTTCAGACGTGTTCAATGAGTGAAAGATCAGGTATCACTGGTCACCAGTAAATCTCCTATGAACCTTGCAGGCTACTCTAGCAGATATGTGCAATATATGGACGGATTGGTAAATGGCCTAGTTACTCTCTGTAGGTATGCTAGTTCTAAAGGCCGCATCACGTCACTGGCATGGGTGGCCCATAACGTCACCATTATATAACAGCGGTGATCATCTATCATAGGTGAGAGTTTCCCAAATCATGTTGTTACTTGTATTCTATAGACTAATGATTATCAACCATTGTGTCGCGGCTTTTTTGTGTGCAACCAAATTCTTGAAGTGGGTCGCCGTTTTTTTTTTTAAATATAAATTTTAAGAGGTCTCAGGGGTGTTAAATTTCTCTAGAGGTCTGATAATATAAACGATTTTCAAACGGGTATAATTCTTTTAAATTTAAATTAAATGATCCGAATCTTTTACATATTATTTAAAAGAGAATGGGGCTTCAGAAAAGTATGAAATGTTTAAAATACAATAATAATTTTAAAAAAGTTATAAGCCAATGAATATTCTATAATAAATATTTAGTATTTTTTTCTTTGCGCACGCTATTTTCTAAAATATTAGCCTCTGATGTATAAAACTTTATAGAATTATACACAATGCATCATACTCTTTAAACCCTACCTAATTTTAGTATTACATATCTTTTGTATTTCAAAATATTTTTAAAATATTGCAATGTTTTAAATATTTTTTAAAATGTATTTTTTTTTATTTATTAAAATATGTAAGTTATTATTCTATTTATATAAAAGTAGCTACAAAGTATTAAGAATACATTTGTTTTTATAAATCAAATTATAACTAGTAATTAAACCTAGTATTTTAGAAAATATCATGCGCGACGTAAAACTTAATGAATATTTTTTATAGATAAGCTTCTTATTTTCATATGCTTATAATTTTTTAAATTACGATTATATTTTAAACGTTTTATACTTTTCAGAAGCCCCATTCCTTTATAAGTAATGTGTAAAAGATTCGAATTATTTATCTTAAATTTAAAGAAATTATACCTGTTTGAAAATTGTTTTTATCTTCCGACCCTTAGAGAAATTTAACACCCTTGTGACGCCTTAATCTGAGAAAAAAACAAAATACCAGAACGAATTATTCGCCCGTTTTATTGAAATAAGCTAAGGTTATTCATTTTATATTTAAATTTCCTCTTTCGTATTCTTATTTTTATAAATATTTTTTAATTAAGTGCTCAATAAACATATTGTAGTTTTTTTCATACTTATTATGTTATATTTAACAATGACAATTGTTATCATACACTATTTTACATAGTGCATTTCAGTTCAGTAAAATTCTTTTAATCTTGTTTTATTGTTAGTGTACGCCAAATTCTGAAATTGTTAAAAATGCACCGCAACAAAAAGAAAGATTTAGAATTACTGCTATAGACGTAGAAAATTCTCTATGGCCCAATAGCTAAATAACATTTAAATATTTCCAAAATTAGTAACACACAAACTACTTCAAGTTACTTCTTTTTTTAGAAAAAAATTCTGATGATATTTAAAGATATTTTTTAACATGTAATACAAGTGCAGTCAACTACTACAGGCCATTTATTGAGTATTTTCATGTATCGAGAATTACGCATTTCCTTCTTAAAAATGAATATAAACAAATAAAGCACTATGGAAAATGATGTAACGCTACTTTTATGGTTTTAATGTACATATAACATGTATTTAGGGATTGCAATACCGCTATACCGAATACCGGTATTTTTAGTCATTTGTACAATTTTGTAATACCGGTATTCACAAGTTTAAGTACCGTTTTTCGTTATTTGCTTGAATTTTTTAAAATTGTCTCTACTATACGTCCAGGGATCCCCAATATAGCAAAATAGTATACGGTCAAAATTAATTAAACCGTGAATATGAAGTTGTATCGTACAGTCAAGTGAAGTGATAAAATATGTGAATCATCCAAGAAGGTGGACCACAACCGTCCTATTACAGCTCAGAGCGTTACTGTATACACTCAGAATTCGTAGCCTGATATTTGTAACTGTGAAAACAAGTTTGTAGTTGTAAAGAAAGTGCGAAATATTTCGATTTTTTTTTTAAATTAGCGAGTTTGTTACTCACACTGTAATTGCACATCCTACTTTATGGTTCAAAGAATTTTTTTAGATTATTTATTTATATATGTATATGTTCATAAATAATATAACCCATACTAATGAATAATTTTAAAGAACAGAAAAAAATCACTTGATAATACTTCGGTTTGTTTTTATTATTTATATGATAAAAATAATATGGTGGCACAATATAAAAAAAATGCTCAAGCGTTATTAAAAAGTACAAGCGAACTCCATATACATTTAAAAACGAAACATGATACAAATTTGCTTAAGAGGAAAGAATCCAATTACGATAAAGATACAAATTTTAGCACACTTTCTAAGTTCAAGCCATCAGGGATTTTAGATTATTTTGAAAAAAAAAAGATAATTTAGATGAAATGATTGCCCAAAATAACGTTTCAGGCTTAATGATAGTGCAATTGATGCATTATGTTTTTGAAAATCCCATTTAAAAAAATGTAATAGTACCACAGACTGAATAGTGATATTTACACTTTTCGTGATTTATATACATAACAGGTCACTTTACTTTTTTGTAATTCTTTATATACTTTTAAAATTTATAAGTTACAAATAATTTTTTGTGTTATTTACACTCTGTAATAAAACTGGTAAATATAAAACAAAGAAACACTTATGTTTTCTTTCTTTTTCAAAAATTTCTACTACCGGTATTAAAACCGGTATCCCGGTATTAAAATATAAAAAATTCCGAATACCGGTATTGAACTTTTGGTCCGATATTGCAATCCCTACACGTGTTATGTATAGGACAAAAAATAAGGCATACTTATTGTTGTGGAAGTTTTTTTGTGAAATAATCCGAAAAGATCTATGATTTGCGATTGCTGACTATCAAACAATAAACATTCTTTAATAAAAATGCCCGTATTATATAAAATGTAATTTAAAATTCTGAAATATTCTGCTTAAGCAGTAATTTAGTTGAATGTATACAAACGCGTGTACTGAACAAAAGATGGTCTTTGATTTTTCAAAAAAATAAAGTGTCATAATTACAACACTTAAGCAATTCCATTGGTTTTAAAACAAGAATTGCTGTTATATATTTATAAATTTGTTTTTTCTAAGGCATGCATCTCAATGTAGGAACAGGCACGGAGAGGATTTCAAAGAACGAAATTCAGAATCGGTACTACATATTGAATAATCTTTTTATATCAATATATTTTAATTATTAAAATGATATTGACTGATGAATTTGATAACCTAAATTACTATTTTTAAATATAAAAAAAGCTATATAACATTAAAAGAAATAATAAATTACACTCTCATAAAGCTCTTTATAACAAATGCATTATTTATGCTTTAAAATCAGCAAATCATACAAAACAATACAAATATTCAATACTTATATACTAAACTAATTTTCTATATGTAAGCATGTTAAAATTTCAAGAAGAGAGAATTGCGTTTAATTGTATACATTTGATGAATTGTATTTGATTAAACAAGGATAATTTTTTATCAACACATCATTTTAATTCAGTGGAAAGTATTTTAAATGCAGACACGATGTAAAAATTGAACTTCTTATACTGTGTAACTACTACAGAAAATTCGAAAGTATTTTGTGTATATTTGCACTAACTATATTTTGATACTCATGCATGTATTCAGATTCTAGAATGTATGCATAAAAATATATTTAGGGCACTGCGTATATATCTTAAATGTAAGAATGAAAATAACTAACAGGAAAATTGTTAAGTTTAAAATAATTAAAAATGAAAGAGTAGAAGAGTAAAAATTTCTTTTTTTCTTAAAAAAGAAAGAGTAATTTTTCTTAAAAGTTTTTAGTCATCAACAAGGTCATGCAAGGATTACACAACTTTGATGAGAATGTTGTATTAATTTTTAAAATATACTTTATATCATTATAATCATCTACAACAGGAAACTGTACCACTAATGCTGAAAAACCTACTATGTTCCATAATACAAGAAATGAAAAATAGACGCCGTAGGGAATTCCAAAAATAACTGGTTGGCTTGGTGCAGAAGTTCAGAAAGTGGAATACCAGTTCTACTATCACTCTTATGACTTGATAGTGACAAAAAATTTACTCCTCGAGCACCAGATTTCCACTTCGTGCCAATGTGAGAACTGTGAACCACAAAAAACTTAATGTGCATCATAATGACCTCTCACTGGCGGGATGCGGTAATTGGAAAAGGGGTTGCCAGCTTGGAAATCATCCTCGGCATTTGACCGAGATTCAAAATACGAGGTCAGTCGCGAGTAGTAATCTTGTTGCTTTATAGTTTTTTGCAGTGCCGCTTTTCCATTTAGGCACCCTAAGCACGTCCCTAGGGTGCAAACAATTTAGGGCCACGAACAATTGAAGGTCTAAAAAAGAGGAAAAGTTAAAATTACAGCGCGAACGTACCACCACCTACCAAGTTATGAGAAAAGCATTTCCACCATTTTGAGGGTAAAAATGAAATGAGATCTATTAGGGGGGGATTTTTAACAGTTTGATGTTTCTATGCTCTCAAAATTGATTACAATGATGTCATTAATGATTTTGCAATGATCAAATCTCGAAGAAAACCTTTGTTGGACAATTTGAATGACAATGACTCCACAAAAATCAAAGATGTTTAAAAGTAAAAGATAGTAAAGCAAAAAGCGATGAAAAAGAGGATAATTAACAAGTTGAAAACAGTTCATAGAGTAATGTGTATTTGACACTGTAATTTCAAATGATTTTATTGATTTACTGTACTAACTAACAAAAGGGTGAGTGGGTTGTCCGAGTTGTCTTTGGTAAAAAATGAACAAGAATGTTTAAACCACACATGCCCCTATGCTTTCCTTAAGGCTGTCGGTTGCCAGTCAAGAGAATTGCGGGTTAATAAGTGGTGAATAACGGAAATACTCTCCAAAGAGCAAAAACAAAGGAAATAGATTTAAAGGAAAATCCCTCCAGAATCAAATCTGGCAAGGTAGAGATTGAAGTAGAAGTGGTGCTCTCTGGAAATAGTGTGGTGAGGGATGTAACGCTCAGAAGTGCCTAAGATGCTGGGAATGTTAAAAATGGCCAAGGTTCAACGTTAATATAACTTCCACTCTATTTGCACTAGGACTAGAACTTAAGATTTACCGACTACGAGTTTGTGACTATAACTACTAAGTTTTCACGGCAACAAACTTTAAAGAAAAAATGAGCTCAGTAAAATTTAATATGAATATGCTATGAATACAATTTCTCACGTAAATACATATTTATCAATCATGAAAATCAACATTTCCTACAAGTTCATCAAATATAAAATCATAGACTCCACTTGAAAGCAATACAACAAAACCCGGTATATTTTATATCCCCATCTTTCAAATACTTCGCTTGCCAATTACCGTCAAACATCGAATAAATGTTTGAGAGCAATATCATTAAGCAAATTCCCTGCTTAATGATACGAAGCTGGAATATTGACAAAAATACTTATCACGAAGCATCATAATAATATCAATAGCTGCAGCAGCAGCATCACAATTCACTTGTTCCTTTGTAATCCCCGCTTATTTAGCGGAACAAAGCGACGTCTGGGGAATAAAGCGAACATTTGTTTCTCGGGTCCTGACTTCAATAAAGTAATGACAATGGCACTCCTGTCTTCTAATCACAATCACTTCTGCTAAATAACATTCGTCTCTTTCTTGGCCTCTGTTTTTGTTTTCCGCACACGTGTCCTTATCCCATTGGAAGGGGAAATTAGGGTAAGGACTTAGAGGGAAGAGCTATCGTGGAAGGTAAGTGTAGTTTAAGAGGGATCGAGCCTTTGTGCTTCTCTATTCGATTGGCTGAAATATTAAGAGTATGACCTTTGTCATTGCGAGAAGAATTATTCTCAGAATTTCGAAGCTTAAGTGCTTTTAGGGTAGTTATTTCCATTCTTTGGACAATGCAGACTTTCAAGCAGTAACGTGGTTTGTAAGAGAGGGTACGAAAGGTAATTTAAGTATAAGTTTCCTTTAAAAATAATTTTATATGTGATTAAATATAGCTCATTATAAAAATATTTGAATCCATACACGTTACGTATTTGAGAAGTAATAAAAAATGATTTCTACTTAGGGTCAACTAAGAAAATTTCTTTCGTTACTTTTTATTAAATAATAACAATTAATATAAATATGTACCATAAAATCCGGCGTATACCGCGCACCCATAGTTTCAACATGCGTTTTTTTCTTTTTATTTTGAGGTATATTCGTTGTATAACGCACAACCCCTTTTTACAAAGAATTCTAAAATGTACGTGTGCAATGTTTTTATGTTTTGAAGTTATTTATTCAAGGTGTTATCCCAAAATCTTTAGAAAAAATAGTATACTTCTAGAACTGCAACCCTTTTAGTCCATAAAATATGTCATTCCTTTTAAGGTATCCGACTACGTTCGGAACCGTGGTTTCAAAAAAGCGCTTAAATGGTTAATTTTCATGATATTTAGTGTCACTCATATTAAATACATATATAAAATTGTTTTAAGGACATTTTAACAAAAAAATTCATTTAAATATAATATTTTGGCAAAAAATTTACTTAGAATAATCTTTTTCCTAATGTTCTCCTTTTGTGAAAAATACTTCTATTATAATAATTTTTTGCCTGTATATAGCTCAGATCTCTCTACAGAGGTTCAACTAGAATTTTTGAAACAATTCACATTATTTTCAGAGTTACCACCAATTGAAATACTTATTAGCGTTATTTTCTTAAATTGATCCCCTCTGTTGTCATAAAATATGAATAAACCCACTTCTAAGTTATACATTTCAAAAATTCTAGTCGAGCCTCTGTAGAGAGGTCTGAGCTATATACAGGCAAAACATTATTATAAATGAAGCATTTTTCAGAAAAGGAGAACATTTGGAAAAAAGATTATTCTAAGTTAATTTTTTTTCCAAAATATTATATTTAAATAATTTTTTGTCAAAATGTCCTTAAAACAATTTTATGCATATATTCTAATCTAAGTGACACTAAATATCATGCAAATTTTCCATTCATGCGCTTTTGCAAAATCATGGTTCCGAACGTAGTCGGATACCTTAAATAAGCAGTATTTCGATGTATGTAGAAATCTATTTTTTTATGTTTATCTCTTCTTTTTAAAAAATTTTGAAGTTATAACTTTTATACCTGGCTCATATAATGCGCACCTGTGTGTTTCGATCTTATTTTTCGTGTTAAATGTGCACCTTATACGCCTGGTTTTACAGTATATACATATGATACAAACACAATACTAAGGGGCGTGAATGAGTGAATATTAACGTCACACTTGTTCAGCTGCACGAGGACTTTTGGTGACGGACTACGTAATTTTGAACCATGGTTAAGTGACGTGAACGCACTGTTTCTATTGGTTAGATTTGAGAGTACTAGAGGAAAGTTACTTGTTTCCCAAAGAGTTCTACTTTCATTTAATAAAGATTGATAATAGAGTTTTGAATGGTACATATTGTACGATGTTCTACACCCAAGTTGTCAACAAGGCACCGTGCAAGTTAATGATTCCGTATGGATCCGAGCTGTTTTTTACATGGTATGCACTGTCGTCTCTGGTCAGAAGCAGCCAAATAGACTAGACATGGTTATGTTCAGCTACTTGGAGACCACTTGAAACTGTTTATCTAATTCATGTACCCAAAAAAAGATGACATTTTACAAAGGGATAATATACAATATTGTTATTGTTTGTTTCTTACTGGGATACATACTAAAGACGAGAGATAGATGAACAGAAACATACAATACAATCACAGAAGAATATAAACTTTTATTACAAACGATGATCCCAGCACAGAACAAAAGGGTTGCGCTGCTTTCTATTCGAGGTGGGAATCTCTTTCAGGTGAAAATCTGACTTCTTTACCCGAAGATGATTCATCCATGCCTTATTCGGGATTCGAATTCGAGACCCCTCGATTACAAGCCGAGTTTCATAATCACCATACAGGGTAGGGAGGCTGTATACAAAGTTATCAGGTCTAAATAAATTGTACTAATGCCGAGAATTTTGGACCTTTTCAGCAAATAAATTGAAAGATATGAATCTAATTGGACACTTACGAAACACGGTCAATAAGTTCACTTCGTTAACACTAAAACGTCCGTCGGTGTCGATTGGATATCGAATCATGCTCAGCTTGTTCTCCTTTCCACAATTTTGTAAGAATTTTGAAAAATTTTTGTAACTTTTAATTCTTTTTTATGGTAATTACTCAGAAGATTTTTTGTGGTTTTACGTTAATTAGGAGAGTTTTTGCAACAAAATATACCTAAAACGTCAGCTGGTGCTGTTTCGACACCAAGGCAATTCATCACTATAATTAGCTGTCGTCCAGCAAAAGATAGTTAAGGTATCCGACTACCCTAAAACCATGATTTTTTTCAAAAATTGGCAAAAATTTTTGTGATTTTATTTTATAGACCATTTTATTAACTTAATAACAATACCAAGTACTTTATTTTCCTTCCACTAGAACAAAAACTACAAGCGTTTTAGTAAAAGCAAATGCCATAACTTTACACAAGATGTCAAACTTTGAAATGCGTTTTACGCGAAACGTGTTTTTTTCGAAAAACTCAAACGGGGACCGCGATTGCCCAAAAGGTTTTGAAAATAATTAGCTGAAATTTTTTGCTTATGTTCTGCATAACAGTAGAAGTGTTTTGATCTTCAGATTTATCAATAACTGTTTTATTTCAAAATTTGCAGCTCTTTATGTGAATATAATCAATGTTTTTTAAGCAATTTCGTATAATGACTTAGATAAAGTGCTCTAGTTTTTGTAAAAATTAAAATATTTCTTATCGTGAAGATCACTTCAAACAAGAATAACAAAGTAATACATCAAAATTGAAAAATTGAGAAATTGTTCATAAAATCTTTGTAGAGAGCGGGCCCCGTTTATGTAATTTTTCGTACATTTTTACTAGTATTTTCCCATTTTAATAATAATAATTTTTTTTCTTTTACCAATTTTAGGATTTTTTCCTTAAAATATACTATATAAATATAAAAATCACAAAAAGATCTCCATATTTCCTTTTTCTCAAAAAAAAGTTGTCGCAAGTAGACGGATACCTTAACTAAGTATAGAACCATTAGCAAAATAAACTTCCGGAAGTAATATCACACATTTATTTGACCTTGAATGAAGAGTTATTGGGTTCACAGGGGAAGTTAATCACTTATACTAGAGTAGTTTGGGCTAAATGTCTCGTTGCATAATAATTGCATACGTGCTATTACGTTCAAATTACGTAAATTCAAGCAATTTTTTAAAAAATCAGGTGAATAGTCGATTTAAAGGAATTACAAATTCACTAAAGCGCAAAAAATGCGAAATTAAAGAGGGCAATGAAAATATAAAAATGTATGTCTCTCGCATGAAAATGTTGTGCGGAAAGTGTGCAGGAAAAATTAAATATCACTGAATTCTTTACAAATAAGTTATACACAAAACATTATGCATAAAAACGATACATAATGATGGAAATACACTCACATTCTCACAAAACTTACGATTTGTTTATTATATTAGTATTTATGAATAGTATTATGTTACACCATCTTACAAGATAAAGTAATTTGTTTTATTACAGTTTATGATGGGATACAAGGGATATTAATGTATGATAATTATATGGAATATTATTAAAAAGTCTTGAAACGAAGCCCTACTAAACAGTAGTCCAGTTATTATTAAGTTGTTATAATTATTTTATATATTTTATATGATGGTGTCGAAACGACTCCGGCGGACGCTTAAGGGTAATCGAAATCCTAAAACGTTTTACTGTTTACAAAACTCTACTAAGTGTGGGTACTTTTACGACTCTAAATATTTCTTCTGATATCTCTTGAGAACTTGTTCAATGGCATGTCAAGTTGCTGCACTTAATCTGCAAAAGGAAGTCCCACACGACAGTAGGAGGTACTACACTTATGTCTTATCACATGTTCACGAACCCAGTATTACCAAACACCCGTCGTGTAGTGGAGCGATGCACGGTAAATCTTCCGAGAGCTCAAAATTCCTCCCATTGGTGTGGTGTGGTAGTTAGGAGAGAGGGGTGCCAGTTCAGGTGTCGTAAGCCCTCGTGTAGTTAAACAGTGCTGCCGACGTTAATATTCACTCACTCACTCATAGACTTTAAACTGTGAGATTTATTATTTACCTGAAAGACAATTTTAAATTCAATTTAACTTTGAATATAGGGTAACATCGAGGATACTACTAATTGCATGTAACATTTCCTTCATTTCTATGTACACTAAATACAAGGATCTATTAATTACTACTCAAAAGTTACGTATTGATATATTTGCAGAAAATTACGACTTCTCCAAATATTTTCGGCATTCATATGTTTACTAACGATTTATACGTACAAAACAAATCTATCTTTCCGTAATAACATTTTCTTTTTGGTGTTATATGTATTGAGACAAAATTTCTGATGAATGTAATACCAGAAACATTAATGGGTTAGATAGTTCAGACAGATTTAGAAATATAGTTAAATGAGAAAGTATTACATGGTATTAGTTTATTAATGTACGCGTATTAACACAGGAATCTAGCAAATATTATAAATATAGTTTAAAACGTACATGAGATATTTTTATACATCAGCTCACGGATATTAATGTAATTACTATGATATACATAAATAAGTATACATGATTCACTTGCATTTAATGTAACAAGTCATGCCCCTCGGCATAAAAACTATGCATTGGAAACAAATGTAAAAGTACTGGATGAATTTAAATTAACACATTTTGTAAAATATTTCAACATTAATTTTAGTTCATTAATGTTTATTAATACATATATGAAAATTCTCTAATTAGTTTTAAAAAAGTAGGTCGTTTCCCATTGTTTGTCTCTTTCTGTCTCTCATCAACATGTTTATTAATATATTTCTCAGAATATTTAATAAAATATATCGACACTAATTTAACTTAGTTCATCAACGTTTCTTAATACATTAATGGAAATTCCATAATTAGTTTTAAAAATGGGATTCTTTCACCTTGTTTCATCCACATATTTATTAAAATAAAATTAAAAGCAATGTCCTGTTCCATAAGAAATAGTTGTAAAATTTAATAAAACGTGTGTGATATTCATTTTTGTCTGTATCATTTTTTAGAATAATTTTTTTCTGTTTTATCGACGACACTTTTTGCATCGAACTTACCCTGATTTCTTAAATACATTTATAAAATTCGTCAAGAAAGGATGCAAATTGCATTTTTGAATTGAGATTTTTTTTTATTTTAAACACATGATATTACAAAAATGGTTTTTTTCAATATACTAATTTCTTAGTGATTAATCTCAAGCAGTATTAGACTAGGATATTAGCCATCAACTTAAGATTATACTGGCCATTAAAATTGCTACACACGTGAAATTTATATGGCAGGTGAAGTGCCAGATAGATGCTCGGAAATGCAAATCGATACACTTTCAATCCATTAATGCAAACCAGGCAGCAGTGGCGACACCTACAATGTAATCAAATGAAGAAATTCTACAGCAGGTTTCTCATAAATTAAATCGCATTTGAGTACTATAGTGTGGAGAAAAGTTGCTTTTTGTAAGAAGTAAAAATGTTTAACAGCACGTTTCTGATTTTGAAATGATTTAATAATGGACTGATGTATTTGTGGTTTATCGTATCGCACTAATGCTGCTCGTGACTCATACCTTCAGATTATGGAATCGATTGATTCAGGATGGTCATACGGAACGCCGTGCTGGATCTCAATGGCCCGCTTTTACTAACAGCAGAGAAGAAAAGACATGTTATGCACTTGGTCTTGTGACGGATCTTTACGCGACCTTCACACTAATCCTCTTGGAGAATTTTTGGCCTAGCATTCCCGTTAATGCAAAGCCATCCCTCTCAAGAAGAAACCATGATAAGGAAATAGGTTCGACTATTTAAAGTCATTGTTTTGTAATTTTTAGCGAGAAGGAGAGGAGAAACTGTTACGGCGTTACGAATGTGAGATTTAATTCATTTTCACAACTTGAGTTAAGAATGGAGTTTACCCCTATTAAATTAATGAATTGGAAATTTATAGTGTAAGATAGATTAGGTAAATTTAAACTGATTACTTGTACTAGTTCAGTTAGGGTTTATTGCTTTCCTTATATCACTCCTAGGAAATTCTCCTGTCTTTTAACTTGTGGTTGATCTGTATGCTTGAATAATAAAAATATATATATATATTATTATGGAAGTTTCTGATCACACGTTGTTTCATCCCACACCCTTAGGTAGTCACGACGGTGAGAGAGCGACTTCAGGGGAAAGTCGCTTACAGCCTTAATGAATCGTACAGCTCCGTTATGAACCCTGAGTCAAGAAAAGCATATCTTAAACACTTTTTTTTATTCTGAATTGAGTGTTACATTTTATTTTGTCTCAAGATCAAGGATCGTTACATCATTTAGGGGTCAAAAACAATTCAGTTTTGTTCTTTCTACATCTTGGATGATTCTGCCTTCTTAAAACCTATTAATCCCTAAACTGCTGGTTAAAATCCGCGTGATTCCTTCCACAGTGCCACCGTTTTTCATATAGGTATGCGGTGAAATGGAGAGAAAAGAAAAGCAAATTTTTCTCTGAAATGAAGAAATCCTCCGCAAACATGTCAATGTTCTTTTATTGCATTCTAAGGCCTTCGATCCAGTTTTAATGATAGTAACTCAAAGAAAAGGATAGGATTTTTGAAAGACGTATATATTCGTCCTGAACATTCAGCGAACCTATTGATAGATACTTTTATATACGTCCCGAGCATTTATCGTGCCTATTGAGGGGCGCATAAATACATCCTGGGCATCCAGTGCCCCTACTGAGATAGACGTATATATACACCAGCGGTAGTTAAGGGGTAAATCGACAGTTGACCATTATATAGCAGCTCGAGAACTATTGGCAAAGAGTTTCATTATTTGATTCCTAGTCATGTAATGACGATTCATTAACTGTTTCCCCGCCCTATAAGCTTCCACGCCCTGACAAGATGATATTCAGCCTCGACAGCCTTTAGGGAGTATAAACTCCTCTACACAGTATGTCCTTAATGACTGTATGACTCAGCAGAAACTATAACAGCCACAACTTCGCAATCATGGCCACATAATTAAGAAATCATCCGCTTTCTAGAGAGTTCTGGAACTATAACGATTATTTAAAGAACAACCTCTTTAATAATCCTATTAGTTCGAAATGTGACATAACTAAATAGTCAACAATCAAATTAAATTAAAAGAGAGAGATTCACTCTCATAAATTTTAAAAAAATGTATTTAATACAACTCTATGTCATGTATACGACATTAATTTCAAAACTAAGTATAAAAGAGATTACACACATGATTTCATTAAGATTATCTGATTCCTTACTGATCATGATATTTAATAGGTTAATAAATTTTTAAATTGATGATAATAAATATACTCAAAATAACCCTCTGTGTGATATATATTTTCACTTAACAATAAAATTCCATTGTCTGAAATGATTTTCGTTCACACCTTCCATTATCACTACATTCTAAATTTATTTCAAAATATCTCCTAAAAATTTTTATTCCGTCGCATATTTATTTCCCTTAAAAGTATACAGTATGGCAAACATTTCTAGAATTCCAAAAATGGATTTTCAATTAGGAAGTTGTAGGCTAGAGATTTTTATAAAACATGAAAGCGTAAATTTTTCTAATATCTTAGAGCTATGAAATATATGTAGTATTTTTTTGTATATGTATATTATATTAGAGCGTATTATTTTAATGAGTTTTAGACTCCCACATATATTTTGCTTTATACATGACCTACATTTATTATTCTGAAAAGAGGAAGTATAGTGCTTTGAAAGAGCTTTCACTATTTTTCATATAAATATGCATAAATATAAAAGAAAATGAAAAATGAGACTTCAAATGCAAGAACTAAAGACAGTATAAATATTTATATTTTGCATGTGATTGTTGGTTGGAATATATATATATATGAGAAATTTAGATATGAATCTGGAGAAGGACAAATATAGACACAATAGAAAAATTTTAATCTTTTAGTTTACACAAGTAGCAATTAACTATAAAATAATTTATTTTTGACGATTATTTCCAGATGATATTTCAATCAACTATTCTTCAAAGATATTTTTAAAAATTTTAAGGCAAGGGTTTGAATTTGCATAAATTACAAATAATAATAATTATTATTGTATAAAAAAATATAAACCGAAAGAAGATGAATACAATTGTTTACCGGAAAGGCATATAATATTAGGGAATGAGAAGAATTTCATGAGTTAGAGAAAAGATAAATTGCATACATTGTGTGTGTGTGCCTAATTTTGTTCTTAAATATCTATCGCAATTAAGTTACTTTTATGTGTAACCAGTGGTAATATGTTTTCATTTATTGATGTCAAAGTGCCAGATAGTACCACCAAACATTTTTATATGGTTTCCCTCTGGCGGAGGAACAGAAACCACAAGGGAGTGATGAATTAGGCTATTTTATGGTGTGGACCATTGCGAGAAAATTTCCAAATGCGGTTTTGATTAAATATGCACAGGACATAGAGCTCTACTTAAATTAGTTGCTAAAAGATGCTTCTGTACAGGAAATAAAGTAAGTAAGCACATGGAATGATCATACGTGTCTGTTGAAGGATTTCTGATTCATCACAGTTGCTATACGATTTAACTCTTTTGTATAATTAGTTTCATAAAACATATGCATTGTTTATCTCCGAACAGTAATATTTATCTCCGAACTTAATGTATAGTTTTGAATAGAACTACTTTAAATCCAGGTCTAAGACAAAATTTTGTGTCGTAGTTAAAATATTTCTCAATTTATTATTTATATAATTTTTAAAACTGTTTAAAAAGAGCAAATGAGACATCACATAGAAAAATGTTTTTCTACAATTATTGAAACATTCTAAATGTAATGACGAAAAAATGGCATTCAAAATGAATTAACAAATTATCATGGACATTTGTTAAAAACATTAACAAACATTTTAACAATAATTTTATTTTCTTATTGTTTTATTCAAAGAAAGTAAGCCAGCCATTATATATAAATAAAAAAATCTATAAATATTTAGAAGCAATATAACTTAAAGTTCGGTCACGAAACCAATAAAGTTGCTTCAAATTTTTCTGATGACATTTGTTACAATTGTAGAAGTTATTTTAGCCGTAGTTTAAAAACGTCTTTACCAAAGATTCGATTCTATTGCCAGACGTAAAATGCTAGTTTGCCCCCGTTCTTATTTAGAAAATAAAACAAAGGGAGAAAAAAAGTTCATGCACATTGTGACGGTCACATCGCGTTTTCTTCTAAAAACTCCTCTTGGGTTCTTTAGGGCCGAAAAGGGCGATACCTTTCCAACCAAATCCAGAAGCGAAGGGTGAGTATACAAATTAGGAACCTTTTAAAATAGCAGAAGTTTAACGTAAGCGTATGACCTATTGGGAAGTGATTATGCTAGTCAGAGTTTAAGCGCGTAAACTGAAGGAAGAGAAGGAAGCCGACATTCGAGTGTGATGCTATCCGAGACAGAACTATCAAGTCAAGGTGGATACTATTCCACGCGAGATATGGAAAATGCATTTAGGATCCGAGAGAGGGTTCTTATTAACCAAGAGATTAAGGTAGGATAATTCTGTTATCTTGTAGGAACTGTGTATAAGTTGAGATTAGGAATAGGCGGGAATATAGGGATTAAAGTCGCGCTCATTTGGTAATACGTATTGTGTGTTTTCTCACCTCAGATCCGCTAAGATAAAATATTAACATTCTCATTGTTAGTGTTTAAGTTAAGATCTTAATAAAGATATATTAAGATCATGACAACGCCTGGTTCTTCATTCACTCCCACACCTCTAGGTCACGAAGATAACTTAGAAGTAAGGAATCACCCACGGGCGAATACCTTACAACATATAAAATAGAATATCTGTATGTTTTAGCATAATTGATTTATAGCAAATTAATTTATAATAACAATCAACAAAAAAGAAAAGCAGTCTTATACAGTTTTGCGATGAGGATAAAGATTCAACGATATTGACATTGCTAAAAATAATGAAAAAGAAGACCAAAGTTCGTCTGGTCTTGAAAGGAATGATAAATTTAGAAAGTTATAATTGACAATTAAATTTTTTTTAAAGAAATAAGTCCTCTTTTTCACATATCTAAACTTTGAAAGTAAAATTATTCTAAATTTCAAATGTCATGAAATCTGTTAGAATGCATTCAAATGTATCATGAAGCCGTAGAGACAATGTTACGAATCTGTTGATTGGGTCTTTTTTTTGTAGACTCATAAAAAAAGTCTTGATGCTACCGATAAGCGTATTTGTAGAGGGAATGGTACTCGATAAATATTTGATGGTTCGGTGCGGAAGTCTGGAGAATGAGTACAGAAGTTTCATCCTCATTAATTGACCGCGGATCAAAATTTTTATGTCATTTGATATTTGTCACGTTCAAAATGTGACAATAATGAAGTCTCAATCAATCAAAGTTACAAGGATTACGGGTTTTCTAATTTAAACGGGGTTTCCTTTATGTACCGACGGGACTTATAAGTACCACTCACTTTAAAAGTACACAGAATAAGCATTTTAACAAATATTCTAACGATACTTTGCAGGAATATTATTCTTATTCTTCAAAGATGAATAGCAGTTAGGGTTCTATGAAGAATCTATTAGCGGGGAAGGGGAGTAGTTTTATAATAGAAATTGCGTTCTCAGCTGGCGGAGTTTTCAGAGGGGTGCGAAGATTGTCTATTTTCCCCCGACAAAATAGTTGATATCAAAAGGAAAGATTCTTATTATTTTTGTATATTAGTTAAGACTTTAGATAACGATTTGACTGTTTATTTTAAGTGAACAGTGTATATAATTAATTTTACAATTGAATATTTTAAATTCATTAATTATCTCTAACATTGAAATACCCCTTAATTATTTTCAATGTAGTGATTCAAAAAAGTAATTGCATGGAAAGAACTGCAGTAAAACATAATCCAGTAGATAAAGGCTACATAAGTCTGATGATATGATATTTTCCATTTAATGCATTTTGAAGTATTTTTTTACAGAAGAGGTAAATATTTTTAAATATTTTAGAAAAAAACTCTTTAAATATTTTAGAAATACATAAACATCCTAAAGCGTACTAATAAACATACTTCAAAAATATGATTGTCAAAATCGTGTAACAAAAAATCGTGACCTGAAATTTTATTATATATTTTAATTTATTTGTCAATTAAACTAATAAGCGAGAGAAAATTTCATTTAATAAACCAAATATTCTTACTTAGTCACAATATCGTACATTGAGACTTTCTGTAAGATTAGGCTCAGAAAATAAGATACAAATATAACGAAAACACATTTTCATTTAACAAGTCTTTAACACAAGCCACTAAAAAGAGTCTAAGAAAAACTGTGTAATAAAAAAAATCTGCCAAATTAATAATTTAAAAAAAATTAAAAAACTTCAGGGCTATAATTCATAATATAACCCAGTTATGAAAGATATTAATTATGTTGTTTTTTTATCTGTACACATGTACACATTTCAATAACAAAAATAAAATTTGCTTGAATATCTTATGAATATTTTCTTCTTTTGTAATTACGCCTTATATCTACATGTTAGCGAATTTATATATATGTACACGCAGTAACTTTTAATATATTTATGTATACAAAAAATTCTAATCTTATAATTTTTTCTCTAAATCATAATTACGAATACCCTACTTCAAAACGCGTCTCATTTCATTTCGCATTAAAGCTTAAAAACTATATTTTGACAGATTTCTTCGTTAAAAGGATTATATACTGAATTTTAGGCAGATTTATTGGAGATTTTTTCTAAAAGAATATCCTAACAGCAATTTATTTTCATTAATTATCATTAAAGTATCGTATTATCATCCAAAACAATCGTTTATATAAAATTTCAGTTCAACTGAATGCTTTAAAACGAGAGCAAAAAAAATCGTTTTAAGTTTTGAAAAAAGTCGCCAAAAATGAAGCCAACGTTATTGTATCTGTAATTATATGATTAATTAGTTTCAGTCTATTAATTTTAATTCATTATAATTAAAATATCGTATGTCACCCAAAACAATCGTATATAGAAAATTTCCTCTCAAATGATCGCTTTAAAATGTGAGAAAAAAAACACTTTTAATGTGTTGACACAAGTCACCAAAAGGGTCACTAAATCACCAAAAATGATGCCAACGTGGTTGTTTCTGTAATTCTTTGAATAACTAATTTGAATCAATTAATTTTTATTAATTATAATTTAATTACCGTATACCGTCCTAAATAATAGCGTACATAAAATTTCAGCTCAAATGAGCCCTTTAAAATGTATTTTATTAACGATTGAAAATTTGAACACGATATATATATATAGGGAATTTGTGAACTAATAGTAGGAATTAAAAAATAAACTTCTATTTCCCTACACTTAAACACGGGATTATATTTTTTTAATTGGATTTTTCAGTGTTTTCCTTGAGCTTTAAAATCCAGAAACCGAACAATTATCCGTATTGTACTGTTGCTCTTGAGCGAAAGGCACACTCAAAATAAATCTCCTGATGTTAAAATTGAATAAATGATGATGCAACGAATATTCAGAAACTTTGTTTTAATACCACTCCAACAATTCAAAAAATGAATGAAATCACATGGATGCACCATATCAGGAAATTTACATATTTTGGTAATAAAATCTTTTTACATTATTGCCTTACCTATAAGTTCGTCAAATTTACAAATTGAAATAGAAATGCTTATTTTCATGAATCTAACTTTATGAATGGCATGCGATATATATAACCATTTCCATCCTCCTTAACTTAAACTATTTCTGCAAAACAACACAAAACATTTAAAGAAAATTTCTCGACAAAAATTATAGCTCTAGTTTAGCCTAAAATATATGTGCCGAAGCCATTCAAGTGGAGTATTCCTTTTTACCAATGATTTTCCCCATGTTTTTTTAATACAAAAAAGAAAGAAAAATTTCATGACACTCAAAGTATTTTGTTCGAGGTATTTTTAACGGGAAATTTATCATCGGAGGGTGAGAAAGATATGGGAAACGATCTTTTTTTGTTTCGATATTTTTGCAAAAGTCATTTTTGATTTATCTGAAACTTTTCCAGAGCGGTATTAAGACCTTTTGTTTCTAGTTGCAATTGAAGAAGGGAGAATTTCCCCACAATTCAGGAGTTTTCGCAGTTCACATATAAATGGAATCCTAAAGAGTAGTGAATCGTTTCTAAATGGAAAACTTTGCTTTGAATGGAGTTGTGTATGCCATGCATTTGAAATAGAAACCTGAATAAAAAAAAATGAATCAACACTTTTATCTTTACTTGAAAATTTATAACTCTCCAAAAGGGATAAACATGCATTGTAAGTTTATGCATTTGTACTTCTGAACATGACATATAAGTATTATTTAACTTGAAAATAACAACATTAAAACATACAAAATTCAAGTTTACTAAACTTATTACTAAAAATCTTACAAATTTATATACATTTTAATTGTTGAAATCTATGCAATTAATTTATGAAAATTTAAAAGAGTGCATCTGCCAGTTACGATAATTATCTTATAATGTAATTAATTGTATACTGAAGATTGGTACTGAAATAATTGTTTTTCAATAAAAAAAATGGCTTGTTGTAAAACACTGTTTTGGGCATTTTTATTGATTTTTTTCCAGAAGAAAAAAGAAATACCAAAAACAATGTATGCCACAGATAAATAAATACAGTAAGAAGGGAAAAAATGTTTAAATAGACTAATCAATAGACTAATAAAATAATTATATCTCTTAATGAGGGTAGCTTAGATTTCTTTAGAGAGCGTTATACCCGAGTTGAGGCTTATAAAACATGCATTAAAATTTACTCGCATTTTATTATTTATTACATATGATTAACTAATATCAAAGGTATTTAGAAAATATTATATCCACGTATACAACAAACTACAATATACCTATATTTATATAAATGTGTGAGTGTACATATATATATT
The DNA here is from genome assembly GCA_019973935.1 of Trichonephila clavipes. Taxonomy (NCBI): domain Eukaryota; kingdom Metazoa; phylum Arthropoda; class Arachnida; order Araneae; family Nephilidae; genus Trichonephila; species Trichonephila clavipes. The sequence continues at coordinate 47,261 of BMAU01006932.1, read as the reverse complement.
TTCTTCTATAGTATATTAAATAGTAAATTCAACCTTTACAAAATGGATAGTCAATATTTCCCTCGAAAGAAAAACCTTTTAATACAATTGACAACTCTGGTAATAAATTGGTCACTAGTATCAAAAAATATACTCCTGGCCTTCATTTCCACAGACCTATATCAATCCTATCTGATCTTGCTTTTCTTTAATTCCTAATTATGCTCTCTCTTTTACTATATTATTTTTTTTAATTTTTAAACTTTCTCTTTTTACTACTCAATGATTGACTTCTCACCTAAACTTAAATGCAAAAATATATGACCTCTTTGATCAGTCATCCACAGAAGCTCCATTCAATACCAATTCATTTCAACTTTTTACATCTAAGTATTTTTTGTCTGTAACTCGGACTCTCCTTTGCTGCAACCGGATTGACCAGGAATCTCGCTCCTCGCACTCCAATCACGGGATAAATAAATAAATAAAAATATTTTCTATAAGTCAAGATTTTTTTCACCAATTTTTATCTTTATTTTATTTATATTCGTAAATTTATTTTTATCAAAGATATTTCTCTTTGTACTATTTATCTTCAGTTATTTTTAATTCTTAAACATTATTTACTTAAAAGAGCAGTTTGAAAGCGTTTTAATGTCATTCAAAATGTCCTGAATGGAGATGAATGGAATGAATACATTTTTAAGTTATAAAGTATTACAACTATTTTATCCTTTTAGTGCTCGGGCGTGTATATACGTCCTGTTGTGCTGTTGCATTTAGTGCCCCGGTCGTGCATACTCGTCGTTCTAAAGGAGGTATTTTTGTATTGTGTTGATTTGCTTAAAACTAGTCCTACGGCTTTGGAATACAATAAAATGGCATTTACAGTCTAAGGAATTTACTTATTTCTGAGAAGGGATGAAGAAGGGATTTGATAGTATATATTCCAGGAATGAGAGAGAGAGAGAGGAAGTTCATAGTTAAGCAGTTTTTTAATGTTTTTTTCATTTGAGTGTGCTCTTATTTGTTCTTCAGTTGCTGTCATTTTTGCTTACCGTGTGTAATAGGAGCTTTTTAACTTTTTGGGCGAATGCACTAAATGTGATTTTGGTTAATGCATTCAACCATGTTTTTAGATATATCACAGAACAAATAAGTTATACTTTATTTTTTATTATATTGCAAGTCTTTTAATTTTTTTTGAAAACTTATTCTATTCATTTCTTTTCTTTTCTAAAGTGAAAGTAATTAATTTTTAGGTGAAAAAACACACATTTCTTTCCCCGCCATAAACCATTTATTAACGCACTTGTAGAAAAAGTATGGGACTAGGGTGGGGGTGAATTTCATGAGCTTTCCTCGGATGTTCGGGGCAAAAATAAGGCCACTTTCAGCATAGCGGGTATTGGCGATGAATGATGTGTGGTAGGGTCTGAGTTCGAAAGCCGGAGAAGGCATCGGTGTTTGCAATTGTTAAGTGTTTTTGTAGCAGGGAGACACTAAATATGCATTGAACTGCCTCTCGTTTTGTTGAAAGAATGACCCTGACTGCCCTCTTGGGTGTTCTGCTGAAGATAATTGGGGTAGATCCGAGCCAAATGCTACTGTCGTATGCATGGTACTTAAAGTTGCGGCTAACGACTGGAGTAAAAACTAGCCTTTTGCCACGATGGACTTCGTGGGCTTTGATCTGGCATCGCATTAGCAACCACTACAACTCAATGAATTTACAAATATATTCAAAAACACTTTTCTGGTGAATAAAGGTAAAAAATATGAATTAAATTATAATATTATCTGAATTATTAATGTAATAAAACGCCAGGTTAAGGATCTTACATTCAATGATAATTTTAGTACGTAGAAAAAGCACATGTGATCTCAACATGTGCATCAACATCAACATCTCACAGAAACTTGCTGGTACTAAATTAATAATGCTGAGATTATTCTTTTAAGGTATTATACCCAATGAGAAATGCGTACATTTTTTTAATTAGCAAGAAATAATGATACGACAATTCTATATAAATAAAAAAGGAAAAATCTCTTGGTAAAGCTTATGTATTTGGACTGATGTACTATTCTTGATTCTACACGATTCCACTGTATTTACTCCGGTGACTTTCTTTTAAAAAGAATCTGGGATATTAACAGCGATGTCAATTTCATATTAGTGGAACTTTTAATATGCTGTTCTTTGTTTTCAAGAAAATCTCCTTTTTAAAAATTAACCGACAAAATTCAATTTATTACACTCAAAAATAAATAAATGAATCATAAAACTATTTTTTTTAATTTGGAAATAAATGTATAAGATTTAAATAGTAAAAATTTAGTTAACTTTTTAATGTATGCATCTTAATAACAATAACAGAAACGTTAAATAAACAAGCCAATGGGATTATTGGTAAATGGGAAGTATCTTCAGAGAGGAATAACTAAAGTCTATTTTTAACAAGCCTTTTTTGGCATCACCTGTTTGTAATGGAATCTTTGAACTCGATTTTTAGCCGTTTTAAAAAGTAAGATTAGTTCGAAATTCTGCACACTTGTCACGCATTGACGGCAATAAAATAATTTAATAATTTTGTTCCATTGTCCTGATCAGGACAACAGGATTAACGATTTCCTATTTCCAGATTTAACGACTAAAAGATGAAGTTACAACCCTAAAGTGAAAACGATTATGGTCAAAACAAATAGTGCTCATTTTAGTGAAAAATACAATTGACTTTGCACCTTCTACATTAAATATTTCCAGATTTCTTCCAGATTTCTGTCAGTTGACCAATCCTACATTTTGCAAACCAGGTCGTATCGACACACTGATAGGATGCCAATGGGTATTCCAGATTCTGAAAAAATGACTCATTTAAAATTGATTCCTCATTAAATAAATGATAATTCAAAAAACTAAAAAATACCAACACGCTTTTATTGTAGATCTCAGTAGAAAATAAATTATAGCTTAAAAAAACTAAAAAGTCTGCTTTTATAGTTGAATATGCTAAAAATTAAAAAATAATTCTTAATATAAGTATAAAACGATTGCAAGAAAATTAATAGTATTGTGGTAAAAGCGTTGGGTGCTTCATATTAAATATTGAAATTTTTACTAGTTCTATTCCTAAATGCAGAATTAGTGTAAAAATGCAGTACAAAGGACCCTTCGCTTTTACCACATTAAATTAATATTCTCGTAAATCATTTTATTCTTATATTAAGTATTATTTTTTTTTATTTTCAGTTTGATTAGTTATAAAAGAGTGTTTTTTTTTAGTTTTTTAAAACAATAATTTATTTGTAATTACTTTGGAACAGCGCATTTTTGTTTTTCTATGAATTATAGTTAATAATAAAAAAATAAAACTTATATTTAGACAATAAAATATTTGAAAATGCATATATATATAAAGCTTACAAAATATACGAAGAAATGTATTTACATAAAGGACCATTTTTTTTTTATGTAGGAACTCATCATCGTCAAACACAAATTATTTGCATTTGTCTAGACAATTTTTTGCATAAATAACTTAGAAATGCGTTTTTTCATATATACATAGTTTTTTTAAGTATTTTCCAATTTGACCTAAATAACTTGAACAATATGTTAACATGGACATCTTTATTATAGTTACGCGAATTGGTATCTAAATCTTTTTTTTAATTTATGATTTAAAATCCCATAAAAAAAACAATTTTCTTTTTGTAAGAAAGTTTTAAGCTGCTTTTTTCTCTTCACCTTTCAGAAAACATAATATTTTAATAACTATTGAGACAATAGTTACATAAAATGTTTACATTTTTCATATTTATCATATGAAATGACATGTATGTTCTCATTTGACGTTTACTCATATCCAATTTGTAAAGATATTATTTGAATATGTTTATAGGTAACTGGTGTCTCAACTAGGATAAGTTGTGTATGTTGTAACATGAATAAACCTTTTCTATAATGGTAATCAAATATGTTAGTTTCATTACATATTTCCGTAAGTAGCTTTTTTAAATATATTCATGAAACATTTTGTTAGAAATCATTATTATGGTATAAGGAAGATGTCTTCTATGAAGACCAAATAATTTATTACTTCCTGTTCTCAGAAATCTATATAAGCAATATTTACTCTACGTGTGCTATTTTTTTTAATTAAGTCCACGATGCTAAGAAAAATTACATTTTGCTTGCAACTATTTTCAACGCATGAATCGAACAAAAAAATGCAACACAGCTTCATATTCTGCGAATTTATATGGAAGAATGCACAGATTAACTAAAACTGTATATTAATATTTATAATTATATTTATATTACATAGTATAAGTTTCCTTAAATTATTGAAAATAAGCGCTAATAAGTTATATTCCCTTTCTAACTGCTAATTTTAAGATTTTAGACGTTTGTTTATTCACATTAATTGTGAAACAAAAATAGTTTTAACTATTGAAATCAATGCTTAGCCCTAATATTATACTGCTTTACGAGAAACGACAACTATTTTGTTAAAATTCTTTAAAAATGTTATATACTAAGTTATATTTTACACTCCGTAAATCAAATTTTAAATTTTTATACTGATGAACAGATAGTTATACTGTCATTAAAAATGCATTAACCAGGATTTTTAAGACTGTCATCGTCAAACTAAAATTTGACTTATTTAATGAACAACGAACATTATTTTTCAGCTATTCAGAGACTCATTAATAATCAAACATTATGTGGTATAAGCTAGAAATTAGAAAGGGATGTATCGATAAAGATGTTTGTACTGACACCATTGTTCTTCCTATTAAAAATTATTCTTATTTATCCTCGGGTTGCTTTTAAGAGTACCAGGGCAGACATGCTTGAAAGAATTAAATGCCAAATATAAAGCTCTTTGCTTATGGGGCATATACACTCAGGAGCATTGAAAATAGCGATCCAAGAAGAAAGCATCGGATTAAAATGAAATTTAATACACATAATGACACAGATGAGAGAATCACTTGATCTAAAAAACAAGATAATTAAACAAATACAGGGTGTGCAACGACACAAATACTGGGCAACTTCAATAGCGCGTTGGACCACCTCCAAATGCAATACATGCCGCCACACAGTCCGGCATTGAGTTGATTAGACACCTTATGTTGTCCTGAGGCGGATAGGCCCACAAATCTTGAACAGCCAACTCTAAATCATGTACAGAGGGACACGATGGCATCTGCCGTTTTAGATGATCCAACACTGGCTCAACAGGGGACAAATCGGGGGAGCGGACCGGCCATGGAGAAGTCTGAAAATGACGTAGGAAGTTTGAGCAACTCTTGCTGTATGCGGACAAGAATTATCTTGCTGGAAAATTGTCTCTGAGAGACCATTTAGGAAAGGTTCTGCATGGGGTCGAAGAATATCATCAACGTAACGTTGGCCCGTTGAAGTTCCACGCATAACAATTAAAGTGGACCGGCTATCATAGGCCATGGCCCCCCAGACCATTACACCAGCTGTGCGGGCAGTGTGACGTAGAACAGTGTGGGGTAATTGTACCGCTCACCAGGGCGCCTCCACAGCCGTACACGGTTATCATCTGTCCCCAAAACAAACCGGGATTCATCACTAAACACAACCTTTTGCCAATCTGTGACATTCCACATTGATCTGACTTGGCACCACTGTAGAAGCAGTTGCCGATGTTCCGGTGTTAAAGGGAGTGCACGGAAAGGGCACTTGGATTTAAGATTTGCTTCTGCAAGGTGTCTGGTAATTGTTTGTGGAACAATTGCTACGCCTACGTCTGCTCGCAACGTTGAACGAGTCATTGTGGGGTCCACAAGTGCTTGCCGCGCGATCCTTCAATCCTCTCTCCTCGTGGTCTTCCTGGTCGCTCCAGACCCGGCTTTCCGCGCGTGGGTACCTTCTCGTGTCCACTGTTCCCAACAATTTTTAACGGCACACTCCGAACGATTCACCTGGCCAGCAACACGGCGCGTCGACCAGCATGCAGTTTTCATCCCGATGATCAGGCCTCTTTAAAACTCGCTTAACTGTGAGAAATGTCTTCTAGCACGTTTACCTGGCATGTTTCGCTTACCAAAGTCTTCCTACAATCGGCGGGTAATCGTCACGTTTATGAATCTTCGAATTTGTGCTGGCTTATATAGCACCCTCTTCCTGTAGCGCCACCTCAGCGTGTATGAGCATACGTATTGGCACAAAACTTGGATCAATTGCGTATCACATTACGCTGTACTTATTTGCAAAGTTTCACGATTGTACTTAGCTTCCTTCTTGGGTCGCTATTTTCCATGTTCCTGAGTGTATCTTAAAAAAATTTCAAAAGAGCTTTGATTATTTTTGTGATCTTAATAAAGATATTTTGGTCCTTCTGTAGAAATACAACAATAACTTTTTAGCTAACTCTTTTTTTCTGTTTAATTTAAGTTGACATAATTTTTCACACCTTATAATACATGCTTATGTTTAGGTACCATTTTTTTTAAAAAAATGTATGCCTCAAGTATGTAAAATATTTTTTTCAAATACATAAAACAATACACAAAATATACAGGACCTATTTTTTAGTAAAGTATTAAGAACGTTTACTTAAATATTATAAAGCGTTGTATATAATTTTGAATACTGCTATTTTCCCTCCTTTTCACACATTAAACTATTCTTTTAAAAAACTATTATTTTAAAAGAACAGGTTCACTATATGTACAGGTATCATATATAAAAGTATAAAAAATCTGGAACCATATACTGCAATATTTTTTTATGTGTACCTAAAAGCAAAAGAAATCTGCTTTGAAGCAAAAGTGAAAAACTAAACATTTTTAAACGCTTGGAACATTTTTGTCAATTACTTTTTTCATATTTAAATTTATTTCAGCAACTAACAATCAAGTGTTATACATTTTTATATTCTGGAATAAATGCACTATTTTTAACATTCTTTTATAAGCTTCACTTGTATATGACGGAATCTGTGAACCCAATTTTTACCCAATTTTAAAGGTCATATTAATTCGAAATTTTGCTCTCTTGTCCAGACCCGATGACAATACAATAGTTTAATAATTTTGTTCTATTGCCCTGATCAGGATTATCAGGACAAACGATTTCCCATTTTCATATTCCATCCCATATCTTGTGACTAATTTCAAATCCTATTTCAGGATTTGGCAACTAATTCCAGATTTGGCGACTAAATGATTGTTGCAACTTAGTTCGATTACATATAAAAAAATTTTTTTTTAGTTTTTTAATGCTATAAAATATTAATACTAAAGTTAGAAAATCGATTTTCTGAATGTGTATGATGTCCTGGTTCCCTTAAGCAACATACCATCCCATTTCAATCAATAAAAACGGAAAAGCTATTAATCATACTAAAATTATTTATCTGTTATTCTCTTGACTAATAATTGGTTGAAAAATAGATACATATTTAACTAATAAATTTGATTACATGAATCCAAAGGAACATTACGTAAACTAATTTTACAATTGAAATATGATTTTAGTGATATTTTTCACTTCAAAATAACCAATTAGTTTTAGCCTTTTTAAATCTATCGCAATCAAACTCCAGCATTAAAAATTTATTTTGTTTAAAAACTACTTTAAATAGGAACTTTTTTCTGCTATACATATTTAGATTAGGCTTTAAATTCCTTAATAATCCAATAAAAGTTAATTTCCTGAATTTATTATGAATAAACACATTCCAATTTTCTTTTTTTATTGATAAATCAACAAATATATAAATATGATGCTTTGTAACTAAAAAATTTCGCTCCTCTTTATTAATAACTTTTTAGTTGTTGAAAAGTAAGGAATAAAGAAAAATTTTGATGTATTTTATTTTAATTTTTCATCATCCATAGGATGGAATTAGTTTAGTATGAATTATGTTTTAGAGCTAGCAAATATGAAAGTAACTATTTATTTACTCTTTGCAATAACAAAATATACATAATGTATATTTAAAAACTGATTTACATTGTTCCTATAATGTACTAATTCATATTATATATTTTTAAAACCGGAGGCAATGAAAAGGTTTACCCATTATATACAATTGCGACTAAAAAATGTGGATCACTGAATTCATTTCGAAATAAATAAGTTTTATTCCTTTTAAGCTTTAAAATAATTGCAAAATAAGATAATTACAATCTAAGATTGTTTTAAAATAATTAAGGAATTCATTACTTTGAAAGGAATACTTTGAAATAACCAGGGATATAATTAATAAATATTTTATGAATATTATTAATATCAAGGGTATATACACAAAAATTTCCAGTTATTTAAAAAAAGTCTCTTAACAGTTATAAAAAACAGAGAATAAATTTAAATTTTTCTTGTCAGTATCTGATAAGTACAAGAAACTGAATAATTTTTGAAATCAAATTAGTAGAATGGTAATTCATCTCAATGCATAAAAATTCAACAAAAATTATAGCTTATTAAAGAATGCAATTCACTCTATTGAATATTATTGAGAGCTTTGTTTTAATTTATACAAAGTAAAAATATTCAAACTCTCATATACCTTCTCTCTTTCGCATAGTGAGTTTTTTTTTACAAAAATAAATACATAGTTAATAATTGTATATATTGGTTAATGTGCATTTTTTTAAATATTTTTTTAAAAATTTATTTAAGTATTTGCTTTTGCATTAAAAGAAAGATTCATAGGAATAATGAGATCGAAAATTATTAATACATGCACATGTAATTAAAATTCATGCACTACATTTTTAATTACTATTCAGCAAAACAGTTTTTACGGAAAAAAATAAAATGCAACATCGTTTTAGATTTCTGCAGCATTTACGGTAAGAGAAATGCAAATGTTAGATACCTTGAGAGATTTAATTCCGTAAAGCAAATTTTCTTTTCCCTTATTAATACAAAGCTTGCCCAGAACTACTGCTATTCCAATGGAAACTTTTAAAGTTGCTAAAATCCTTCTCTTAATCACCTGAGAGTTTGGTTTAATTAGCTAAAGTTGATACCGATCCTTATTTAGCAATTAAATTAGACTCATAATTTGTTCGGATTTTTCTTTAATTACAAAAATATGTTTTATTTTCTATTCAGTGGGCCCCTTTCAAAACACACGTAACTCTCAAAATGTGAATATATTACCATTTATTTTTACACCATTACTATGAAAAATGTTTGAATAACATTTTTTTTTTTTATCACAAAACATGACCTATTTATAAATCTTTGAGATGTCGAATTTGAAAGCTAAAAACAAATGTAATTATCAAGCAAGAATAAGGCAGATTTGTTATTTTTATGCCCTTCGTTACAATTTAAAGTGGTTTCTTACCATATTGTTTTCATTTAAATTTTAATTAAAAATATTGAGATAAAACTACTTATTCAAAATGATAGAGTTATATGCTTGTTAAGTAAGATATATTTTTATTTAAACATAAGAAGAATATTTTTTTGTACTTTTAAACATACATTTTATTCGAAAATTATCATCGTTGGCAAGCATTAACTGGAAAAAAAGCAATTTGAAATATATTTAGAAAAAAGATCTTTCCTCGAATTAAAATACACGCACTAATTTAAACTGAATTATTTATTATTCAATATCTAAATGATATAGCCACAAACAGTACAAATCAAATGTTTATCAGAAACCTTTCGTCTAATTAACATTTTAAATTCAATTCTGTTTAAATAGATAATTATTATAAATTAATACAGTGTTTCTCGAACTGTGGGGTGCGCCCCTGGGAGGGGGGCGTGATAATCTTAAGAGGGGGCACGAGCATATCGAAAAGTCGAAAATAAAAGATTTTAAAAATATATTAGTTTACTAAAAAATATAAGAAAATACATTTTGACATAATAAATAAAATACATATTTACACTGCTATAAAATACTTATAAATATATCTGTACTACACGATGTATGTCATCATTTATTCATCAATACTAAGTTAATAGGCTAAGTTAATATAAGCTAATATACCCCATGCACTTGCCATATGCAAAATTATATTCAAAATTTAATACTTATCTTGATAATTTGTACTATTTATGATTAAAGTCGTATATATACGTCCAGAAAATTAATACTTTGGCTGAGTGAGACGTTTTTATACACCGGTTGAACTTAAGAAAAATTCGTACACTGTTATTGTATGGGGGAGGGGCGCGATAAAAATTATGATTCAAAATTGGGTCGCAAACATTGAAAGTTTGAGAAGCACTGAATTGATATATTCGACTATAACATTAACATATTTTTTGTATGAATTCATAATATTTGTTAAATGTTTTTATTAGGAATTTGTTCACAATATTGACAATTTTTTTTAAAAAATGTTATTCCTTTATCTGAAGAATTTTTTTAGGGTAACATTTTATAAGTTAGGATACCAGTATGTAACCTGTATGTGTTTATCTCTATTTTTAGAATTCATTAAATAGTAGGTTAATGCGATTTTATTTCTTACCAAAAACGACCATTTTCTTTTCGGCGGCAACTGTCTGGAATTCAGGAGCTTCTGCTGACACTTCACATCTGTATGTCCCAGCACTGTTTAAATCTACATGGCGTAAGTACACAGATTGGCTACCAGATTTAGAGAGCTGCGGAAAAGAAGTAAATGCGTTGAATTACTTTAGAGTAGCACGAAAAAATATCTGAAATAATATCCTCATAACAAATAATAACTTTAAAAAACCAATTTTATATTTACTTTTTAAGCATTATGTGTATTCACTCTGTTGGAATAATTCTGTAACATTATCAGAAGAATAGCGAAATTTTTAATTTATTCTTTCTATTAAGAGTTCGTGGGAATTGAAAACAATTTATACACCTTTCTCAATTTCAATTTCACTGATTAAAATACATTGAATATTTAGATAAACTGAGTTATGAAATGTTCGAAATAAATACATCATATTGTTGTACAACAGAAGATATCGTCGGGAAAATATTTCATTTCTAATTAATGCCGCGTTGCACATGATTGCTTAACTATTCCCTCTTAAAGAGAGTTTTAATTTCTTTTATGACTTTTTAGTTAAAATATCCCAAGATAGATACTGAGAATATTTAAAAATTGCAACAGTTTTTTAAGAAAATATGTTAATAATATTTAAATCATATACAGTAATAAAATTTCACAAGTAAATTATGTGGGTAATATAAATTACGCATCTTAAAAGTATCTAATTAATTTCTAAGAAAATATTTTAAGATTAAAATAAGTTTATATCTAACTATTTAAAAAATAATTCTTTTTGGTGCGTTAAATCAAACAATGTGTGGAGAATATAACATTTGTTATTTAAAGGAAATAACGGGCTATGATATAATTACAGGTACTAGAAGTAACATTTTTATGTAGATTTATTTCTAAATATAAATGCAAAAGTTAAAATATGATTCATAACATATTTTTTTATTAAAGGAGTAACACACTTTGCAACTTTTTTAACCTTGAATTCAATTTTCCAAGGATTGATTGATTGCGTATTAATGCCAAATTTAAATCAACTCAGAGCTACAGACAAAGCATTTCTAATTTTGAATTAAATAAAATTACAGAGGATAGCAACTCACACACACACACACACAGATGCCACTTTACTTCCTAATCTTTTACGCCATAAAAGCTGCCAGTGCATCTTGATACATTAACATGCACCAATCGTTTTATACAGACAATTTTCTAAGAGTAGTACGAAGTTGTTTCGAAAAAAATTAGGTTTTTTTTTCATTTTTATATGATAAAAACGACTTATGCAACCAGAAACACATCGAGCATCGCGAAACCGGATTACGCGATCTTCAAATTTCGTCAATTCGTGTTTTGTTTGAGCACTACACACTCAATTACTCACTCACTTCTTCATATTTTGCTAATGTACATATTTGGGCGTATGAAGCGCATTCGATGAATACTCACAATTATTGTGTTGCAGTAATACCCAGCACACAGAAGTATTGGATTCAAACAATTAGGAGATGAAAATTAATGAGCCCATAGAAATGCATAATAAAGAGTAAGACATTAAGAGCTTGTACCCTTTTTTGACCCAGTTTGATCAGAAGATTGAATGGCGGTTTTAAATTTGACAGAAGACATCAGTTCAATTCCAAAAGCGTTACATATTTTATAAAATATAGTCCAACGAAGAGCATATTTTTTTAACAAAACTAGGAATAAAAAAATTATTAGCATACTACAAGGGAATTTTAAGTGAGAAAAAATATTTAAGCTGGCAATCTACTTTATTAGAATTTATGAAACGCTCTTCATCAAAATAACTTCGTTTCGCGATTTTATAATTGTGTTATATAATTTTTTACAAAGTGTTTTTTCTAAATTATATTATTAATGTGTAACATATTTTCTCTCGTTTGCTGGATATTTGCTGCAGTGATTTCGTGAAAAGGGACGGGAATGAGTAACAGGAAGTGACAGAATAGTGCGCTATTTGATTTGACCAATGAGAGTGCACACTAATCCTCAGACCAGTTTTAACGTATGCCTCGCCAATCTAGATGGTTTTGGTGTTTAAAAACAAACATTCACTCGCTTCCCATGATTTTGAGTGTGAGGAGAGAAGCGGGCGCAAACCTTTTGTTATTTTCTAATACTGTTAACTGTTTTAATGTAATTGCAATTGTGATCCTTTTTTTTAAATGTAGTTTAGTTTGAATTTGAAACTCATGAAATAAAGTTGAACTGAGCTAACCGAAGTAATAAATCTTTGATATTACAGTCCTCATAAGTTTCAAATTTTTATTCAAAATAAACTTACTTATTAATAATTATATTTACTGCTAAGTGTCTGACAAAGTTCAACATTCTTAATAAAATGCGAGTAAGTAATATGGACTTATTCGAATAAATATTTTAGTGCGTATCTTTTTCATACTTTCAGGTTAATTCCTATCGCTGTCAATATAATATTTTTAATTGTGATTAAAAAGTTTTCTGAAATAAAAATTAAACATTTACCAAGCTAACTAAGTTTCCTTGATTTTGTTATTTGCAGAGATGGGTAAATCCAGAGCAGAATATATGTGAAATTCAACTCAAGTAGTTTATTTTTAATTGTTAAAGTTCACATTTTTGAAAGGATTCAAATTTTAAAACTCTCGATTTCGTTTTCTTACTGCACTTCGCAAATACCAGAAAGTCTTATTCCTGATAAACTTAAATCCTTACGCGCTTGATGTGTAATATCTTTCCTCTCGCTCACTGAATATTTGTAGGAGTAATTTTTGTGAAAAGGGACAATAAGCAAAAAAAAAATGAAATACGTGAAGAAAAATTAAAAACTGAGGAGTACAGCCGAAAAAATTTGCACGTAATTAAATATTTTTGATAAAAAATTGCATTACTCCTAAATAAATTTTTCATTAAAGATATAATCATTCGACATAAAATTATTTCCAATCATACTCGATTCAAAACTCAATTCAGTCTCACTCAATTCAATTACACTCAAAATCATGGGAAGCGAGTGAGAGATTTTTTAAGAGTATAGCCCTATCTTCGGTACATGATAAAAGTACAAAATGTAGGAAATCTTTAATTTTTTTTTAACCGTCTGATTCAGAGAAATGTATATGACCACCGAAATCCCTGTTCACCAATTTTCAAGTCTATTGTATCCACCCTTCCCCAAATTAACAAGAATAAATATTTTTGATAAAAAATTGCATTTTACTCCTTATGTTAAATAAATAAAATTTTCATTTAAGATATAATTATTCGATAGAAAATTATTTCTAATCATACTAGATTAATTTCTTTCAGGATTTAAGTTACTATTGCGTATTTACCACGATAACATCTCAGATGTTACACATCATATGCGACAACTGTGTAAGGCTCGTTTCTTTTCTTTATTTTTTTGGTGCCCCAGTTAAAAATAATTTATATATATATTACATACATTCAACTTACACGATTATCAATTAGTCCTATCTATCGCATAAGTTCACGGTATAACTGTATTAATTACCTTAAAAAGTGTGTTTGCTAATTTAGCATTTGTATGTTAGACACGCGTAATGGTGATCTCCTTTTCATTTCTATGTAATAGATTGTTTATTCAGTAAAAGAGTGTTTAAGCAAAACGTATTCCCTATATGTTATCAATACAATATTTATTTGTATAAAGAAAAAAAATTGGATGGATGAATCAAAAAGTTAATATTTTAATTGCTTTCAGAAATTATTAACTTATTGCAAATACATTATTATATTGTAAATAATTACTTAATATGGAATGCAGTCAAAACATCATCAGCATTAGCAAATTGCATTATTTATTTTGTAATCGTAGCTTCTATAAAAAAGCAATTTTGACTTCTTAAATATTTTGAACTTCTTAAAAAATGCACTTATTTAATAAATTATTTGACAAGTAAAGTAATGATGAAATTCATTTTTCAAAATTCATTCTTATTACATTTGATGATAAAATAAACATATTTAATTGCATTTCATGTAAGTAAATTATTTTTTAATGCATAATTTTTTTATTGGCTGAGATTGTGTTTAAAGATTTAGTGTAGTTGTTATACATAATACTATATATTTATTATACATTTTAATGGGGTAAGTTTTCAATGTTTTCTGTTTTGCCAGTATTTTATTTCATGTTAAGAAACTTGAACCCTAACTTCAATATTATTATGCGCTTAGCTAGAAAATTTACCTATTCAAATCCCCCATTGAGTAAACAAAGTTTGAATCTTTTAATAGTTAACAAAAATTGCGATTTTGCTGAATTTGATAAAAAAAATCATCGAATACTTATAAATTTTAAGTAACATGTTTTCTAGCAATTTTCTTTCATGCAAGGTTAGAGATATTTGAATTATTTCACAAATTATTAAAAATAATATCGGAAGTTTGTAAATAAAGGCTTCAATAGTATGATTCTCCAGAGTTATCCAAAGAAATATTTTTCTTACAAGTTTTTTTAAAACTTCTATTTTTGAGCTGTAAGTTGAACTGCCATGAAATTAATATTGCCCCTCTAAGCAATTTATATATTAAAGCAGTTGATTTGATTGTAAATTTGTGCCATTACGCAACGTATATTTAGCAGTTCAATTCATTTTTAAGAAAATATTTTAATTCTTAATAACATGAATTGATATTGTGCAACAATGTGCTGTCTGTGAAGTTAATTCTCTATAAATCGGCTTTTCTTTCGCCTAGCCAAACTGGCACTTTGAGATAGAAAACCCTGCACCGATGTTTTCACTGAATCTTCTGCTTATTATTTTTTATTTCGTAGAAGCATTGCTTGCTGGATTCTATATTCTTTACATTCTTTTGTAAAATGAAATCCAAAACACTTCAGAAATCAGTGTCTGGTTCGATGTTTAGTAGGTAGATTCTGAGTACTTAAGAAAATAGTTTGCGCATTTATGATCGTAACGTTCAGCAACTTAAAAAATATTGTCATAGGTTAATGATTTTATTTTCTAGCCATTGAATATGATGGGGTCATTTTATCAAAGAAGATAATTTATCCCTGTTAAATTATTTGGATAGATTTCAGTAAAGGAATTATACTTGCTATTATACTCATCCTCATTAGCCCCTCAAAGAGACTTTCTTCATCCGAAAATGCTGTTGTGTTGTTGTTGTGACTAAAGCCATCTACCTGATGAAGTCAGATCGAGTCCCGCGAAATTCATCACGGCTAGGGTCTAGAATTTTTCCGCCTGTCGTTAGTCTTAGCTTTGAGCACCATGCAGGTGAGAGTACGATTTTGCTCGGCTCCACCCCAATTTAGAGGGAGAAAACCCTGGGAGTGGCCAGGGGCCTCCCACCACTCTTCACCTTCCACCAACCACACGACGGCTATTTAGAGTACCCCCCTGCCGCAAAGGCACTATACATTTACTAAAATCCATGTCATTTTCGGGATTTGAACCCAGTCCTTACGGCATCACAGTCAGCGTCGCTAACCTCTATACCGGTTGGGCGACGAAAATGCTGCTGTACTATATCTATTAAATAACGTATCCATTAAATTACTTAAATATCTCATTTCTTCATCATAACTAGAATAATGCATCATTGCATAAGAATGATTTTAAAGCGTGCGTACGCATTTAGAACTGTAACGACGATTTACGCGCAGGGTATGACATAACCGAAGGGGGATATCCAAAAATATATGGTTAAAATTTGTCTACCTGCTAAGACCCCTCAAAGGATGACCTTAAAGTCATTTACACGAGAAACTATTCATTTTCCAAAAAAAAATTTAGATGGAGAAAAAAGTTAGGCGGTGGGTATGAAATACCCTACGCAAGAAGTGTCGGGTTAAAACTAGATAATAATAATATTATTAAATACCACAAATTCCGTAATAATTTAAAAATAGCAAAATAATTATCTACCTATAGTTGTATTCATACACAGAAGAACAAGATTCTAAGGAATATATTTCAATAAATTTGTGTTGCAACCAAAATTTATTTAATTAAAAATAAATTAATTAAAACTTTTTAAAAAAAAACAACAAGATTAAACTCTTTTTTTCCCAATATATTGGAAAAACATTTTTATAACCATATTAATCAAAACACACAAGAGAACAAAAAATTTCCAAAAACCATCGAGCGAACATTTAATAACGGAACCTCTCCAAGTCCCAAAAATCAAGATTTTAACGTCCGATTTAAAACAACAAACCAACCGCGAGGTTCTCCGTGGTTAATAATCAGTTAATTAAATACCTGCTCCTCCTCAATTACAGTTATATATTAATCAATACTGCTGAAAAGGAATTAAATCTTGAGAATTAATGAAAAAAAAATGGCGAACGAACTTCCTTGTGAGGGGAATTCTCTCTTAAATAAACGTTCTGAAGTCAAAATTAATTTACTCAAAGAAATAATTAATTAAGAAGCGGGGCAAACAAAGTTATCAAGCTAATAATAATTGTCTAGTGAACTCTTTACTTGGGAAGAATTAATTAATGGGGTTCGAAAAGAGGAAAAGACGCTCTCGCTGCGGTTACTCTTCGATGAGAACGTTATTTGCTTAACAAACGAATTCACGCCTTTGTGCCGCCGACATCTACGTTAGCCG
This sequence comes from Trichonephila clavipes, assembly GCA_019973935.1. Taxonomy (NCBI): domain Eukaryota; kingdom Metazoa; phylum Arthropoda; class Arachnida; order Araneae; family Nephilidae; genus Trichonephila; species Trichonephila clavipes. The sequence continues at coordinate 30,155 of BMAU01006932.1, read as the reverse complement.
GGAGATACGCAAAAATAAAGTGCAGGTGCAATCTTTTTCCATCTGTCTTTCTTTTTTTGCGACTAACGAGTCTTTATTTAAATGGTTGGTTGTATGTGCATTAGTAAACAGAAGGGATGTGATGCGAAAAGGGAAACAATAAATTTTAATGTTTCCGTAAATCAGCATCGTGTACTTACATGCCAAGAAGATGTTGCTGCTTAAAACATTTTGTTATTTTGAGACTTTTTTGGGTGTTAAGGGGGTTCTATACATCTTTTATTTTATTTTCGAAATTATTATCAGCATTTGAAAAAGTTTATTAAATATAAACTGTTTCATGTATAATCTTTTTTTTTTCAAATTTAGAAATTGAATTTCTTTATAAGTTACTGAAAATGTGTGATATTTAGAGTAAGGGTTATTGCAGGATGAACAAATGCAACGTAAAACTATATATATTTTGTGTAAAACTTGTAAAACCGCATTATTTATAATTAAAAGGTATGCATTTGAAAATGTTATAAATGTTTAATGCTAAAAAATAAACAATATTTCCAGAAAAAAATGTAGCTTCTTATTTCAGAGTTCATATGGTGGCTAATTTAACTTTTCCTTCCTGAGTGACACGGCAGCCCAGAGTGAGCCTTGGCCTTCTCAAGAAGCCTTTTCCGGGCCAGCCTTCTCCCTGCCAGTGTTCGTTCACGTATGTATATAGTGCATATACATACGTATAAGTATGTATATAGTGCAGTTAAATTTAAATTTGTATTTTCTAATGTTTGTAAAATGTAAAATTTGATTTTATTTTTCAATAAAGTCTGAACGTGGGAGTGGTTGTTTCCCGAGGGATCGGTTTGTAGCTCTAAACCCTTCTCGGGTGAGCTCGGTTCATTTGGGCATTCCTCCTCCTCCTGCCAGCGTTCTCCAATGCCTCGTTCTTAAAAGTAGGAAATCTTTTTCCAGGCCATCAATCCATCTGAGATTTGGCCTGCCCTTTTTTCGTGTGCTAGTTTGAAGACTTTTTTAGAGGTGCGCTCTTCATTCAGTCTGATAACGTGACCTACCCCTTTGATTAGTTGTATTTTGATGAAGTTACCAATGTCAGATTCGTTATGGGATCGATAGAGCTCTAAATATGATCTTCTTCACTATTTTCCATTTTCCTGAATTCCTCCAAAGATAAATCTTACAATCTTCCTTTCGTAGATACTTATCATGTTCTCATCTGTTCCAGACATGAACCAGGTTTCCCATGGATAAGTTAATACTGATCCTAAAAGACTTTTTTACAATAGAACCTTTGTTCTTTTGATTAAATTTGATTCCATGTTTTTTTGTATTCCATTAAGACATTTATTAGCAATAGGGATTCTTTTTTGGATTTTATTAGTACGATCGTTGCTATTGTTAATATCTGAACTTAAACAAACGAAAAAAGCTGTCAAAAACTTCAAAACTATGCTCTTCAATTTTAAAAGGGGAATTGTTAAAACATGATTTAATTTATCTCTACACAGAGAAATGTGCAGATTCTAATAGAACCATTCTTGTAACTCTGGAATTAAGGATCAGATTTGTGTGATTAAGCCTTTTCAATGCATTTACCTCTACACGGACTTTTGTTTAAGTGAAATATACTTCTCAGTGTATGTGGTTAGAAAAACAAAGTATAAAAAAAATTAAATTCAGAATATGTGATGCGATTGGATTTAATCTCAATAAACTTAAATTTGACAGTTTGTCTAAAAAATACCAGCATATATCCCAATTACTAAATATAATGCATGGGTAAGTGGCACTTGAATCACAAATTAATATTATTAATAAGTAATGTATATTAAAAAAATTAGATTAATTTTTTTTCATTATAAATGCAATATTTTTTAATTACCTTTACATAACGGGCCTATAACATATTGATCTACTTTAAATAGTATTTTGAGTTATATTCTTTGAATTATATGTATGTAATAAGGTTCCACGAAAATACTTTTTAGTTCTAAGGGTTCCATGAAAGTTCCTTCAACTTCTAGGGGTTCCGTGAATTGAAAAATTTAAAGACCACTGTTCCGGAATGTTATGCGCAATATTCAGACCAAAATAATAAGTATTTCATATTCTGTAAATTAAAATATCTAAGCAACATGACTTAAAATTATCTTTTTCACAACAAATTTAAGCAATAATGATTATATCTGATGAGAGAAGTTCTTTTATAAGCAGAAACCATTTCATGAATTGTTAAACCTTTTTATGTATGAATAAATGTATACCAACAAAAAATGCATTATGCCCCAAAGATCGCAAATGTCCCTTAGATTTTTAAAAATATTTCATTTAAAGCCATGTCTCTGTAACATGTATTTTCAATACGCATTGCATTTTGAGAATGAACTTAATAAAGGAATATGAAACGAAGTTATCCGAAAGCTTAGATTTCCTTTTCACCGGCTATTTATTTGAGTGAAAGCTCTTTGTGCTTCAATAAGGCTTATAATTCATGACAAAACATAATGAGCTCAATTTCTAAACTCAAGAATCTGATAATATTTCAATTTTTTTTTGGAAGAAGTATACAAAGGATAAAAAGCAAATTCTTTTTTTATTTGAATTTGTTCTTTCTTCTGACGTTATTTTATTTCAGCTTGCAGTTCCTGTGTTATTTTAACGTTTTTCCGATTGTTTTTTCCCCATCTCGCTGAAATGAGATACGCTTTTCTCATTTGTTTTACCACCCGAACAACTTGTCTGGGTTCTCTTAAGAAGATATTTGTCCACCAACGCCACCTGAGCACAATTTTCTGAGTTATGTTTGTCGATTTTTATTCCTCAAGAAAAAAAATGAAAAAAAAAAAAAAAAAAACAGCTTGCGTCCGTAAAAGTATACAATGCTGGATTCTTCTAATAAAATAAAAAAGCTCAAAGAAGAATGCAGCCCTAAAATGAATTATCAATATTAATATATATAAAAAAATATAATAAGTACTATTTATATTCTGTATTAAATTATAAAAAAGAAAATATTATTAAAGAAAATGAACACATTGTGAAACAGTAAATTGATTGTCATTGACATTAAGGCCGAGTACTTACTTATTTGCACTGGTACTACGTAAAAAAATATCCGTTTTATAGAATATAAATATTTTATAAAAGAGTGAGGTATATACACATTAAATATGCACCTTATATTTATTATATATAGTGTTATCTACACTATTAAAATTCTTAGGTAAACAAACGTATCTATGTATATATCCCAATTTTCTCAAGAACCACAAGACGCAGAAACTATCAGAAGGTATCAAAATTTAAGGAATGATCCGAGGAATCCGTTTTGACCATTTATATTCCAATTGGTTTAAAAGATATTAATTAAAAACATAAAATCTTCCGATATTTTAAGGTTTATTTTACTGTTCTAACCGAAGGAAAGCGTGGCATGTTTGATTAAGACGCTGCTTTGCTTACTTAAAGAAATGTTTAAAACTAATTCAAAATAAATTTAGAAATTACCTTCTTCTTTTTAAATTTATGGAATGGTTCGCTAATTTTTTTAAATAAAAAACATTCAGGCAGAATTTCTCTCTCTTTGAAAAAAAAAATAACAGATTCTTAACAATTCAACTAATTACACTGTAAATGGTTTTCATTAACTATTTTTATACGTAATCTGTGCAAAGATTGATAAAATATCTTAAAAATTACGGTTAAAAAAAATGTGTTTTTCAACTTTTTTCTCTTTTGCCATAAATTAAATAATTCTAATTACATTCTTTATTTTTGTTTCATACTTTTTGATTACAATATTTTATTCACATTTATTATGTAATTATGTTTAATTTCTGGATGATTAGCGATTAATTACTTGCAATTAAAATATTCAATTGTAGCTGTGTGATCCGAGGAATCCGTTTTGACCATTTATATTCCGATATTCCAATTAGTTAAAAAGATATTAATTAAAAACTTTAAAACACATTTATTATGCACGTGGCGCCATCTGCGGAGAATCAGAAAGATCGTTTATTTCCAGGGGGAAATTCGGAACTTCTTTTTTTTCCAGAGGTTTTTAAAAATATTTAAAAATTAATATAATAAAATTTAAATCATTAATAGTTGCATTAAATTGTCAAATCTACAACGATTAATTGGTTTTGTGGTCTGCTTTACCCCAATTTTCTATGTATTGTTGATGGATGACATAGAGTAATATAATTTGAAATAATATAACTTTGTAATACATTTTTTATTTACATCACACATCTTTAAGCAACATTTCTTAAACATTAAAAATATTTTACACACATATGTTAAATAATAATTCGCAGTAACAGAAGTAATGTGATAAATAATAACAGTTATGAGATTTATTTTTTACACACACACAAAGAACAAAATCTTTAAACAAAAAATATTGTACAAAATAGTCGAACTTTGTTAAGTTGTAAAGAATCCAGCGGGCCGCAAAATTATTCACGGTGGGTCACATGCGGCCCCGGTCCGCGGTTTGGGCACCCCTGCTGTAAAGTATCAAATGTGTAATATAAATGGAGATCGTCTTATAACAAAGAGTATTGCTAGGCAAAGAACAGGTAATCATAAAGGAATGATGTTTGATAGGGATGGTAGAAGTACTTATAGAAATTGTGATACCGGTTTAAATACAAAGCTAACACCTTCTCATATTTTTGACTTTCCAGCTACAAGAAATAGGAATCCTATTTTCGTCAACAAACCTCTATGTGGAAAATATTGAACATATTGTCAGAACTGTTATCTGGACCCATGGTACACGTCTGATTTGGTCCCGTCATGATACGACATCATTATCATCATTCATTATTGACTCCAAGGTTTCGAAGTATTACAGTAAAGAACTAAGACGAATACAGGGGAAAAACATACGGAAGATTGCAGATTTGTTTATCTATTTTAGTGGTGTTCTGCATTTGAAGCCATGGTCACACGGCTTACATCAACGCGATTGTTTAGTTCCCACCACCCTACTCCACATGGTACTATCAAAATTATTGACAGCGCGTGTTAACCTTTCCGTGTTATTGGTGTGATATGAAAACTTGTTTTTTTTTATATATGAGAACGTTCTTGTACCCCCTTTACCATATGATACAACCAGCAGAACAGCATGAAAGGATAAAACGTGCTTTTAGTATGAATGATAGCATCCGTTTAAGGTACGCGAGTAAGGAATTGGACTATTGCATTTATGATCCATATAACAAAGGTTTCAAAGATAGAACCATAGTAAAGCGTGTAAATAAAACTTGAATTTTTTCAGAATAAATATAAATGCTCTTTTTTGGCTATATTTGTCTTAGACTTTACTACAACTCTGAGAAACCTTGGAGAAATTTATGAATAATCCCGTATTTAAAAACATTTTTACGCTACATAAAAGAATATTTTTATTTGCCCCAAAGACAGAAAAAATATTTCTTGACAAGGTTTATGAGTGTATCCTACATGAATTAACGTAATTTTATTGAATGTATGAAACTTTTTGATATTTAGCTTTGCTGATATAAAAAAACAACAACAGCAATTTTTCTTTATACAAGTATTGGATTATAATATGTTGAATTATGTATCTGAAAAATTAACTTGAGAGCTTCCATTGCTAAAATTATATTTTGAAAAGCTTTTGTGTTATCTTAGCACAATCTCTCATTAATGGAATATTTGGCAAGGCTAACCCACACACGCTTACAAAGTAAAAGTAATTACTTTTCTGGTTCCGTAGCGTAGGAAACACAATTTTAATTTTCTTAAAAGGATATGAGAGTATGAAAAAAATTAAGAACTAATTTCACCTCTATCAATAGTTTCACTTTCTTAGCATTACCTTCTTTAAAGGCGGATTCCTTATGCATCTACTTATGATCTAAGGTTCAAAGCTGATTTAGGTTTTTAGTGTTTAAAGAAATATTCAATATTATTGATTAGATCAGTATAAAATTGTATTAAAACTAATTTTTTACATGGATAGTGGAATGTTAATTTATTTTTAAAAACAGAGATCTAGAAACCAATTATTGGATGCTTAAATATACTAAAATAACATTCTGCATAATAATGTTTCGTTTCAGAAACAAATACCTATATCTGTTTCAATGGTAAACATATTATTAGAATAACTATTAGAGGTGTAATATTGTTAGAAAATAACTCACTTATAATATCATTTTTATTTGAGAAAAACATAAATTTATACTATATATGTCTATACCTTATATCCTATATACGAAAACTTATCATTTTCAATATCTTATGTTAGTTGAATATTATTTAACTCTTTGCACATAAATAATTAATATTAAAATGAGAATTATATATATATATATATATATATATATATATATATATATATATATATATATATATATGATTAAATTGTTGTTCACGTTATATTTTCCTGGAAGTATTAATCTCTGCTTAAACTTAATTTGCATAAATGTTCAGAAAACCATCAAGAGGAGACAACAATAATGATGATAACAAATTTTTCTTTTGCATTTCAGGAAATATATTAAATAATATTTGCAATCAATTCTTGTAAACAAATAAGTGAAAATGATAGATTTTCATATGAGAGAAACGTTTGACATTCACTAATGTTTTTAATATTTAGAAAAAGACAGCGCTGGATATCAATCATGAAGTGCAGAAAAGTTAACATATTTTGAATTTTACAAGTATAGTTTATATTAGAATATAAATCATAAAATTACATTTCTTTATTTAAATGTTTATATTTATATCGAAATTTTATACCATGGTACTATATTTAAGTACTTTAGCATTCGTCTTTACAAAACATTTTGCTAAGTTTAAATTTAAGACAAAAAAATTAGCATTTTTTTCTGAAACAGCTATTACTCCTATGAATTGATGTAGAAATATGATATGTGTTTCAAAGCTAGTGTAAATAAATGAAATATATATTTCATTTAGGAGATGTTTTCCCCCACTCATTGGGAAAATATAGGCTGTAATTGAATTGTAAAAGATGTAAGAATGAATCTAGAAACACTTTTGAAAAAATCGAAAACAACATTTTATAACTGATATCAAATGAACGGAACTTGCAGCTTAATTACCACCGTTAATTTTTTAAAAAAATACGGTATTTAATTGGCCTTAAGAATTTTCAGAGGAACTTTTTGGAACCAAATGACCATATTATGAGAAATACTTTTAAATAAAAAGAATGTTTTATTGCTATAATTTACTTTTGAAATCCATGTAAACAGCGAGAATTGTTAAACGCAAACAAAATTTAAAAGTTAGTCACTGATGAGCTGCTCAATTTAATTGCACTAAAAACATTACCTACTTTGCAGTCTGATAATTTAATTCAATAAAAATCAATTCTAGTCAGGAAAGCCTTCAGGCATGAACAACTGGGCCCAGACCCATGGCTTCGGCCTTAATGGGGGGCCTCGCTTCAGCCTTAATAAGTAAATTATTCGAATAATTTCAACAGTTAAATGTTTTTTCCGGTTCTATTCTCAGAAAAATTGGGGATTTCGGACGATATGTCAACTAGCTACATGTGTAATGGACGGTCCTTTCCATCCATTAGTGTGAAAAGGTTGGTAGGAATATGAGTCATAGTCAATACAAACTCTGTTTATTAACATTTCCCAATAACGACACAAATTCAACGACTGAATTCAATAAATGCACCAATGCTAAATATAGGAGCAATAGCAAAGTAGACGAGATACTAGAAGAATAAACAAAAAAATTGGTTCACTTGCGTCCAGGTAAATACACCTTCTAATTCAAATCATCCTAATCCAATTTAACCATTAATTGGCCAAATCGCCAATCTTAATAATTTTCAAATAAGCTACGAAGTGCTTTCTTCTAGCTTTACATTAATCAATTACTGCTATCCCTTAGCACTCTAACCTCTATCTCCTTCGAGCTTGAAAGTTACTCTTTATATACACGCCTTGATTTGAATAACCACATCTTTTTCTTTGGAGGCAAGTTTTCAATAGAATAATTTTTACAGACCTATTATTCCCCAAGAGGGTTATTAGCAGGAAGAACGCGGATAGACCCGTTACACATGCGATGACCGTCGTACAAGCATTAGTCTAAGTCTATTACTATACAACATCATTACTCCTTCAGTCAAAAGGTGGCAGACGGTTGAACTGGCTTGTGCGATTGTAAGTCATGCCCATTTATTTGTTTAGAGTTATTTTTCGTACGATTATTTGATAACGCATGCTATGTATGCTATGTACTGTCTACTTTTAAGACCCTGGGCCTCAAGAAGCCTTCAGACATTCCTAATTACAGTAAAACTATTTGTAATATGCATCATGTTTGATAACTGGGCATTTTAAAAATGAAGTCGTGCTTATAAAAAATACAGTATATGTTTTTAATAGAGCATTATAAGCGAACCTAATAATCTTCTGATCTAAATCAAATGATTTCCATGTTTTTCTGTCCAATTTCCCAGACAATCTAATCAAACCAATATCTTATTTCTATGTCACATCTGTTTATTGTAAAGTGACTACAGCTAAACAAAACACATCCATTTTAAAAGAAGCATTATTCCCACTTAAAAATGAAAACCAGTAAATAAAAAAAGTCGTTTTAACAGTCCGAAAACTCTATCAATCTCACGAGAAAAATCCGGAAATGAAGTCGGTTAAGAAACTGCACCCTCTCTTTCGGGTTCACCAAACATATGCAAATGAGGCAAGTATCCGAATAATAAAATTCCGCATAACAATGGAAACCGTAATTCATAGGAAAGGATTTTAAGCTCGCTGTCAGTTACAGAAGCTTTTGAATAGTTTTAGAGATTTAAAAAGGCATAATGAGTTTACTCTTGCTTTTCTTTATTACCAGCAATCACAATCATTTGGGAAAAGTCACTTTAAAAAGTATAATCGCTTCTTAATCTCTAAAATAGCTTACAGTACTTAATATTTCTTAAAAATAATGCTATAATTCTGTTATCTACGACATCTTTATTTATAATAATTCAATTTGCGTGTAATGTGAAAAGGATTAAGCTATTTACGGGTCAACTGATTGATTTTTGAGTAGAGAAATGGTTTTAAATTGACATAGGTATTTTTGTTATATAAAATTTATGTACAAGAATGGGAAAGTAAGCTGTGGCGAAGAAACTTAGTTCTTAAACAGAATTTTCCTAAATCATGCTGAATATAGTATTTAAAAAAATAATACTGTAATTATTCTACATAATTATTATTAACATAATCATCATACTTTTTTCAAGTTTTTTTTTCTTCTTTCATTAACTGCTTTACTTATTTTTTTAAAACTCACATTAGACAAATGAAGAATAAAATAAAATGATAAATAATAATTTCATCATTATTTTTTGGAAAAAAATGTCTTTGGTACTTTATTTGCAGCAATACATAAATATTGTCTATCACTTATAAACATACATATCCTATGAGGGTAGATCCGAAAAAAGGTTAAAAGTCGAATAAAAAATATTTACTAACAATATACAAAAAATACAAAAGGAAATTAAGAGGCATGCTTGTCTTTCTCTTTACGTCACAATCACCAAGTCTATTTAGGCATTTATCAGAACGCAGAACCAACTTATTTAACCCGTCTTGGTATAAATCAGGTCCCTGTCTATTGTGCCAGGTTTGGGTGGATGTTTTCACAGCACTGTCTTGGAATATCGCAGCTCATTAGAAACAATATGCTGCACACTATCATAGCTCAATTCAAGCTCTGACGAAATTTCAAGCAGTTACCATTTTGAATCATTTCTCCAATTCTTACTGTGGTGATGTCTGTCGTTGAAGAACTTGGCCGGCTACTCCTGGTCATCTTGCGGCTTTGAACATCCTGTCTGTCTGATTGAAAAGAGTGATACACAATTTCACTACAAGTTGTCTGCTAATTGCAAATGTCGACAGTATCGCATACATATCGAATCACGACACTCACTTCCAAACGAGACCCATTTCCTAAGAGTCTTGCCATTTCAATCGTTCTGAACTGTCTGGAAACTTTCACTACGTACCCACAAACCAGCTGTATGGCATGTAATGTCATTTGTCTCCACTCTGAGGAAGCAAAATTTCTCCACAATATGATGTATTTTTCAAGCACTCCAGTGCTTGCAACAATTTTTCTTCTTTTTTCGTTTACCTACGTGCATACGTATATGAGCATAGCAGTTGTCGGCAGTCTTGTTGTTGTAGTGAGCCAAACCAATCTTCCAATATGATTCAAGATGCCGTATGATGGGTTAAATTTGAGACAAATAAATTACAGTAGCAATGCATACAATTTAGGGAATAACGGACAAGAATACAAATGAGTTTGTCATCTATTAATTATGAATCACTTAAAAATATTCATCAACAATAAACAGCCCGAAACACTATCAAAAAAAAAGGTTTTGCCTTTGGCAGCTACATAATAGACAAGTATAAACCCACATTCGGTCATTTTAGGTTTTGTTCCAATTGTTTCATTAAAAAAAAATGAAGCTTGTTTTTTTATGTCCAGTAACAACTCTTTTTATAACTTCAGATTTCTATCTAGAACTCTTTAATGTGGAGTATTGTTTAATTTTAATACGTTTTAATACATTTAAAATTTAACTCCTTGTGACATAATTTACGTACAACACAACCCTTTCGTTGTATGAATCCATATTCACACACACATTAATCCAAGTGTTTTGAAAACCATGCACACACATTAATCTTTCTTTCAAAGACTATTTGACTGAAAAATATGTAGAACAAAACAAAAAAATTAAGATATTTAACAAATTAGAACCATCTAATGTAAGTTATTACAAAAAAAAACTAAGGATGAGTTGTAGAGTTGAAAGTAACCTACATGAATCGACGTGCATCAAACTGAATTCTTCTTTCTACTGAGATCATACTTGGTATTCATCTAGATCCGTCAAATATTGTGCAGATTCAAACAAACAACCAGTGAAAGGTTTCTCTTTACGGCAGTGGTTCTCAAACTTTCAATACTTGCGACCCAACATTCAATCATAATTTTCTTTTCTCCCCCCTCCATACAGTATCAATGTTTTGAATTCATCAACGCGATACTTTGATGCTAAAAAGTTACAATAGGATTTAAATCTCTTAAGTTGCACCCACACATATAAACGTCTCGTTTAGCTAAAACGTTATTTTTCCCGGATGTATATATACATCTGTCAAAAGAAAGATCTTCTCTGTGCACTGCTATCCATAAAATTATTCCGAAGGCTTTGGGATGCAATAACAGGACAGCGTTTTCGAATGCTGTGCTTATGTCAGTGGATCTGCTTATATATTCCTTTTCTTCCACCCCTCCCCATAATAAATCGCATAAACACCCCTAAATGAAAAACTGTGGCATTGAGGAGAGAATCGCGTAACTTTTAATCGGTAGTTAAGGGATTAATTATAAAACGCAAAAAATTATCAAGATAAGTATTAATTTTTATATATACACTGGTGTGCAAAAATTAAGGACGAAGTCGAAAAATTAGCATATCAGCTGAACGAAGAGGCAGAGCGGACAGAAAGACCAATCAGGAGATTAAGTAAGGGGATGTACGGTAGCACATGCGCAGATATGCAGGTAGACGCAATGGGGGAGTGTCTGAGTAGTATAAATCATGTTGTCGGTGTAAGATCAGTACTTCTGGCAAAGAGATTGCACGCCGTATAGCAGTTAAAATCACACCAAGTTGCTGCCTCAGCGAGAAATGGCGAATAATCAATCTGTTAGACGACATCTGGATGCTTTTACCCGAGGTCGAATCATTGGGAAGTTGGAGGAAGGCCGCAGTGTGACAAGTGTGGCTGCAGAGTTCGGAATTGCTCACAGCATCGTTTCACGACTTTGGAGACAATTTCAAACTACAGGAACAGCTATCCGGGGGTTCAGTAGTGGTCGCCCACGAGGAACCACACCCGCAGATGACCGGTACATTGTCTTACAGGCCAGAAGAAACATGCGGCAGACAGCGGGAGAAATCGCTAGACACACGACACATGCGACTGGACGACTGATATCGCGTTTTACCGTGGCCAGAAGACTGCACGGTGGTGGTATGTTTGCACGACGCCCTGTACGGTGTGTACCTTTAACGCCTGCCCATCGGAGAAGGCGTTCTCTGTGGTGCCGGGAACACCGGAAGTGGAGAGACAATGAATGGGGACGAGTACTCTTTACAGATGAGAGCGGATTCAGTTTGAGTAGCGATTCTCATCGCATGCTCATCTGGAGAGAGCGGGGAAGCCGCAATCATCCCTCGAACATCATTGAAAGGGACAGGTATGGAGGTCGCGGTGTTCTCGTTTGGGGAGGCATCAGGCTTGTAGTCGTACATACCTTCACATCTTCCACGCAGGTTCAGTCAACGGCACCCGTTATTGTAACGAGATTCTTCTTCCATATGTGCGTCTTTATAGAGGCGCTATGGGTCTGCAGTTCCTTTTCATGGACGACAATGCACCATGTCATTGCACAGTAGCTGCCGAACAGCTCTTGGAGAGTGAGGATTTTGAACGTATGGATTGGCTGGCACAATCTCCGAATCTCAATCCCATCGAGCATGTATGGGATTTTTCTAGGCAGACGCTTTGCAGCTCGTACCTTACTACCAGTAACGATTTGGGAGATTCGATTGGCACTGCAAGACAAATGGGCAGCAATTCCTCAACAAATCATTGACACCCTCATTCTCAGCATGGGCAGACGCTGTGAAACCTGCCTAGCAGTCAGGGGAGATCCTATCCCCTACTAAAGATCGGATGTTTCTTGCTGGACCCCCATCACAGGGATGTTTCGGCCTTCAGTCGCATTGCGCTCCATGCTACTTTTTCAATCAAGCTTCTTTTTATCCCTCTGATTTCTCTTTTAGTAAGTGTTGCTTACATATTACACATGTCCGTACGTATTGGGGATCTTACGGTATTAAATGTGTTGATTTGGAAAGCTTTTGTACAAAGTTATATTGAAAAAACCGTCTCGTTCTTAATTTTTGCACACCAGTGTAGTTTTGCATATGACACAAACATGAGATCACTGGTAATTATTATCCTTGTTCTTAATTTAGTATTGTTAAATTAATTATGAAATACATTGTGCAGTACTTATACTTTTTATAATTGATTATATCAATGTAAATGTGTATTCTGTATTTTTACTATCTCAGAATGTATTTTTTATTAGTTTACTGTCAGTAATTTAGTAATTTCTTAATAAATAAGCTTTTGTTTTAGACTTTTCTATATGCTCGTGCCCTCATCGTAGAGTTATCGCCCCCACAGTTTGAGAAACGATCGATTAAGGAAATGTTCTTAAGGAAACACGGCAATGCATATATTTTTCCTCAGTACCCAACTGTCCGAAAAGAATCTCAGAAGGAAGCAAAAAAAATTCTGAAATATAACACTGCCTTAATCATTAATGGTTATTTTGTTATTTAAAATATTTGACAATTTTCTGAATAAAGCCGATGTAATTACATAGTTACTATGTAAAACATGCAACTTAGTAGTTGCACTTTGCATATCATGATTCCGGCTTTTTAGATTTTTTTTAATGTTTTTCATAAAGATTAATATTTTATGTCTTATAAAAGGAACCGTAATGAGATAAAGTATGTTACTTTAAATATTTATGTTTATAAATTAATTAAAAACAGCCAACTATTAAAATTTTATTAGTTTCAACCAAAGAAGAAAGGAAATACTAGTTTCTGTATGACAATAAACTATATATATATTTAAATATAAAAATAACTTCCATAATTTTCACTTTTTCTTGTCTTTGTGACATTATCCGATCGTCGTCTTGCCATAGATTTAAATTTATATTATAAACATTGAACAAAAGTGATTTTTCATTTAAAATATATCAACTTTTCATAAAATACAAATAATATAACTTTACCAATAGTTGCACTAATTATTTCAATCATTTTACGAGTACTCGGTATTCAAACTAATTTTTTAAAATTTTATTTTGACCAAAAAATATTCCAAAAACATTAATACAGAGAAAAAACGCTTAAGACGAAATATCGGTTAACACAAAATAATACAATGGTTCTGACAAATTACTATGTATTTGCATGTAATCTTTTCTCCTAAAGCGAAACTAAAATTGTGTAACACGAAAATATTTTCTTTCAGGGGATGGACAAAATACGCGCATGCGAGATTAAAGATTATTGTGAATTGAAAGAGAAATGGTTTCAAAAATGATTCATTGAAAGAAGGCGAACTTGGCTTTCAAATACTCTCGGAATAGTCTGTGCCACGAGCCAAATTTGTTCATCTAAGCTACTTTCACGCTCCATTCCTACAAACTGCACACAAAAACATCTCATCAGTTGACTTTGGAATTAGGTGAGGAGTATATCGCAGTCTGGGTAAAAATCACTGAGTTTGGCTCGCGTTTTTTTTTTCTGTTTTAGAAGAATTTTTGTTACGAGCACAGTCGCAAAGACCTCATGTGGAAAGCAAACTGCTACTTCACTTAAAATGACGATGGGGCTTAGTAAAGCTGTTGATCAAAAACAAAAGACGAAAATCTGTGCAAATATTTTGGTGTTGAAAACTCTACATTATCAACAATAATTAAAAAAAGGAGCAAGTTACGGAAATGTTTGAATAGGATAATGGATATTTATATAAATAAATTGTTTTCTTATGAATTTAGTTTTGTTGAATATATGGTTTTTTTTGTCATATTCTTTGACATGAAATTCTCTTAACCCGAATAAATATTTTAGCCACCTCTGTTTCTTGTTAAACAACGACTTGTAAGATCGTTTTACTATTAACACTTTAATTTATGACGTGATAGATGTGTTATTGTCTTATTTTATCATCTCACGCTGCGTTGAAAACATGATAATAATATCATTTTTGTTAGAATACATAAAATATATATTAACTTACACCCCTAATAAATACCTGAGTCGCCTACCCGGGATAGTGGTTAGCGACGCTGACTGCGGTATTGTAGAGACTGGGTCCGAGTTCCGGAGAAGACATGAATGTTTGTAAATGTATGTGTCATTGCGGCATGGGGGTACTCTAAATAGCCGTCGAGCCGAAAGTCCTCTCGTGTAGTTGGTGGAAGGAGAAGAAGGGTGGGAGGCCAAGACCACCCCCAGGGTTTTCTCCCTTTAAATTGGGGTGCAAACGAGCAAAATCATACCGTTACCTGCATGATGCTCAAAGCTAAGGATAACGACAAGCGTACAATTCTAGCGCTTACCTGCGATGAATTACGCAGGTCTCGATCTGACTTCGTCAGGCAGGTGGCATTAGTCACAACAACAGATACCTATGAAATATTGGATAAATAATTACTTCCTATTGGGAAAGTTTTTTTTCACCTTTTTTAATCCGACTCATATAGCGCAAATAAAAGCTTATAATTGAAATAACAAAACTTAACAAAATGATTTAAATTTATGCCATGCATATAATTGTCTTCTTCAATGGTATTAATAAATATAATACTCATGAAATAAGCAAAGTCGAACTCTTTTATACGTAACAACAAACTATGATCTTATCTAACAAAAACAAAAAAAAGCAATGCAATTTTAAATTTTCATTGGGATTATAATACATTCTTATCGTCACAATGCAATGAAAGCGAAGCGTATATAAAGAAGGAATAATAATCAGATACAAATAAAGTATATTATATATCGCTACATTGATATCCTCCTTTACTATAAAACAAAACACTAATGTTTCAATTCCCCCTACACTAGTTCAGGATCAAATTTAATTTTTCACATAATATATTATCCGCTTAGAAGCAGCGGAGTCTAAAATGTCACTGGGAATTAAGATCAAGTGCTGTTTATCCTGGCAAAGAAAGGCGGGAGAAAGACGCACGTTCAATCGAATATAAATCCTTGTTCATTTCCATCCCTTTCTGAATCAAGTCAATATTTATCTTGCTACCGAAGCACTATTAACATTGACGTGCCGGAGCTCAAAAGCCATCATTTAGGCGTAATGGAAAAGGCAAACCAGGAGACGCGTCGCGATCCTTTTTAATGATTTAAGCCGATCATAATGGTCCGGATATCCTTCTCCTGGAAATGGAGGGGGGCGAATTAAAAAGAGGAATCGGATCAGTTGAAAAGTTTCACTAGTCGTGTTTTCGTTTCGTTGCCTATTATTTGATCTGGGAGTGCAGAGATAGGTTTTGAATGGACTGAGGAAAGAAGTAGTGAAATTAAATATGTAATAATATTTAAATTATCTTTGAGTCTAGTTTTGAATTGGAAATAGTATCAATCTGATTAAGTTTTTAGAATATTTTAAGGGAAATTAAATGAAGATATATATATATATATATATATATATATATATATATATATATATATATATATATATATATATATATATATATAGCATTATAAAATAAAATAAGGTACCAAGTGGAAAAGTTGTATAACCTACAATGACAAAGAAGAAAGAAACTGGAGGTCAAGAGACATAACAAAGGTAGATACAAAAACCGTATTTGAACAAAAATAGAGACCTATTATAATTTCTAGAGATGTCGCTGAAATAGGCAAGTGATTTAGAGTTAAGCAATGCTTTATATATATTAGTGAAAACAATTATAAAATCCCTGTACACCACAAAGTATCCCGCGGGGTTCACAAAAGTAAGTATTAATCACACATTGCAATGAAAAAAAGGGAAAAAATGAGGTTTTGAAGGATTACAAATATTTACAATAAATTCACAGAACTTTTTAAAAGCACTTCTGGTGGAAAGAAGTTGGTGAAAATTCGGAGGCCAATTTATATTTAGTCCCTTGAAAGTCAGTCTTATGATCTTTCTTCCTCTATCACACTTGGAACACAGAAGGAGCACATGTGTGTGTGTGTTCTACATTTTAATCGCCACCAATATTATAGTCACAGGAAGTGGAGGAAACTAAATTAAATTTGTTCAAGTAGCTTTAAAAGTTACCATGGCCAGTGAAAAATTGAGTTATATTGTAATTAGTATAAAAAAAATGATGGCATGACAGTCTATTATTAATGGTTGGAATTTTTTTTTTTTGTTAAGCTCTCCTTATTTGAAATGAGATATTATTGGTTCCAACACTTCACCATTCTTTCTTTCATAATATTCTTGTAAAATTATTTAGGAATATTAATGACAATGGCAACTCTGTGATTGATGGCAACCATTGAGAGCCAATCGGCCCGCTCATTTTCAAGAGCACCCATGTATTCGGGAACAAATGCAAAATCTATTTGGATGTCTTTTAGGCTTTTAAAATGTTTTTGGATCTCGACGATTATGTTGTTAGATGAATAAATACATTTAAGAGAATTTAAGGAGGAAAGAGAATCTGCACAGATGGGACAGCCTGAGATGACACTATTTTGTTGAATGATCCATTTAATGGCGAAGTTAAGGGGACACAGAACAATTCAATTGGTCCAAAAATAATTTTTTTAGCCTAAATTATTCTTTACATACTTTTCTATAACATTACAAAATTTGAGAGGTCTCAACCTAAAAAATGCAGAATTATGATAGCTTTCACGTTCGTTTTTATTCACATCTATCTCTATGGCACATCAAACTTTAAACTGATTTATCTCAGAAAAATAAAATAACTAAAGAGTTTTTTTTCCAGGTATAGAAGTTTAAGTTGGCATTACTTCCCAAGATGGCGACCGATTTAACGGCTGTCAAGTGATTTATTCTCAGTTTGGTTTGGCAATTCATCAAAAACGATCATCAAGCAAGGCGTAGATTCGTCGAATGGGCACAAAACGAGATTGCCATTGTTCCCGATTTTCATAAGCGAATTTTGTTTAGCGATGAAGCGCACTTCTGGTTGAATGGCTACGTCAACAAACAAAACTGCCGCATTTGGAGTGAAGCTAATCCACAAGTGTATGTCGAAACACCGTTACATCCAGAAAAAACTTACTGTCTGATGCGCTTTATGGGCTGTTGAATCCTTCTTCAAAAACGATGAAGGCCACAACGTTACAGTCAATGGTGATCGGTATAGAGCCATGATTACTAACTTTTTCCTTTCTGAATTGAACAATCATGATGTCCAGGAGCTGTGGTTCCAACAAGACGGCGCAACATGTCCACACAGCTCGTGCCACAATCGATTTATTGAAAGACACGTTTGGTGACCGCCTAATTTCACGTTTTGGACCTGTGAATTGGCCTCAAGATCTTGTGATTTAACACCGCTAGACTATTTTCTGTGGGGCTATGTAAAGTCATTGGTCTATGCGGATAAGCCACAAATGCTTGACATTTGGAAGACAACATTCGCCGTGTTATTGCCGATATACGGCCACAAATGTTGGAGAAAGTCATCGAAAATTGGACGTCCAGATTGGACTACATCCGAGCCATCCGTGGCAGTCCTATGCCAGAAATCATATTTAAAATGTAATGCCACAAGATTATCTATCGAATAAAAAATATTCATGTCAATCGAATAATACATCGTTGTTTTATTGCAATTTAAAATTCTATACCTCTAAAAAACACCCTTTAGTTTGTCTTTATTTAAAATGCTAAGGCTTTTTTTCTATTGCGCTTAATGCATTGAAAAATTTTCTACCTATTGCTAATAGTACAAGTAACAAAAGTTGGTATGCATTTTTGAATCAAAGAAATATTTATTTTTTTAAAAATAATTGAACTCGGAATTTCCACATTTTTTAATGAATTTTGAATAAACATTCATAAAAAGAAGAATTGCATGAATATCAATCACGTTAACACATAATCCATACCAAATTTTCTATAGATAGTTAGACGTACTTGTAAATCAAATTTAATGCATGTACGTAAATTTTTGTAGGGGAGCAGTAGCATTTTAAAATCACTTCAAAAACTTTTTCCTTAAAAATTACATGGCTAGCTTTTTATGAAATTTTGAGCACAAAATGTGTTCAACATAGTATACATACACAGAAAGCATCCAAAGACATTTTAAAAATCCTTAAATTAAAATTGTTTGCTTAAATCTTACCATGTCTCCTTAAAACATAAAAGTTCAGCTACAAAAATTGTGCAGTATATTGGAAATGTTTATTGCAATTATATTGGCAAGTGTTTTAGTAACTTTTTGTTGTGAAGTTACCTCACTTAATGTCGACTACTTAAGTAGCAGTTATGAGTCACGGTCCATTTTAAAAGGGTTCTATTTGGGTCTACTACTAATCCTCTTGGAGAAAATAGTCTTTCACTGTGACTTTAGTTTAAACACCGTTTTCTCTTTAGACATGATTTATTTTGCAAATGTAACAACTATTTAAGTGCCAGTCGTTGAGTATGCGATATAATGGTAAAAAAGAGCACACAAAAAATTAATTCAAGTGTTAGTAAGCTACGACTGGTGGCCGCGCACCCAGGGACGTCTTAATACTTCGTGAGGCCCTGGACCCCCAGGTAGGCCCTGCAACACTGGTGTAATTAGTTCTAAGAGGGATCTGTGTGAAAAATACCATGGGGGATCTAGTTAGGAGACCATTTATATTTTATAATTTTGCTTACACATTTTGGGGTACAGAACCATTGATATGGCTGTACAGTGGTTGCAATGCTCCTGCCCTAGACCCCTACTTAAATGTTAGCCCCACATATGTACCTTAATTTACAGTATATTGCATACGTTGTCAAATACTCGTACAAACAATGACCCGGAACAAATGAATATACATGATTTACAATCTCACATAACAGTTTGACCGAGCTCCACTTTTTGACTGAATGAGTAATGGGGGTGTATGGTAAAATGGTTAGGTTATTGGTCCACCATTGTCTACCACGGTCCTCGAATGCAGCCAGTTGACATATAGTCCCAAATTTCCAGAGTTTTGAAAAATACAACCGGAAAAAAACATTTATCGTATTAAGGCTCTGTTGAGGACGATGTGGGAACCCCTCCCTCCAGGTACTACCCTGGACGCTAAGATTGAATTGAGGCAGAGAATTATCAGACGACAATTTTACAATAACACATTATATTTATTCACTTGAATCAATTATCAACCTTCTAAATACAAAGATGAATCAATATGTCTACGTCAATAAGATTGAGCTTAACTATTAAATTAAATCACGAAATATGATACTAATCATCTATTAAACTCAATATCGAACAGGTTTACTGGAATAAGAGGACAGAGAGACATACGCAATTTGAATTACTAGCAATCATTAACTTTCCACTAACACTATTATATATTTAATCTTATAATCCGAGAATCAAAATTTAAATATCACTTGACTTTTACTACTTCACTCCTTTCCAGTCGGCTCAAACTTTCCAAATGTAGATCGCTGTCTGATAATCAGCCAGAAACTAATCACACCATCAACTTGAATCTTTATATAACTCCGTCACTGTATCTCTTGGCTCAATAGCCTTCTACCTGCTAACTTACAACACTCTCCTTAAATACTTTAGTTCATTTGCATATCTCGGTTTCTCCTTTTAGAGCTGGTTGGAAATATACGCGAATTTACAATCCCGAAAGACGCCCAAGAGTATTAGTGATAAAGTGCCGCATAGATTCATCACAACGAGATGATGCCTCCATTGTGGTCGAGGCCCTGGGCCCAGTTGTCCCATGCCTTAAGATGCCCCTGGGGGTATCTTAAGATTAATATTTGACAGATAATTCGTCAGAAATACGTCAAGTAACCAGACTTGGAGCTATCAAACTGCGAGCAGGGTCATATAAGGAGCTTTAATCAAGATAACTACCTTCCATAATTTAGTTATCTGACTACGAGTAAGAATTTCTTACTGCTCACAGCAATTGGTTTAAAAGTTATAGATTTCGTAAAGTGTTACAGATTAAATAAAATTAGTTATCTATGACCGTGTCTGTTTCTACTTCGTACCCTCTCACAGTCTAGACCTTCGGGCTGCGACACAGTTAAGAGAGAAACAATCAAATTATACTTCATTCTGCTTATTTCTACTCTTCGTCATATGGTGATTATGAGTCCTAGTTACATTCCGAATGATAAATACCCTTTTTTACATACGGAAATCTTTGGGAGATTAATTGATGCGATTGGAAGATTTATTAATATTTCCGGGGAAAGCGGAGCTCGTAATTTTGAACCACGGTCAAGTGATATGAACGTCTCCCTACCTGGCATACAACTCTCAAAATTTCCACACCACAGCAATTTAGTACTTGGAAAGCCCTGAATGAAATCCATACATGACAAAACTTCTATATTTCCGCCTACAGAGCTGTACACTTTAACCCTTTATGTACTGACGGTATTTATACCACTCACTTTAAAATTACATAGAATAACCATTTTTAGGTATATTCTGACAATACTGAGCAGGAATATTCTTTAAAATCCACTCTTCTAAGATATATAGCAGCACGGGTTCTATAATTCATAGAAGGCGAATAGTTTTATAGCAGAAATTGCGTTTTCAGCTGACAGCGTTTTGAGCGTATTGTGAAGCTTGTCATTTTTGTACCGAAAAAATACTTAATGTCAAAATTTAAGTGTCTTATTTTTTTTGCATGTAAATGAAGATCTTAGAAAACGATTTCACTATTTATTTTAAGTTAACAGTGCGTATAATTAATTTTACAGTCTAATATCTTCAATTAATTGGCTCTAACAAATTAAATTCTCCAAATATGAGTATTTTGTTTATGTATATCCCTTAATTTTCAATGTAGTGATCCAAAAAAAAATATTGTGTGAAAAAGCTGCAGTAAACCATAATGTGGTAGATAAAGGGCTAATCATTTCACAACTAATTCATTTAAGGGGACTTGGCACCCTAAAAATCACAAACCTATCGTTTTTTTTTTTATTTTCATTTAATCTTATTCTTTGCATTATTATCTTTCGATTGATATATCACTTGGGCATGTCGGAAAGTTAGAAGTTGAATAAAACTTCATTTGAAAACAAATTAGGCAATTCAGCCACACCCCTTTTAGAAAAAAAAGCTAAACAATGCGTTATGATAAAAAAAAACGATTTTATAAATAGAAATAATAACTATAAAAGAATATGTAGTATTAAAAGCAGAATATTTCCGAGGCAATACAATAATGTAATTTTTCTTCCTTGTGAAATATGTTCATGTAAAATTTTTAAATTAAGGCATTTTATATTAATATTTTTATATATAATTTCAGTTCTTATTCCTGATATATTTTTCATACAAATGAAATACTTTAAGATTATAAGAAGAAAAACAGCTAAAATTTCTGTCGTGACAGAAAATTCTTTTTAAAAGTTTTTCTTGAGTTTTCTTGTGCAATTAGTATTCTCTAAAAGTTGATCATTTATAAAAATAAGTGGGTTGAAAACATATGAAAATGCAATTATTTTAAAGAAAAACGTATAAGTAATATCTTAAAGTGGTATTTTAAGTTTAATTAAGCTTATAATAATTATCTTTTCAGAATTATAAACTTTAAACTGGTTTTCTCAGTTTATGTTTTTCGAAACCTTAGTGCATTCAACATGCTGCTCTTTTGACAATTATTTACCAATCACTTCAATTTTTTTTCCTGCGTGTTAAAAATAAAGCATGTAATAAAATTATTGATCCGTTTTGCTATAAACTGAATACTTCTTTTTAAAAAAATAAAATGTAAGACATGTTGGCTTTTTCGTTGATTTTTAGCCTGTGTATCAACATTTTATTTTTTTTTCTCGAAAACGAATAAAGTTATTCTAAATCCGATCCCTAAAGTTGTTAAGAACATCCATAAGAATATTATAAAAAAATTTCAGGTCAAAAAATTAATTGTTACAAAAGGAGTAGGATTTTAAAATTTTCCCAATTTTTTCAAAAGATTAAATTTTTAAAATTGTGTGAATAATATATGAAAATTTTCATCTGGTAACATTTTCTTGAATAGAAACATTGTATAAAATGTTAAAATATAATTTTTAAATACGTAAATAAAGAACTTTGCTCAAAGGGTGTCAAGTCCCCTTAATACGATGTAGAAATGGAGTCTATTAAAACTCTCTGCGCATCCCACGGTATCCACGGTCAAGGTAACAAATTTTGAGTTGTCCGCGACGTCTGTGGGTATGCATTTGGTACGACTATTTAGCTGCGCAACCCGTGCTATTCTTGTTTATGTTTTCATTTAACTTTTTATGTTCATATAGTTTTATGATCTAACTCTATACTTTAAAATAAAAACACTTATACAATTTTTTTGTATATTTTAACTCTAAAATGTAGATTTAATATGTAGATTTGAAATACATAATACAAGAATAAGCACTTTTGGAACCTACTTTGATGACATAACTACTCAGTGAGGGGGCTTAATACTAAGACGATTTTACACAAATGTGTAAAGTTTTAAAATAACATGTGACAAAAAATTATTTCCTAATGGGAATATAAGAAATGTGCTTAGTATAACTCTATAACAACCTCATATATATATATATATATATATATATATATATATATATATATATATATATATATATATATATATATATATATATATATATATATATATATATAACAGTAAAAAATATCTAATATTTTTTAATATATGTAGTAATATTCAAAAGTTCCTAGGCTGAGTCTATAAATTGAAAAATATTACCAGTTAAGTTGCTGGAATACATCCTTATTCGAAATAAGACCCTTGAGCAACAGCACACTTTTGCCATAGCTTATGAAATCCACCGAAACACATTTGTGAAATCCATTTTTTGCCTTGTTCTTTAATTCAGCCTGTTATAATCTTTTAACTTCATCTTCAAGTGACGTGCCTGCTCAAGAAATATTCTAAATTTTCAAGGAGCGAAATCAAGAGAGTAAAATGGATGAGGCAAAACAGTTGTTTTCATTTTCACCCCGTGGTTGTTTAAAGCATGCTCTTACGTACCACCGCTGAAAACGTTTCAATGTTTTCAGAGGTGCGGGAAGTCTATGGGCGTCCGGAGCGTCGTTCATCGTCTTTGACACTTTCCCCGCCTTCTCTGCCTTTTGAGTAGATACCACTCAAAATCTTGCGTTCGCAATAATGTATCAATGCCTTAAACATGCTTTAACATTTTGTAGTCTTCGTATCACTCTTTTATTGCTAATTAATTTTCGAAGTCAACACAAAATTTGATATTATTCTCTGCTCAACAAACGCAATTTCTTTCAATCACCGGCTACACCACCTACAAATGCATCCACCTACAAAATATGACGCCGTGGCAAGCCATAGTTTACGTGGCTCGTGACAAACTTTTTTAGAAAAGGGGAAGACTGTAGTGACACAGAAATGTTATCTTAGTCGCTGCACTGAAAATCATTTTCTCGTTACATGCTCAGTCCGAGAACTTTTGATACCTGTCTCGTATAATAGAACTTCATAGACGAAATATCACGAGTCATCTTTCGCATTTGTGTGAGAGGAACTAGAGAAAAGTCAAATTGCAAAATTTACAATTTTTCTTTAGCTGATTCAAAATCTAATATATTTACAATTGGTAAGTATGAGTTGGTTAGTCATCATTAATTATTTAAAATATTAGCTGAATTACGCATAGTTAGACTGTAACGGCCTCCCACCGGGGGAGCCATCTCTTCATTTACTCGACATCAATTTGTAGGAGGTAAAGTTTGATGACCCAATCTAGCCATGAGAAATCCAATTTATTATTGTTAGACATTTAAAAAGTCGGATCCAAATTTTTATGATCTCCTTGTGTTGTTTTTCCAATCCCGTTCCATGATCTCAATGAAAGTAAGTTCACCGATTCGAACCCGATCTTTTTGAGTTTCGTGATTTGTGGTTGGCAGCAACTACCATGCAAATCGAGCGAGTATTTAAACTCGGCTCATGTTAGTTTTTCAAAAAAGGAAGGAGAAACAGAAATATAAGAAGTGTGTGAGTGGTTTAACTCTGTGAGGGAGAGAACGGCTGGTTGGCAATGCAACTGCAGGTTGCATGTTAGATTAGAAATTCATTTTACAATATTAGAAGACGGTTCGAATCGGATGTCTCTGGTAATGTTGCTATTTGAACTTATTGTTTTTTTATCGCTCCAGTAACGAGCGCAGTGACTTTATGATTGATTATTAAAGGCCAATTTTAAGAAACTGTTTTTCGTCTTCATGCCTCCTCTACACATAAATTTCACTGCTAGCTTTGCAAAAATTTAAATTAGTTTACCAATAAATGTAACAAATTTGGTTATGGGCCCAGTCCATGTACTGTGTCGAGACAGGCTAAGCAGTTGAACCAGGCCATGAACTTTGTCTATTTAAATACTGTTCCAGTCTAGAACTATTTTTTATGAACTCTGTTGCTAGTACGCTAAATCAAGTAACAGATATGGAGTTTAACAACCAGATATCAGTGTTGACTCAACATAACTGGAACACATGGAAGCATGATATGCAAGTACTCTTAATGCATTATGGTTGCTGGCAGTTTATAATACAGACCAAGCCAGAGCAATCTGATGAAGAGGCAACATACAAGGAAAAATTAGATCTACAACTTCGTAAGGATAGATGTTATACGTTGATCTATACTAACATCAGTTCAGATTTGAAAAATTGATAACGGAAACAACTGACGGAGTAGCGGCATGGAAGATATTAAAAGATCACTTCGAACCAGTCACAAAAGCAAGAGTAATTCAACTATTAGATCAATTTTTGGAACAAAATACCAACCAGGTGAAGATGTTGGAATCTTCATATCTCATGTAAAGACAGCGGCAACCAGACTACAAGAAGCGGGTCAAAAATTGGACGATCTGTACATAGGCTTTCAATTAATAAGGTGGCTTCCTCAGGAATTCCAGTCTACCGTGCAACAAATCTACAGATGGAAAGAAGAGGACTTCAGAGTTATCAAAATTGAAGCAGAGCTGATATTAGAAGCCAATCGTCTTCAGTTGATGAAACAAGATTTGGAGAAAGCGGAGAATGCTTACTTGAGCAGTTTCACTTTGAAGAAGTCGAAGACGTTACCTGGTGCTACGGCTGCAGCTCATGGAGATCCAAATGGCAAGAATGATTACCAAAAGAAAGGTGGTAAGGTATTTAACTGTAAAACTATTAAAAATGTTAAACAATCTATTAAGACTATAGGTCCGTGTTATGTATGTAATAAGTACGGGCATCTTAAATGTAAAGAGAAAAAGTCTCTACAAAAATCTCCTTCAACTGTAAATGAAACTTTTAACACAGAGTTTAATATAAATTTAAGATTTTGTGAAGCTGAATGTAGTCTTTTAGAACTAGATAAACAACCCGTAACTAGTTTTATCTTATTTGAGGAAAACTCTGATAAAGGTGTTTGGGTAATAGATACTGCTGCCACGAATCATTTTTGTAATGACAAGAGTTTATTTTTAGATCTTAAACCGATAACTAACATGAAAATGTCGTTAGAAACGGAGGATAAAAGTTGTCCCGTAGAAGGAATCGGAACACTTAGATTTCGGGTAAAATATAAGGGGAGTTTTCATGAAATAACTTTGTCTGATGTATTATTTAATCCTAAGTTGAGGAGAAATTTGTTATCCGGTTCCAGATTAGAAAGTAAAAGGTGCGCATTTTGTGGGTACTGAAGGTAAAATTAATGTTTTTAATAAAGACTGGATAAAATTGTTCTCGGCGACACGCCATGAAAATTTGTATTTTTTAAGCCGGATCATTATATTATACCAAAGAGTAAAGAAATTAGTTTTTTTAGTGATGTAACCGCTAAAACAAAAAAACGGATCAATAGAAATATGGCATCAACGCTTTTGTCATGTTAATAACGATTACTTGGTTAAAACTAGTAAAAATGATAGTGTAAAAGGTCTCCCTCGCAACTGATAATGGTAAGACTCGTTGTATACCGTGTAAATTAGCAAAGTCCAAGAGAGTTTCACTCAAAAAGATGGGGGCCGTAAGATCAAAACGTCCATTGGAATTGTTGCATATGGACCTCTGTGGTCCAATGCCAACTGAAAGCCAAGGCGGTAATAAATATTTCTTGAGTATAATTGACGATTATTCAAGAAAGGTGACTGTATTTCCCATCCGAAATAAATCTGACGTATTTCATACGTTTATAAGATTTCAGAAACGAGCAGAACGTTTTCTAAGTAAAAGGTAATAGCAGTTAGAACTGATATGGCGGACTAGAATTTTGTAATAAAGATATGGATAATTTCTTGAAAGAACTGGGTATAAAGCATGAGGTAACAAATTCATATACGCCAGAAATGAATGGGGCGCGGAGAGATTCAATTTAACCGCTCTAGATGCCATCAAACATTGCTTAAGTCTAGTGAAGTTCCCCATAAGTTTTGGGGAGAAGCATTACTTTGTTTCACTTATGCGTGGAAATCGAATTAGTCACAAAGACAGTAACAAAACGCCTTTCGAAAAATATTCAGGTAGAAAACCATCGGTATTGCATCTAAAACCTTTTGGATGTTTAGCATATGCTGGTGTGCCAAAACAAATTAGAAAAAAATTCGATATGCGTGCGAAAAATGGGAATTATGATGGGATACGCACAACGTACTAAGGGTTATAGAATATGGTTGATAGATGAAAATAAATTAGTCAAGACTATTAATGTAAAGATTCGATGAAAATAAGAGGGGAATTAATTTTAGACAAAAAGTTAATAGTAACCTTGGATATAATTTAAACCTTCCTGATTATTATGATGATGAGGATGATTTTGATAGAGTAAAAGATTCATTAACGAGTCGTTTAGTTTCACAGACAAGTACGGAAACGCCCTCAACATCTGAAAAACCAGATGTATCTTCCGATAATTATAGCTTGATCCCATGTACGGAGGTTAAGTGGATTCGAAATATAGGTAGGTAAGTAACTGGATCTAACGTATATTATAGTATAGAAGGGAAGCAACCCGATTGAAATCTTTTAACGAAATAGAGAGATACTGTAAGAGGCATAATATTGAGTATGATCCTAGTTTATTTAATTTTAGAAGAGATAATACCGAATCCCAGGGATTTTCAGATTTGTCAGAGCAACAAGAAGCTCTTATGGTTGAAGTAACTATTCCTAATTGTTACAAACAGGCGATAAGATCCAGAGACGCATCTAAATGGCATGATGCAATGGATAAAGAAATTAACGTAATGAAGGAACGTAAAGTTTGGGATTTAGTTGATCATCCGGATAATATAAAAATTTTTAGAAAACCGTTGGGTTTATACCATTAAATATGATGAAAATAATAAAATTGTTAGATACAAGGCCCGCTTAGTTGCGCGAGGTAACACACAATTACGAGGCGAGTCATTTGACGAGGTATTTAGTCCAGTTATTAACTTTACTATTGTAAGATTATTTTCACTATCAGTGTATGTTTGTGGAAATGGACGCATATTCAAGTAGATATCACTAATGCTTATTTATATGCTAACTTAGATACTGTAATCTACATGAAGCAACCAACTGGATATGAAATTGATAATAACAAAGTGTATAAGTTACGTAAAAGCAATATATGGACTCCACCAGAGTGGACGCCAGTGGTTTTTGGAATTAGAAAATAAATTAATTAAATTAAAATTTAAGAAGTTAGAGTGGGTTAATTGTGTATATATGTTTGAAGATAATGTAATTTTATTATTTTATGTAGATGACATGATTATATTTGGAAAAGAAATGGAAAACGTAAATTTTGTATTACAATTATTGCAGAAAAATTTTGATTTAAAAATTATGGGTAAAACAAAGAAATTATTAGGAATAGAATTTGAAGAAATAGGTAATAGTCTGTTTATACATCAGAGATCTTACATTCGAAGGTTATGTGAAATTTACGAAAAATATAAATATCCCGTAAGTTCATTACCTATATCAAAGGTCAAGTTCTTTCCAAATTAGATTCACCCAAAACTTGCGAAGAAATTTTAACAGTTCCTTATAGAAATGTAATAGGATCTTTGTCATTTATTGCTATACGCAAAAGACCCGATATTATGTATGCAGTAAATGTATTATCTCAATTCCAAGCAAACCCGGGAATAAAACATTGGAATTGCTTATTGAGATTATTAGGTTATTTTAAATACACTCAAGAATACAAATTAGAACTTTCAAAAGATAAATCATGAAAACTAAGATGTTATTCAACTCAGATTTTGCTACAAATAGGGATGATCGAGTGTCGATGGGAGGGTTTATAACTTTTATAGACGAAACTCAATTTCATGGCGAACTTTCAAGCAAAAATCCGTTAGTCTGTCGACCATGGAAGCTGAGTATGTTAGTTTAACAGAAGCAGCTAAGGAATTCATTTGGCTAAAGAATGTAATTGATAATAAAAGTTTAAATTTGGAATTAAGTGAAAATGTAATGTTTTGTGATAATCAAGCTGCTATAAGTTTTTCAAAGTCACCGGTAGAAAACTATAGAACAAAACATATCGATGTTCGTTATCATTTTCTAAGGAATTTGATATACGACAAGGTTTTCCAAATTAAATATATAGGTACCAAAAAATAATTTGGCGGACATTTTTACCAAACCCATGGTAAAGGAAAAATTGTTAGAATTTTGTAGAAAATTATTTCTTTTTTAGAGAATAAGACTTTATTTCTTTAAGATTAAAATATTAGTTTGTTTATTACAATAAAGATTGTGAATAAAATGTATTTTTGTGTTAAATTGTATAACATGTGATTATAGATTAAAATTTACTGATTTGTAAGAGATAATGGTGCGAGATTGGAAAAAGGGGGCCGATTGTTAGACATTTAAAAAAGTCGAATCCAAATTTTTATGATCTCCTTGTGTTGTTTTTCCAATCCCGTTCCATGATCTCAATGAAAGTAAGTTCACCGATTCGAACCCGATCTTTTGAGTTTCGTGATTTGTGGTTGGCAGCAACTACCATGCAAATCGAGCGAGTATTTAAACTCGGCTCATGTTAGTTTTTCAAAAAGGAAGGAGAAACAGAAATATAAGAAGTGTGTGAGTGGTTTAACTCTGTGAGGGGAGAGAACGGCTGGTTGGCAATGCAACTGCAGGTTGCATGTTAGATTAGAAATTCATTTTACAATATTAGAAGACGGTTCGAATGGGATGTCTCTGGT
>BMAU01006931.1:0-14341 GCA_019973935.1 Trichonephila clavipes | reverse complement strand
GCCTCACACACCATGTACTAGAAGCAGACTGCCAGGATCATAAAATTCCCTCTACCTCGGTAGAAGAGGAAACTAATTTTGAACCCTCCCCCTCCTGAAAATGAAAATAAAAATTAAAACTGTTACTGGCAAGCCTAAGAAAAATTATGCGAAAACGTAAGCAGAAAAGTACAAGGGATTCTACGGAAGAGTTTATCTTTCCCAAAAGACCGCAAGACCGATTTCCCCGACCTCGACCCAGAACCCCATAGAAACTAACAATAGTTTCTCAGACTTAGAGCAGGATATTGAGCATCCTCCTCCGATTGTAAAAGTAACTACTGAGGTGGTTACACCTAAAATAACTCCCCCAGCCTGTAATGCTTAAAATTAAAGATAATTTCAGAGAGAGCAAATTAAATGCATCTCAGAAAAATTCCCTAATTTACGTAACAGATGGTAAATGACGTCGTAAAAATGTTCTCCACTGAAGCCACGAGGAATATAGAAACCTTTATCACTTCTTGGAGTCGGATGAAGGAATTCATTTTACAATGGGCTTAAACGCCAAAAGAAAAACCCGACTAAAGCCGTTATTAAAGACCTCCTTAATTCTTCTAAAATTATTGACATCACAAACGACTTAAAGAAATAGGATTCAAAGGTGTAGCTGTACGCAACTAATTTCTAAACATTACTAAAAAATCCCTCCATATTTTCTAATAATTCTCCCAAAACGATTTCAATATATGGGTACGGCATTAATAAAGTTGGAGTTATTTGCAGGTGAAAGTTGAGGGTTACCTCATTACAGGAATAACCCAGTAGTTCAACTGCAATAACTTTACCACACTGCCGCGAATGTTATATGAGACCAAGATGCCTTAAATGCGGCAAAGATCACGCCACTAGAAATATCATCAAGAGCGACAAGAAAACTCGTTTTGTATATCAGCTGCCCGGGGACCCAAGATCACTCAGCATCAGTATACAAAATGCCCCAAATCCCCAACCTAAAAAGGAATTGCAGCCTTTTCCAACCCGATACCAGAAAAAGCTTTTCAGCAAATGGACAAGAGAATTTCCTTCGCTAACGTTGTTGGTGGAGAAATCCTCAGTCAGACAGACCCCTCGAAACTGAAACTGAAAATTTAACTGTAAATGAAAGGGAAAACTCTCCCAGTGGATTCACCCCAAGAAAAATAACAGTTCAGTTTTCTCCAGGATTTTGGAACTCTAAATACAATCTCTAACCTCGTTAAGAAAAACCCCAAAATTCTCGACCTTCTATCGAAATTTAAAGCAACAGAAACTCAGATGAAGAAAAAAACCTGCCTTCTAGCAGAAGCTATTATGAACAAAATTTAAATTTCCTATTCTTGGTGCTAATGCCCAAAATTTTCTCTCTCCCCTTAACATTTTAAAATTCTCTCAAATATTATTCGAATTTCTCTTTTCAAAATTTTTAAATTCACTTTCTATCACAAAAGTACATGATTTAACTTTTAAAGCTCACTGCCATCTCAATCAATGATCGCTACATGAGCAATGCCTCCTGCACTACCATTGGTCCTCCTCTCCCTCACACCCCACTCTTCAAGCCCAGTTTCCAAAATCAAGAACATCAGAGTCCCCAGATAAAGGTTAGAAAGCTGCTGGCGCAGCCTAGATACCTGTTGTCAAAAATCATCCGTCAATCATCCGTTTTGCCGTGTCATTAATGACCAAATTTAAAGAATGGCTACTACATGGTACATAGATTGTTTGTGGATTTAACGTTCTAATTTTTGTTTGTACCCCTGATTTCTCCTCTCATGTTGGCTCCGTTATCATAGGCCTGTCCCCGCATATCTAGCAAATTTAACCCCAATTTTCTCAACTATTAAATCTAAAGTTCTTTTCCAGTCGATCTTTCAACTGGAAGGAAACTTAAAATGCTCTCATTAATTTTAACGTTAACTTCATTAGAATTAAATTTTCAATACATACATATCTTACCAAAAGGTCATTTGCTCGATCTTACTGGCATCAGGGTGCAATCTAAAATTATCGAATAATACTTCTCTTGTTTAATTTTATGAACTATTTGTAGTTTAATGTTCTCATGTAAAGTGAAATTATTTCGTTTTGAATATTTTCCCTAGATAATGTACTTTAGTTTCTTTTTTTTTAGCACTCTTCGAACATGTTCCTCTATTATTGGATCAAATTTAGCAAGTAGTTGAATTATTTAAAAAATTACCATGACTGGAATCGTATAGTTTATCACTCTTACCATAAAGGGCTAAGCAATTTTGGGCAAGCATTTTTATTGTTGCTACAATGCGCGTTGAAGCACCTCACCAATCAATAATTAGTCTCCGCAATAATTAGTCTTTCGAGTCGCTGTCAATTGTTTTTACAGCATTGTAATCGCTGACTAAATTCAATCCAAAACTTTTGGCTTTGACTATGGTTCTTGGATGTCTCGTGTTCATTTAAAATTTCAGCGATGTGCTTCCAACCTTTAAAACCCTCTCTGGAAAGAGAGCTAACAACACCGCCAAAAGTTTGCAGCAAAAAAAACTATACAGAATTTTTTTTTAATGGAATAAACTAACCATTTACGCATAACCTTTTCACCATTTTTAAAATTCTGGTATAATAATATGAGCTAAGCCTTCGACCGATGGCGTCATGAGGAAAATTATATTCTGTCAATGGTTTAGGAGTTCCTTCTTTCACCGAAAGACATATATCGGCGTCTGATAGAATAGCTGGCCAGGTTCCTGGATCTGAACTAAATATCATTGTTAAAGTATCGTGATCGTTGGTTTTGTCTGGAAAAGCTCCCTATAAGATGTGACACTATCGATTCTATTTATTTCAACTGCAACATCCTCTTTATGAAAGTCTAAAAATCAGATTCTGATTCTATACCGTCTTCCTTTTTCTAGAGCCTTACAAGTAATTCAGTAAACTTCAGCTTATTTTTAAAAAGTGGACTCGTTTTCGAGTCGGTTTCTTTTAGCACCAGATAGTTTTTTACGTCCTCCCTCAGACATTCTAAATTTTTTTTAAAAAATATACTTAAATTAAGTAAGGGAAGTATGAATATAATTGAGATAGAGTGTGTTTTGCTTTCATACAAAATTTGAATTCATCAAAAATTGACTCATTTTAATTAAAAATCAATGTGTTTGAGATTTTCTAAAATCTTGTAAATTTAAAACAAAGAACAAAAGCCCTTATTTTACTTTCGTTTAACATTGTATTTAATTATGTTTAATATATATCTAGAATTGATAACTATATAGAGAGTAGGATATCCTAATAAAGTATATTTTCAGTATTAAAATTAGAAATCTTTTAACTTTTACATTTTCAACAAACCCACTTATACATCTGTACATAGCACGCAAAAATATAGAATTAATTTACATAATTTTTAATCTAAGAAAATGTTCTACTTATACAACTCCTACTGAAAAGATGCTTTCCATTAATATTATTAATATAACTTTAGAAATTAATAATCTTTACAATCTCTAAAATTAACACTAATAAAAATACTCAAAAAAAAAATAGACTACAATATTTAAAATAAAAATAAAAAATACATTATATTTCTCAGTCAAATAAAAATTCTGTCTTTTAGCTTCCTCAAAAAATGTCATTTCAGAAATATTTTTCATAACGTTTAAATATAATCACATGTAATTCTCATTTGGAAATATATTTATAATACAAAAATATTACTAAATTGATCTCTTTACATCAAAGAAGAAAGAAAAACATTGAATAATTCACTTATTACTAACCTAATTCACAAACTTTAAATATTCCGAAAGAATTTTTATAAAACTCCCTTTCGATACTTCATTCAGCAATAACACAATTATTTATAAGAATATAATTACAGATAGAATTGCTAAATTTCTCTTGATGTACGAAAAGGAGAAAAATCTGAAACCACATCTGTTATATTGATTTAACATATGATTCAGAAAAACGGAATCAAGATTTACAATAAACAAGACAAACGAACCACATTTTTTTTAAATTCCTGAATAGTAATGCAATGTCTCCCGGAAAAAGAAGCTCATGACGATCCGGACCTGGCTGCCTTGTACTCCCGACAGGCCTACTTTGATGACAGACACCAACAAGCCTTAGGTGAGTTGAGTTCTCTTCCTCGTTGCGATACCCCTGGTTGTCGAGTTCATTCTACCCCATGTAATTCTCTACTAAAAATAAAACCGAAGAGTTCCCTGAACTCCTAAGAAAATTAGTTCTAAAAGAAAGGAAAGCGCAGATGGTTTCCTCTCGCCTACCGCTAAGCAAACCTTTAAACGCCAACAATTAGAATTTAGAAACTTTGAAATAGACATTAATAATAGATTTGAAAAATTAATGAAAACGACGAGAATATAGCAGGAACTTCTCAAAAACACAATCAATTTCGCGCCCTCTAAAACAACTGAAACAGACAAAACCAACT
This sequence comes from Trichonephila clavipes, assembly GCA_019973935.1. Classification (NCBI taxonomy): domain Eukaryota; kingdom Metazoa; phylum Arthropoda; class Arachnida; order Araneae; family Nephilidae; genus Trichonephila; species Trichonephila clavipes. The sequence goes on along the minus strand of BMAU01006931.1, from coordinate 9,882 downwards.
CCCTACCACCTCCGGTCTTTCTTAATCTCAAAGATAACTACATGGAACAACTCAAAAACACTTAACGAAATCATCCCCACACTCCGTAGCAAAAAAAACCGGAACATTAATTAAGCTCTACACAAACAACTCACACGATTACGAACTCCTTCAAGACTCCGTAGAAAAACTTAAATATCAATTTTCACCATAAAACCTAAACACGAACGACCCATTAAAGTCGTTGTTAAAGGACTGCCAAAGAATACTGAAACAAGAGACATACACAAAATTTAATTGAACTCAGTTTACCGTCGACAAGGTTACCCAACTCGTTGGGAAAATAACAAAACAACCACTACCAGTTTTCCTTATTAATCTACCTAGAAATATTCATAATTTAAAATCTTTCACCTCACACTACTCTGCTACCTAACTGTAAGAGTCGAAGGGTACGACGGCAAAGGGGTAACCCAATGCTACTCGTGCAATAAATTCCATCACACAGCCGAGAACTGTCACTTTACACCCCGATGCCTCAGAGTGCGGAGAAGCACATCAAACACGCGAATGTGCCATTAAAAACTAGAAAACACTTATTGTATCAATTGTCATGTGTACGGACACATGGCAAATTACTCCTGATGTCCCCTCTACCCAAAGCCCCGCAAAGGCACCAACATTACACCCAATAACTATGCCACCGCTCTAGATAATTTAATACGACCAAATACCTCTTTGCACAGGCCAAGTCACTAAATCCACAAATAACTCTAGAAATCCACAACAGATGGCAACACCCTCCAACACACGCAGAAATCCTGCTATATTCTCTCAGAAACGAACCAATCAAATTGTAACTCCAACCCCCACGAATAATAATATTACTAATGAAAATAATTCTCCACAAAATATTATCCTTCAAACCCCTGCAACAAACTATACAAGCTTTAACTCTCTTAACTCAGCAAGTTTCAAACCTTAACTTTAACAACCCAACCCCCAAGCCTAAGAAAAATAAAAGTAAACTTACTAAAAAAGAATTGCAAGCCCTATTAGAGGCTCTTATTGATGATGATGATGATTAAGACACAATTTGATTGGTTTAAACATCTGTTCATGGAATGCAAATGGCATTTTAAATAAAATTATGGAATTTAAAATTTTTGTAGAGAAGTACGCTCCCGATTTAATTCTTATTCAGGAAACACATCTGAGACCTAAGTACAACATAAATATACCAAATTACATCTGCTACCGCAATGACAGAGACACGGGCGAGAGAGAGCGCGCGGCGGTACTTTAATTCTCATCAGGCGCAATTTTCCCCACTATAATCTACCCATTCCCCCACTCCAGCACATCGAGGCTACGATCGTAGTTCTCACCCCACCTAACTTCAATCCCATTTCTATTGCCTCCGTATACGTTCCGCCTAAATCGGACGAGAGATTGTTCACCCTAGATTTTGAACAACTCCTTCAGACCAACAGTAATTGTGTGATTTTTGGCGACCTAAACGCCACACACAACGAGTGGAACTGCTTAGTCAACTCCACGAGAGGAAAGCAATTAAAAACGTTCACGGATACACTCAATTTAACTATTGCGTATCCCAGTTCCCCACCCGCTTCGGCCACGGGACTTCAAATACTCTAGATATTGCCGTCATAAATAACTTTAATTTCCCCTTCACTATGGATTCCATTCCGGAGCTTTCCTCCGACCATAACCCAGTATTCCTTAATTTTCCCTTACTTCGCCTATACATCAAGACAACGCTCGAGCAGTTACCACCGAGGTTGGTCTGATTTTCGCCAATAACTAAAAGTTCTGTTCATTTTGTCCGATTTTTCGGGCATTCGAAATCCTAATGTGCTGGAAGATAAAATTTCTTTTCTCACCGCCGCCATTTGCTCCGCCCACCAACAAGCGTCTAAGCCAATAGAAAACAAAAACACTCCTTCACTCCAAACCACATACACGAACTCATTTACATCAAAAATAAAGCAAAGATTGTACAATCGCACCTTAAATCCAATACACAGAACTAATTATTACAAAGCACAAGCAAATTTAAAAAAAGCACTCAAAAAACACTCACAACAATCCTGGCAAACTAGACTTGAATCGCTCAACACAACAGACAACAGCCTTTGGCAGTGTCAGAAGTTTTTCAAAAAACGCTCCTCCATTCAATCTCATTAGCTCATCTGGCCCCGCTTGCAGCGACGATCAGAAAGATAATCTTCTTTGCTATAACCCCTCAAAGATAACTTTACTGAAAATGAAAGGCCTAATGGTGATTATCCTATTGATAACACGATTACTACTACTCTTGAAATTTTTTCTCTCACCCCCCCACCCCCTTCCCATTACCTACTGATCCAGATGAAGTTCTTAACTATATTAAAACTCTTTCTAACAATAAGCCCCAGGTAAAGACAATATTACTAATAAAATGGTCAAGCATTTCCCTCTTAAAATTCTTCTGCTTTTAACTTTTTAATCAATAAAATTCTTCTTTTAAGACATTTTTCCAAATAACTGGAAAATTGCCATTGTTTTCCCAATTAAGAAACCAGGGTAAAAATAGCAAGTCTCCCTTCGAGCTACCGACCCATTTCCCCTTTTAAGTATTCTCAGTAAAATTACGGAGCACATTATTCTTAATAGACTTCATAACTTTACGGATAGTAGTATTAATTACATAAATCCCAATCAATATGGATTCACCAGGCACCTCTCCACCTACCACCCACTACTCAGATTGACTGAAAAAATCACTTCTGGATTTCAGAGGCAGATCCACTGGAGCTGTCTTTCTCGACATTCAGAAGGCTTTTGACTAGGGTCTGGGTGAGTGGTCTCATTTACAAACTAATTATTAACAATTTCCCCCTGCACTAATTCATTTAATTAATTCCTATCTAGTCAATAGATCTTTTCAAGTTAAAGTCAATAACACTCTTTCCAGCACCGTTTTTATCAAAAACGGAGTCACTCAAGGAAGCCTCCTCGGTCCCATTCTTTTCAACATCTATATTAATGATATTCCCTCTCATACACTAACTATGACTAACATTTATGCGGATGACACTTCCATTTCGGCCACCTACAAAATCACCACACAATTACTAAAGCACTTAATGCACACCTAATACTGCTAGAAGAATTCTTCAATACATGGAAAATTAAAATAAACGTAGATAAAACAGTCGCAGTTCTTTTCACCAGGAGAAGAAAGCCATGCACACCACCTACTCTGTATTCCACACCACTACACTGGTCTCAGAGCACTAAATACCTAGGACTTGTCTTAGAAAAATCTCACCTGGAAACAACACATATTACACGCGCGTGACAAATTCCGGAACGCAATGCGATCCCTTTATCCCTTAATTTGCCGGAATTCTCATTTAAATATTTACAATAAGGTAATTTTCTCTACACTGCCCGTCCTGCGGCCCATCCTCGCGTATGGTTTATCCTGTGTGGGGCTATGCAGCCAATTCTAATATAAAACTTTAGATAACGCTCAAAAATGCATTAATTAGAAATATCACCAGAGCCTATAGATATAATAGAAATAGAAATATTTATAAAGTTCTCAAAATTCCAACATTTAAAGCTCATATAAAAAAAAAAAAATTAGGTCAAAAATTCTTTGACAATCTTTCGAATATAAATAACGTTAACATTCAAAATCTAGAGAACTACGATCCTAATATCTATAAAAAGAGACCCAGAAGAATATTACTTGGACTCTTACAATCCTCCATAACATTAATTCCCGGTCATTCCATGGAGAATGACCACACTATAAATTTAATTTTTCTTAACTTATCTCTTTTTAGTTTAATTATTAATTTTTAATTTAAATTCAATTACCCACACAGGCACTCACTTAAGTTCCATCTCTAATTTCTTAATTACATTCTCGACACCAGGCGCAGTGAATAGAGCTTCTCGCTCACCGACTCCTGACGACCAATAGCAGACGAGCTTCTCGTCTGCTTGCACAATTTGGACTTGATTTTTCTGAGACCGCCGAAATCGCCAGTTCGCCCCGCCCACTGTCTCCTTCCATGTACACCAATAAAGAAACACCATCTCGAAAGCAGGCCAACCAACATTAAGCGCCCAATACGTTAAGTATGGGACGGAGGAACGCTTCGCGTTCCAGTGCCCAAAGATGTCAAGCGACCAAAAAGCTCAGTTATGAAAAAAATTTCGCTTCAGCAACATTATTTCGATTTAATCTAAGAGTAAAAATTTTTAATCCATTACTCTTATAACTATAACTATGGATACGTATATACAAAATAATTTCATTGAAATTAGAATAACCTAGTTTTCTTTTAACTCGGTAGTCATTTCAGTTGTAATAGTTACTCATTTTTGTGTGAATTTATTTATATATAACACACTTAATACATATATATACACTCAGGAACATTGAAAATAGCGACCCAAGAAGAAAGCATCGGATTGAAATGAAATTTAATACACATAATGACACAGATGAGAGATTCACTTGATCTAAAAAACAAGACAATTAAACGAATACAGGGAGTGCAACGACACAAATACTGGGCAACTTCAATAGCGCGTTGGACCACCTCCAGCTGCAATACATGCCGCCACACGGTCCGGCATTGAGTTGATTAGACACCTTATGTTGTCCTGAGGCAGATGGGCCCACAAATCTTTAACAGACAACTCTAAATCATGTACACAGAGTGACGCGATGGCATCTGCCGTTTTAGCTGATCCACGTGCTCTACAGGATAAATCGGGAGCGTGCCGGCCATGGAAGAGTCTGAAAATGACGTAGGAAATCTTGAGCAACTCTTGCTGTATGTGGACGAGCATTATCTTGCTGGAAAATTGCCCCTGGGAGACCATTTAGGGAAGGTCCTACATGGGGTCGAAGAATATCATCAACGTAACGTTGGCCCGTTAAGGTTCCACGCATCACAATTAAAGTGGACCGGCTATCATAGGCTATGGCTTCCCAGACCATTACACTAGCTGTGCGGGCAGCGTGACGTAGAACAGTGTGAGGGAATTGTACCGCTCACCAGGGCGCTCTCCACACTCGTACACGGTTATCATCTCCCCCAAAACAAACCGGGATTCATCACTAAACACAACATTTTGCCAATCTGTGACATTCCACATTGATCTGGCTTGGCACCACTGTAGACGCAGTTGCCGATGTTCGGTGTTACAGGGAGTGCAAGGAAAGGGCGCTTCGATTTAAGATTTGCTTCTGCAAGGTGTCTGGAAATTGTTTGTGGAACAATTGCTACGCCTACGTCTGCTCGTATCGTTGAACGAGTCACTGTGACCGGTTCACAAGTGCTTGTCGCACGATCCTTCGATCCTCTCTCCTCGTGGTCTTCCTGGTCGCTCCAGACCAGACCCGGTTTTCCACGCGTGGGTACCTTCTCGTGTCCACTGCTCCCAACAATTTCTAACGGCACACTCGAACGATCCACCTGACCAGCAACACGGCGCGTCGACTAGCCTGCGTTTTTATCCCGATGATTAGACTCTCTAAAACTCGCTTAACTGTGAGAAATGTTTTTTTTTTTAGCACGTTTACCTGGCATGTTTCGCTTAGCAAAAAGTCTTCCTACAATCGGCGGGTAATCATCACGTTTATGAATCTTGACGGATGATTGACGGGGATGATTTTGTAACCAGGAATCTAGAATGCGTCAGCATTCTTCTATCCTCTATCTGGGACTCTGATTTTCATGGTTTTGGAAACTTGGGCTTGAAGAGAGGGGCGTGACTTCAGAGGAGGAGGATGTCCAATGGCAGTGCAGGAGGCGTTGGCTATGGAGCGATCGTTGATTGGAGGATGGCAGAGCTTTTAAGATTGAAATCATGTACTTTGAAATAGAAGTGACTTTAAATTTAAATTTAATAAAGAGAAATTCGATTATTTTGAGAGAATTTTAAAAAGTTAGGGTGAAAAATAAAAGTTACAATTAAGAATGATAGGAAAATTTAAATGTTGTTCATTATAGCTTCTGCCAGAAGGCAGGTTTTTTCTTCGTCGTTTGAATTTGCTGTTTTAAATTTAGAGAGAAGGTCGAGAATTTTGGGGTTTTTCTTTACGAGGCTTGAGATAGTTAAAAAGTTCCAAAACTTGGGAAAATCTGAACTGTTATTATCTTGGGTAGGAATCCACTGGAAGAGTCTTCCTTTTATTTGCAGTTAGGTTTTCGGTTTCGGGGATCTGATTGGGATTTCTCCGCTAACAACGTTAGCGAAGGAAATTTCTTTTTGTCCATTTGCTTGAAAAATTTTTCTTTAATCGGGTCGAAAAGGCAGTGCCTTTTTGGGTTGGGGAATTTGGGACATTTAGTGTAACATGCCGAGTGACCGAAGTCCTGGCAGTTGATACAAAATGGGTTTTCTCGTTCTTTGATGCTTGATGCAATTTCGCGTGGCATGGTCTTTACTGCATTTAAGGCATCTTGGTTTCATAAAACAATTCGCGGCAGTATGGTAGAAGTTATTGCAGTTTGAAGCATTGGGTTATTCTCCAACGAGGTAACCTTCTACTTTCACCTGCAAATAACCCAACTTTTTGATGTCAAAAATTTTACTATTTAAATCGTTTCTTGGTAAAGTAATTGGAAATATGGGAGGGATTTTTTTTTAGTTCTTTGGAGATTAGTTGCGTGCAGCTATCTATATTGAATCCGATTAATTTTAAGTCGTTAGTGATATCAGTAATTAAAAAGCAGAATTAGGGAGGCCTTTAACGGCTTTAATTGGTTTATCTTTTTGGCGTTTGAGAATGTAAAATTCGAAATCATTATCAGTCTCTAAAAGTTTCTGTATTCTTCATGGTCGTTGGAGAACATTTTTACTACGTCATTAACGATTCTATTACGTAAATTAGGGAATTTTCTGAGATGCATTTTATTTGCTCTCTGAAATTTTTTGATTTTAGCATTATAGGGTGAGGGGGATCTTGGGTGTAACTACTTCGGTAGTTACTGTTTCAATCGAAGGAGGATGCTCGACATCCTGTTCAAGATCGGAGAAACTATTGTTAGTTTCTATGGGGTCCTGGGTAGAGGTAGAAGATCGGTCTGGCCGTCTTTTTTGGGAAAGATAAACTCTTCCGTAGAATCCTTACCTTTCTGTTTACGTTTTTGCTAAATTTTTCTTAGATTTGCTATTGATTTTAATTTTATTTTCAATCTTATTTTCATTAACAGAGGGGAGGAAACAAAATTATTTTCCTCTTCTACCGAGGTAGAGGGAATCTTATGATCCTGGCAGTCTGAGATAGTACATGGTGGGAGGGTTTTTAAGCTCACTTACCATCTCCCTCCTTTCTCCTGATCATGGCCTGTTTGCCGGAAACGTACATGTCCATAAATGAATTTCTGGGGCTGGGAGAGCGTCCGTCCATCCCGTGAATTGATAAGTGAAGAGCTGAGATACCTGTGACAGTATCTCTCTTAAGTTTCTCGCAGGTGGAAACTTGGTCAAATTTTGTCGGCGAAGTTCATATAATCGCTTGATTCGCTCATGATAATTCGTGAGGTCGTGGAGCTTACAGGTGCGTGGTCTCCGTAAATCAAATGATGATGTTTATGAATCTTCGAATTTGCGCTGGCTTATATAACACCCTCTTTCCTGATTGTAGCGCCACCTCGGCGTGTATGAGCATGCGTATTAGCACAAAACTTGGATCATTTGCATATAACATTACGCTGTACTTATTTGCAAAGTTTCGCTATTGTACTTAGCTTCCTTCTTGGGTCGCTATTTTCAATGTTCCTGAGTGTATATGTATTTACAGAGATGTACCTTACGAAGCACTCTACTGTATTTGTATATTATTTTAAGTCTTAAAAAATACAAAATATGAAATTATAAACATAATTACCTGTTGCTCTTTCAAACGAGCTAAATCTAAAAGATTCAGTGGAGCCAATTTTTTTTTGAATTAGGTCTGTTGATAGTAGGGATCACAAGAGCTTGTTTAACTTCAAGTAACTACTCAAGAGTAAAATAAAACACCTGTAGCTCACTATCTTCGACAAACTTTTATTGCCTTTGTCTCCTCTTTGGTTAGCTGACGCCGGATATTTTTGGGTGTCCGGAATGTCCAGAGACCCCAGTCCGAGACGGGGAGAAACTTACAGGAGATGGTATAAACATATCAAAATTTCTTGATTTAACATATACCCGCGACCTCGAACCCTTCAAGGTTCAACATAAAACTAAACTGACATTTAACGTACGTAGTAGAAAATAGAAACATTAAAATGAAATACCAGAATCACAATACTAAACTCATATATATAACTGGAAATTACAAAAGAGTTAAATTCGGTCGGTAAGCCAGTCAAATAAATAGTTTTAAGTATTAATACTTACTGCGTTATTCACACAAATAAAGATATCGGAACTTTGATCAGAGGCTACGAAATGCCATTTCTTTAAAACTAAATACTTTCATTCGGAAGCGATGTTCGATAGACAGGAAATGAGTTGACCAAAACGTTTCAAGTTTTTATTCTTTCCCATCGACAAGGTAAAAAAATTCTCGATACTTCGTGGGTGATATTTTTCTCTTATTAAGCACTTACCACACAGCTGGGGTAATGAAAATTCCTCTGTCTAGGAAACGGGTGAACGATCGTAAATTGCCTCAGTAGGGTCAGCTAAAATTTAAAGCCGAGGTTGAAATCCCTAGCCCAGTAAAAAATAGCTACTTCATAGATTATTTAAGCCCCGTGCCATTCCCGAGAATACAAAAAAAAAATCTGATGATTTCCCGATCCCCTCTATATCAGTGCAGTGAAGATCTTGTCAAGATAAACATGTCTACTTGTATCCCGAGGTCAGGTGCTCTTACACTCGCAAAGTCAAATCGCCACATAATACAATTTTTATTTTTAACCGTTACAAATTTTACTAGCAATGATCGATTTTTTCAATTCAGTCTAAAAACAAAATAATTATGTTCCACGTTTCCAAAGTGTAAATAATAATATTTAGAAGTGATTTCATCCAAATTTTTTTCGTAGCAAAAAAAAAAAAGCCTTTAAAAATTCCGTCCAAATTCCGCCTCTTAAATTTGCGCCCGGACATGGGTCAGGCTCTGTGAGCCGCCCCTGAATGCAGATTTGATTTGAAAAATTTCGGTGTGATGATTAGTTTTCTGCAGAATAAACCGCGTGGAAGACCCAATGCATCTGTAAAAAATTCTCTCTCAAAGTATTGTGAAAAACGTATCAAACTGTAAATATTCTACTGCCATTGATGAGTTGAAAATAATACATCCCTCACTTTTGTTAATCAGTATGGCCCAATTCTTCTGCACGACGACGTTCTGCTTATTATACATACGTCGAGCAAAAAATAGCGAAATTAAAATATGAGAAGTTTTGCAGCGCTTAGCTTGTTCATCAGACAGAATTTCATTTTTTAAACATTTAGAAGCTTTACAGCCTAAACACTTATAAAAATGAAGACTGAGAAAAAAAAACTCCATATTAGTTTCACGAATCTAAAAATCAAAATTTCGATGTATTGAAACAAATGAAGCATTTTTGAATAAAGAAATAGCTTTTGAAAAAATTCACTTGAAAATCCGGCATGTCATACACACCAACTCGGTACCATATATACACTTGCTCACAAAAGTAAGTATGCAACTCATAGCCTAAGTGAAAAGCTTTAGTTCTCAAATAAATATAAGAAAAATATTATTTTGGAGAGTGTTGTTTATAGCTTCTGATTCAAGTCATAAAGTAATGAAAATAAACCAAATCATTATATTTTTAAAAACTTTAAGAGTAATTCTGTTAACTACCAGTAGAAATTTAAATCACAAAAAGTATAATATGCACTCATGAA
>BMAU01006930.1:0-14718 GCA_019973935.1 Trichonephila clavipes | reverse complement strand
TTTTATGGGTGCTTCCATCTGGCGGTGAATTCAAAAACTAATCAATGTAATTGAATGGCATGTGTGAATAGCATTTAACTAACATATAAAAATGTCCCCAATTTTAAATGAAGTATTAAGAAACTGTTTAAAATTTATAAAAATTTTCTACAATAAATATGATTCACTTTTTCATTTATTGCACCAAAGAAAAGTTATTCTAAATAAAACGAACTAAACAATGATATGAAATTTAATTTTGAATTAATTTGACTCTTGAACTTCTTGTCACAGTCACTCGAAAGCTTTTAAAAAACATTTTACTTCCATTGGATTTTTTAAACTAGAGTACATAAGGGTGAAGTTTACAGGTTCTGACCACTTCCATGAACCAACTGATTTTTATTATTATTAGCACAAAGATTACATCTCGGCCCATCATCTATGGTTTTTAAAAATATATTCCTTCCACGCAAAAATAGTCATCGTACATTTTGCAATCATTTTTTAAATAAAATTCTATATATAGTGCACAAAAACAGAAATAATGAGAAAGCTGGATCTAAATAAGGGATTTTCAAAATTTGAACCCTACCTATGTGAAAAAGAAATTCTCTGCGGTATAGTGGAAAATTAAAATTAAAAAATTAATTTTACACTAAGTACAGCCACAAGGGGAATAAAGCTTAGCTGTTTGAGCTTTTATAAAAAAAAAAAGTCAAAATTTTTTTTAAAAAAAAACTTTGCCATTTTTAATAAATTTTTAATATTTGTGCAATGAGAACCAACTAAAAGTTCAAGAAAAAACAAACCAGATACATTTTACACCTTCTTTAGTGTTAATTTTTTAAAAAAGTCCTGCTGTCAAGATTTATAATACACCAAAGGAGAACTTTACAGGATTAACATACCAATTTTCTCAAGAAGTGTTTAATGAGGTAGAGACGTGCCGTCAAATAAGTTTGACTTGTGATTGAAAAATAATAAAACTAAATACTAACAACTCAAAACTCTTTGTTTACCCCAAAATACCTTCTGCTCTGTATAATCGTAAAATGCTTTAGTTATACATGCAATTCAAATTAAAAGTAGAATTAGTATGATTTCTGTTGCAGATTGGATGACAAATAACTTATATTAGGATTGTAAGATGTTACTTTTAGTAAAATGCATGCTGAATTTGAGCGAATTGTCAAATGGTTTCTAAGTGATTAATTATTTTTGCCGTGGTTCTCTTTTTTGACAAGAGGATTTGTGTGATCTGTTTCAAAATACCATTTTACAGACAATGTTCTGAATACTACTGTTCCAGAACGTAAAACACGCCGCTTGTCACCTTTACTAGAAAAATTATAGTTTAAAAACTAAAAAACACGCTTTTATAGTGAAGTGAACTAAACAGTAAAAAATAATCCTTATAATATAAGAAAAACATGATTAACGAGAAAATTATATTGTCAATTGGGTTAAAAGCGTGGGGTGCTCTTATTAATTGTTATAACTTCTAACTAGTTCTATTCCGAAATGCTGGAGTTAGTGTAAAAACGTAGTACAAAGATTCTCACGCTTTTACTCCCAATGACATTAATTTTCTCGGTAATCATTTTATTCTTATAATTTTTTTTTTTTTTTTTTTTACTTTTTAGTTCGATTCACTATAAAAGCGTGTTTTTTTTGGTTTTTTTAAACTATAATTTATTTTTCATTTTTTTGTTCGATCTACAATAAAACATTTTTTTTTAAATTTTTTTTTTTTTTTTTTAAAACTACTATTTATTCTTTGTAGAATTTATCTGAATAATTAAAGTATGTAAGAAGAAATATTAAATAGCAATCGTATTATCACTTTTAAACGTATTGCTATAATGTTCATTCGAATCATCACTTCTAAACGTATTGCTTTTCCAAGTAAAAAAATATTTAGCACTTAGAACATAAACTTATCACTTTTTAAACGTATTGCTAAAAACGCAATTCGTATCATCACTTCTAAACGTATTGCTTTATAAAAATAAAAAAATATTTAGCCGTTAAAACATAATTTTTTTTTACGTGCACGGGTCTTTTTATTTTAAATTATTATTTCCATTTTTAGAAAAACTAGATCGTTTATTACGTTAAGAAATTTCTAACCCCCTCCTCTCCTTTCTCACACAAAGAACACTTTTTTATTTGTTTTATTTGAATAAATAACAAGCGTTTTCATTTTTAGGGTTGCACCTTTTTAAAGGGTAGGGTCTTTTAGTTACCATATCTGGAATTAGTTGCCTAATTTGGAAATGGAGTATGGAATTAGTCACCGAATTTGGGAGTGGTATATGAAATTAGTCCCTAAATCTGGAAACGATATAATGAATTAGTCGCCAAAACTCGAAATCCTTAAAATCGTTATTTTTGACGATCTTGGTCAGGACAATGGAACAAAATTTTGAAATTATTGTATTATCATCGGTCCTTGACAAGTGTGCAAAATTTCGAATTAATCTGACCTTCTAAAGTGGGTAAAAATCGAGTCTAAATATCCCATTACATACAAGTGAAACTTATAAAAGTGTATTAATGACCTATTTCTAAATTTACCAAGTTTGAAATTTTCTGTTACCATCTTGCACTTTTTTTACACTTTTGCTGAACTAGTTATGTTAAATAACAGTTAAAAATCGTAACCACAACACAAACTTTAAAATACAGTTGTGTATGCGAAATTGACTATGCCAAGCGTAGACAAATTTTGCATTATAAGCAAATGCAGTTCAGGACGTAACTAAGGCCAGACGATAACAAACGAATATGCTCCCCACCGTCCCTCGAATGATCCCTCGCGTTTGTTCGTAAAACATAGTGAGCTTTGTTATTTAGAAATAAATGCAGACCATTTTGATCACTTGCTGTTGTTGTAGTGTATGACAAAGTGCAGAGGTTTGTCATAATTGAGGGTTGCAAGAGTCCTGAGAGGTTGGACTTCTGCCTATTTTAGTCACCTTTACGTCACGTGTGAGCTTACGTTGGGACTATTCTACTTCCGTCACCACATGGAAGACTATAATGATATCTTTTTAATACCTGATACTGATGACGAGTTAATTTTGGCGAGATTGTATTTGGTGTTCTTGGCGAAGATAGTCCGAAGAATCTGTTAGGCTTTAAGTATGATGCCTCCAATTAAACTTAATGCTGCGGCATTCAAAGAGAAAAAATTGAAGCTCGAAGTACTTTGCACTTTTCAATTTCTTTTAAAGTCTGCAGCGTAAAATATATGCTAAGAGAGGATCACTTAATGGATGATAACTTCATAAACAAACATATAACATTTTGATCGCTTGAGTGCCCAAAGTATTGAGCCACGTGTCATTGATGGCACACATACCACTGGTTCGCCATCCCTGCAATACACGATCAAGCGGGGGAAGACGGAAAAAAGCTCGGATCGGAGTGATTCGATGGCGAGGAGAGTGAGCTAGGTTAAGAAATGTTGCAATGTGCATTGTACTATTCAGTACTCACTGATCAGTAATGATCTCTTTGTGTTATTTATATTGCAGAAAAATAGTATTTTTTACCGTAAAATCATCTAATTGAAATAAAGTCTTTTTTTATTTTTTCGTAAATTCAATTGTTTTGTAGCAATATATTAAAGTTTGAAATTATTTTATAACGTTTTTTTTCTAATCGCCATACCACAGAGTGGTTCTTCCCAACCTTCTTATCATCGTAGATTGGTCAACGTTTGATGATTTTACAGCGGTCTGCTCAAAATGGAAAGATGGTTGTTTGTATTTTAGAGTGTTTTGCTTTAATAAATTTGATTTAATGTATTTAAATATTCCTTCAGAATAACGCACAGTTACACCAATAAAGTAAGGATAAAATGATTTAGCATAGAATATGAAGTGATTTCCGATGAAGTACCTCTTAGTATATAAATCGGAAATACACTCAGGAACATTGAAAATAGCGACACAAGAAGGAAGCTAAGTACAATTGCGAAACTTTGCAAATAAGTACAGCGTAATGTGATATGCAAATGATCCAAGTTTTGCGCTCATACACGCCGAGGTGGCGCTACAATCAGAAAAAGGGTGCTATATAAGCCAGCGCAAATTCGAAGACTCATAAACGTGACAATTACCCGCCGATTGTAGGAAGACTTTGGTAAACGAAATATGCCAAATAAACGTGCTAGAAGACATTTCTCACAGTTAAGCGAGTTTGAGAGGCCTGATCATCGTGTTGAAAACTGCAGTCTGGTCGACGCGCCGTGCTGCTGGCCAGGTGGATCGTTGGGAGTGTGCCGTTAGACATTGTTGGGAGCAGTGGACACGAGAAGGTACCCACGCGTGGAAAACCCGGTTCTGGAGCGACCTCGAGGAGAGGGGATCGAAAGATCGGGTGGCAAGCACTTGTGGACCCCCACAGTGACTCTTTCAACGATACGAGCAGACGTAGGCGTAGCAATTGTTCCACAAACAATTTCCAGACACCTTGCAGAAACAAATCTTAAATCCAAGTGCTCTTTCCGTGCACTCCTTTAACACCGGGACATCGGCAACTGCGTCTACAGTGGTGCTAAGCCAGATCAAAGTGGAATGTCACAGACTGGCAAAAGGTCGTGTTTAGTGATGAATCCCGGTTTGTTTTGGGGACAGATGATAACCGTGTACGAGTGTGGAGGCGCCCTGGAGAGCGGTACAATCCCCTCCCCACACTGTTCTACGTGACATTGCCCGCAAAGCTGGTGTAATGGTCTGGGGGGCCATAGCTTATGATAGCCGGTCAACTTTAATTGTGATGCGTGGAACCTAACGGGCCAACATTACGTTGATGATATTCTTTGACCCCATGTAGGACCTTTTGTAAATGGTCTCCCAGGGGCAATTTTCCAGCAAGATAATGCTCTTCCGCATACAGCAAGAGTTGCTCAAGATTTCCTACGTCATTTTCAGACTCTTCCATGGCCGTCCCGCTCCCCCGATTTGTCCCCTGTAGAGCACGTGTGGGATCTGCTAAAACGGCAGATGCCATCGTGTTACTCTGTACATGATTTACCGGCCGTTCAAGATTTGTGGGCCCATCTGCCTCAGGACAACATAAGGTGTCTAATCAACTCAATGCCGGCCCGTGTGGCGGCATGTATTGCAGCTGGAGGTGGTCCAACGCGCTATTGAAGTTGCCCAGTATTTGTGTCGTTGCACACCCTGTATTCGTTTAATTGTCTTGTTTTTAAGATCAAGTGACTCTCTCATCTGTGTCATTATGTGTATTAAATTACATTTCAATCAGATTCTTTCTTCTTGGGTCGCTATTTTCAATGTTCCTGAGTGTAATTTAATATTCCTTTGGTGGTTGGTACCATTTGATGGACGGACCGGTACAGGTCCATGGCCTAAGAATTGGGGACAACTGCTATGTAGTATCTTTTCCACATAGGTACGTTTCGATTAATAATGTTTGTTTTTCTCCATGTTAGAGCGATTCATCCTAATGTGTTGCTTAAAAGCTGCTAAAATCATACTGTTGAGACAATATTTAAAGTTGTGAATTTCTTTTTAAAATAAACTATTTTAGTTTTTTTTTCGTGTGAAAATCAATAAAGTTTCACGAGCGTTGTTAAAAATAACAATAATAATGATTTTACTTATACACAATTTTACATCTTTAGTCAGTGCTTCTCAAAGTTTCAATATTCGCGAACCAATATTCAATCATAATTTTCATCGCGCAACCTCATACAATAACAATGCATTAAATTCAATAATACTATACTTTGATTCTAAAACTACGATACGACTTCAGCCTTTTAAGGGGGCTGTGGTAGCCCAGTGGTCAAGGTATCAGATCATGGCAGGCATGTATTGAGTTCGAGCCCAGTACGACGAAAGACCCGCCGTGTAGGGCAGCGATGCACGCTAAATCTTTCAAGAGCTGAAACGTCCTCCCGTCGGTGTCGTATGGTAATTAGGAGAGGGGGTGCCAGCTCAGGTGTCGTCCACATCACTTGACCATGGTTCAAAATTACGTGGTCCGTCGCCAAAAGCCCTAGTGTAGCTGAACAGTGCGACGTTAATATTCAATTAATCAATCAATCAGCCTCTTAAGTGCCACCGGCGTATATAAACGTCTCACTTAGCCAAAGTGTTAATTTCCCCGGACGTATATGCATCCCTTTCCAAAATACGATCTTTTCTGTGCACTATCATCCATAAAATTATTCCGAAGGCTTTGGAATGCAAATAAAAGGACCTTGAAAATGTTTGCGAAGGATTTATTTATTTCAGATTATTTGCTTTTCTTATTCCCTTTCCCACCCCCAATACGTCACAAACGCGCTCTTTTAATGGGCAGTTAAGGGATTAACAATAAACCGTATAAGTTATCAAGATAAGTGTTAGTTTTTATAGATAATTTTATACATGAAAATCCCACGGGGTCACTGGTAATTATTAAACTTGTTCTTACCTTAGTATTGTTAAACACCGAGACATTTATAAATGTAATATATCAGTGTAAATGTGTATGTTATTTTTTTATTATGTCAGAATGTATTTTTTTGTTTGTTTACTTTCAGTAAATTAATATTTTTTAAAAAATAATCTGTAGTTTTCGAATTTTCAATAAGCTCGCGCCCCCCCTCCCAGAATTTTTACGCCCCTCTCCAAGGGTGGAGGGCGCCGCACATTTTGGGAAACGCTGTCGAGAAAAAAGAAAGAAAAAATATAGTACAGGTATAAAAGTTGCTTTTTACGCAATATGATAAGAGAGAGAGAGACAGTAATGGTATTAAATGTTTTGAATTTATTCCGTCAAAAATTAAGCTCTATTGAAAAAAATCCTTCAAATAACTTTGTCTCTTATAACTCGCCCTTTTTACCCTTCTAAAGACTCAAAAAATGCGTAATTTAAATTTGAAACTTTTTTTTAAAGTGATAAAATTTGCTGACGATTTCTTAAGCTGTGGGGGTCATTGCTTTATGTCCAAACCCATTTTCCGTTACAGTCCTTGCAGGGCCGGCTCTAGCAGTTTTGCCGCCCCGGCCAAAACTGGAAAATGCCACCCTTCTCTAAAGCAAAAAATTATAATTAAAAAAGATAAATTGTTCACGCCGATTCACACAGGAAAAACTTGAGTAATTCTTGCGAACAAAAAGGCAGCATAATAATATTATAAATAATTTTAAGTCATATACAAAATAATTCGAAATTAAGGACATAATTACCAGTCATTATTTCAAACGATTAAAATGTAAGAGAAGGAATCACCCCCACACACACATTTCAGCAGACCAATTTCTTCTAAAAAGAGTCTACTGATGTGGGAATCACAAACGTTTATTTTATCTTACAGTAACTACACTCAAGACTAAAATAAAACATATCCTATGACTTTCTATCTACCAAAAAAATTTTTTTTGCCCCTGTTCCCTTTTGGATAGCTAACACCGGACATCGTATGGGTAAACGGAATGTTCGTTATAACCGTACTGCTGGATGGGTAGAAAGTTATTAGTGAAAAATGTGTAAACTTATCAAATTTCTTGATTTATCATATACTCCCACCTCAAACCCTTCAAGTTTCAACAAAAGAAAATTTGCCACCCCGGGCAGGGGTCCGGCTTTAGAGCCACCCCTGGTTCTTGTTTCACTGTGCTGTCACCGCTTGTAGAACGGGAAATAGTGCTGCAATCACTATTTCCCGTCGGAATCACTGTTTTCTGTAACAGTCACAGCTACATCGTAATCACTGTTCCCTATTAGTTCACATTCACTGTTACACATTAGGACGTCACTGCTTCATGACACACTGTTTCATAAGCTACTAGCCGTCACCCGCCCTTATCGCTGAATATATCATTATGTTGTACGAATATACTCTGCTTATATATAAATTATATTGGTATCTAAGTGCTAGCATTAAACGTTTAATTATATAGAAAAACATTCTTATAACTCTCACCTTTTAATTTAAAAAGGACAGGACGTGATTTTCTAAAATTGAAGCAGAATTATCGTTTACGCTTCCATAACTCCCTCCCCCAAAATGGATTTCAACAAAATAAACACGCTTGCCTAATTTAAAGTCAACATCTAATAGTTCAAACACGGAATTTTTTTTTATCAATAACCCTCGCACCTCCTTTAAGAAAAGATTTTGTTCGACCCATACCAAACTTCATTACTGTAGGTCAGCGTTTCTCAAACTGTGGGGCGCTTCCCCCCTGGGGGGCGTGATAACTCTACAAGGGGGGGCGAGCCTATTGAAAAATGGAAAACGAGAGATTATTTTAAAAAACTTACTAGCTTATACTGAAAGTAAACAAACAAAAAATACATTCCGACATAATAAAAAATAGAATACACATTCACACTTAAAGCATCAGTACTGCATAATGTATTTCATTATTAATTTAACGATACTAAGTTAAGAATGAGTATAATAATTACCCCCATGGTTGTGTCACTATAAAAACATAATACGTATATTGATAATTTGTGCGGTTTATAATGAATCCCTTAACTGCCGATTAAAAGTTATGCGATTCGCTCCCCAATGCCACCCTTTTCCACGTGGGCGTGCTCATATGATGCATTGGGGGGGGACAAATCCTCTGAAAAATAAGTACATCCTTCGCAAACACTGTTCTTTTATTGTATACTAAAACCTGCGGAATATTAAAAGTGCACAGAAAGTATCGTACTTTTGACAGACGTATATATACGTCCGGAGAAAAGAACGTTTTAGCTGAGCGAGACGTTTATATGCGGGGGGGAATTTAAGAGATTAAAATCCTATTGTAGAGTTAGCATCAAAGTATCGTATTGTTGAATTCAATCAATTGTTATTGTATGGAGGGGGACGCGATGAAAATTATGTTTGAATATTGGGTTGCAAATATTGAAAGTTTGAGAACCACTGCTGTAGGTCGAGTAGTTCGAAAACAGGAGTTTTTTTTTATCTATATGTCCCAGTAATTTCTTGCTTCCCCATGGGAATCAATTTTCGTAAAATTTTTTCTTGGTGGATCTCCATACGAAAAAAAAAATTGTGCATGTTGTTCTGATAATCCGAAAATGGGAATATTTATTTACAACGCCCCTTAGGGATCAATTTTCGCAAAACTCTTTTTGTAGCGGATTTCTACACCATGAAAGAAACATGTCTACCAAATTTTAAGTCTGTAAGTTTAATAGTTCTGGAGGTATCGTGTTGAGAGAGAGAGTGAGTTGCTTTAGTCCTTTATGTCTAAAAAAAGGAACACAAATTCATATTGGAAGATGATACGTACAATGAAGAAGAAAACGATTTTAAAGTCATTTAAACTGCATAAAATATTTCAAAAACAACTAACGCTCTTTCTTTTACATTTGAATTAATTAACATATATTGGTTAACAAAGATTTTTTAAAGTGTGGGTGAAATATGTATCATTTTCAACAACTTAGAATGATTGAGTGTGATGCTCTTATGGCTTGTGTTTATTTAAAATAAATTAATGTAATAACATAATTCGACATAACAAGTTTATTGTTTTTAAAGCTCCTTTGTTATAGTTAAATCAAATGATTCAAGATAATTCATTTTTGTTCAATTAATTTTTTTATTTTTATCTCCTTGCGGATTATTTTTTAAAGTTACACTTTATCGAATTTCTTTTATTTATGTAAAACATATAAAGCATAAAAAGGTAAAAGAATGGAGGATTTAATACCCTGTTGAACGCCCTCTAGCGGGAGTGCACGATGCGCACGATTGCGGCATTAAGGCATACAAGTTCTGTATGATGTCTTGAGACATTTCGTTCCATATTTGCTGCACCCTTGCCTATAGTTCGTTCAAACTCGTGAGATGCCCAACTCGTCATCCCAGACATGCTCGATTGGAGACAAATCTGGGGATCGTACAGGACAAGGAATGGTAGTAAAAATGTGGAGACAGTCTTGTGACACCCTTGACGTGGGAAGCCGAGCATTTTCTTGTTGAAAAATGCATCCTGCGAGCCGTTGCATGAGTGGCAACACATGTGGAGGCAGGATATCATGGACACACTACTGGACTTCCATGGTGCCACAGATCAATACTAGGGGTGACCGTGTATTGTACGCAATGGCACCCTATACCATCACACAAACTGTGGGGGCGGTGTGTCGCTGTAAAACAAAGGCAGGATTGAGGCGTTCACCAAGGGGTCACCATACACGAACACGATTGTCATCACTATTGAGATTGCATCTGGGCTCGACGCTAAAGATGACCTGGTTCCAATCCCCTGCAGTCCAGTTTCCTCGTGCGGGGTACCACTCCAAATGGAGGCATCGATGGGTGGGCGTCAAGGGCAGCACACGTAATAGGAGCCGCGATCCCAAACTCCTTCAGCCAGGCGCTCTGTATGGTTTGAGAAGACACAGTGGCCCCTAGTGAAGGTGCTACCTGTGCCTGGATGGTGACCGATGAAGCAGTTAGCTGTACGCGCTCATTTCTTATGATGTGGTGGTCTTCTCGACGACTGGTCTATCGAGGGTGTCCTGAGCCTAGTCTTCGTGTAAATGACATCCCTCGGATCCGCTGGTCCCAACACCTCCTCACAACACAATCAGAGCGGCCTAATTGACGAGCTACTCGCCTAGCTGACCACCCAGCTTCTATCATTACGAGGATTCTTCCCTCTCAGACTGCGACGGCTGCTCATATTGTCTTTGAAAACGGCGTAATGGCATATTTACCCCAGCTCTTCCTTTATAAACGATTCAGCACACTCAAAAATGCTTTGATTACCTGTTTTATACTCCGCGGAGAGCGATGTTAAATGCCCTCTACCGGCTATACACAATCACGCTGCATTTCGAATCATTTGCATATCTCTCAGACATGTACCTTCATGCCAAGTTTCGTTACGATCCCGTAATTATTTCTTGGTGCGTCAATTTTTTTTGTCCATGAGTGTAATTATAACATAATAATTATTGGAATATGAAATAATAATTATGGTATAATTATGAAATCTATTAATGTGCAAATTACTACGCTCGAAAACCGCTTTCCATAGAGGGGACTTGATTTTTTGTAAATGCAAGCTTCTATTTAAGTGCAAGTCATGGAGTAGATGCGGTGATGATTAAAAATTGAACCTAAATGTAAAGCATAGTGTGAGCGACCGGTGGTCGCATATCGAAATATTAAATCCAAAAGGAAGAAATAGAGAAAGGGAAGCCGTCCACCTTACGGCTGACCCGATTAAGCGAGTTGGTAGGAAGAGCTTTCAAGGAAGTTGATAAGATAAGTTATTATATTTATATAATAAGATTAAAAAAAGTTTGATTGCTCCTCGGGTTTAGTTATCAGAGTGCACATTCTCAGTAATTCTCATCGTCTAATAAGTGAAAAAGGCTAAATAAAAGGGGTTTATTTAAGAAATGTCTAATTATTATTCGAACCCTCTCCCACCCACGGTCGAAGGATAACGACAAGTAGCAATAATATAGCTCTTAAGTTAAATGATACAATATATTTTTTCCGCTGATTACACGTGACAACCAATTATATGATATTTCCATTGTCAGGTTGCTATATTGGCGACCTCAGCAAATAATGCTCCCTTACTCCACTGTCTTCTGCCAAACTCCTCAGGGGGAAAATCGCTTGAACCAAAAATCGCGACAGGGTTTTCAATTCAAGATTTTATACAGTTATAAATAACATTTTCCTCAAGATGAAAGTCAAAGATCAAGTTTCAGGACAAAGACGAGAGTTTGAAAATTGTTTAGATTAGAATAAATAACTGTTGTCTAGGTCAGGAGTGTGCAAATAGCAGCCCGCAGGCCACATACAGCCAACAAAGAGTTTTAGAAGTGACAATTTCTATAGGCACGATTTACTTGAGAGTGATCTTGAATGAACGTCACGCTAGAATTTGTTACGCTCATTCGGCTGTTTTTGTCTTCAATTGGAAATAGTGTTCGTATAAGGCCATCCTCAACACCCCCCCCCCACCTAAAAAGAAACGGAGGGACGTTTCCCCACCACTCCGAAACGACATGAAACATGGTAGTTTGTCCCCCCCCACCAATACGCCGTAAAAGTAAAGTTCCTAGCTTCGATCTAAGTGGTGTCCTCCCCCTGAACCTCTTTCTACGAAAATGAATGCGGGATTCTTTCTAATCCTAGTTGTAACATGAAAATGAAACGTAATATTTTTTTAAAAAAAAAAGGCATAGAGAGAGAGAGAGAAATCCTACACTAAAATTAAACATAAAATGTAGAAAAAGGACAATTTTTTATAGAACTAACTGAATAGAATAATTATCGTTAGGAATATTGCACTGAATTTAAGAATAAAAATCTATCTTTGTAAGAGAATCAGAACAGCAATGAACAAATACTTCTATTAATCACATTACTTAAATATACTTTGAATCTAAAAAGAAAATTAAAACAATTAAAATTTAAAATAACAAAAATTAAGTATACAGGTATTAAGAAAAAGTTATATTAAATAATTTAAATACAAGAAAACAAAATATAATTAAGAAGACTTTCCTGGCAGAAGTACCGGAAAAATTTGTACAAAACTGCCATATGATGACAAAAGAGCTAGTATAAGCTAGAGATTATTTCAGTGGTTCTCAAACTTTCAGCAACTGGGAGAGTCAGCAACTGGCGAAGCAATTTTTAATCATAATTTTTATCGCACCCTCCCCCAAAAATAATAATGTATTGAATGCAAAAATAATGTACTTTTTTTGGCACTATCATAATGATAACCATACAAATTAACAAAATAAGTATTAAATTTTGTATATATATATTACTTTGAATTAATATATACATTTTAATTTTTTTTTTATTTTTTTAGTTCGATTCACTATAAAAGTGTCTTTTTTAGTTTGTTTTAAAACTAATTTATTTTATAATTATTTTTAATATACATGATAAAAATTACAATTCCAGTGAATAATTCAATGAAGAGAAAATATACTCACCTACTTTCAAAGACTTTTCTATTTTTCTTTGAAAATTTGAGAAAAAAATCCAATAAAACTAAAGAAAATGTACCAAATGTGCGTAATAAAGTAATAATAATTCACAGACACTTTTCGCTAACAATACAGGAACGTTTTTTCCAGCAAAACTGTCATATTTTGTTCACGTTATGGTAGTTTTGCGGTCGTTCGATGATCTTTAAATAGCATTTTGAACTTTTCTTCCTTGTGTCTTTTTGACAAGGCGAAGTGCTACATTTACGGCTTTATAGTTTTATTCATAGAGTTCTTTAGGCAGCATTTGAGAATTTCAATTAAACTCAAAGGTTTCATGTCTATCACTTTTCTCATATTTACTTTCGCTATCTTGATAATTATGCAATTTTTCAGCAGGTTCTTCAATTGCTTGATCAGTTTCAACCTCCTTCAATAGAGATCACAGATGCCCATTTTTTTTGTATTCTACTCATTAACATTTATAAACCATAATAATTCTTACAGCACAGCAATCAAAACCACAAAATTGCTCATGGGGGAAAGTGTAGCCTTTTCTAAAAATAATTGTGTAAAACGTTTTTCATTATGCATTACATGTTTCAGAATACTCATAAAAATACATCTTGGCTAAATAATCCTTCAAAATGCTCAATATGCTTATCCATATATCATAAAACTCATTCACATGGAACAAAAGCAACAGAAAAATATTATTTACAACTTTCCTAAAAGAAAAAGAGACGTAGTTAAACATACCAGTAAGTTTGAAGGTCAAATGTATGATAATCAAAAGTAGTATTTTAGGGGATAAAAGAAACGTAATAAAGATCTCTCATCGGGGGATTACAGTAAAGAAACAAAATGTATTTTTTATTTGGTTATAGGATCAAAGATAGCTAATGAGCGTTTGAATTGGAATCTTTTATTTTTGATGATCACCTTCTGATATAAATCTTCTGATTAAATCCCTTTTTATAGATTTTGTGACTTAGATTCCTCTCTTCCCAATCAACTACCTGTCTTACTATCCCTTTGCTTAAATTAATTCTTGGATATAATTGAATAATATGTTAAATTACAACTAAAATTCACAAAACCGGATCGGGTCTTCTAAGCAAATTACCTGCGATTTTAAGTGGGAATTTTAAAGTAGATTTTTCAAAAGACAAATCAAAACCTTTAGTTTATTTTTTAAAATCAAAATTCCATTTAATTATGTGAAATAATCCAAATGGAAGCACAAGGAAGTAGGGAAAATCACTTGACGGAATTATTTTAATAAATAGTTATATAGATTTTTGACTCTCTTAAGTATTTATAACCTATTTCAGCTACCATAAACCCATTGTTTCCTTCTTAAAATACAATTAATTCACAAATATTATTGTATATTTCGCACAAAAATATTACTTTATGATAACAGACATATGAGTAAATAATTTTATAGGACAATACTAATATTACCCTGTTTTATATTCACCGAACTAATCTTTGAAATAACATCACAAAATTTGAAGTTATCACTTTCATCGTGTGGTCAAAAGCATACACACTCTTTTTTATTTTTATTTATTTGCAGAAATATCAACGAGAGTAGGTGTATCCGGAAGTTGGGTGACATTAACTTGCAGGCTGTGATGAAAATTTCAACAAGCAATTTCACTCTTAATTTTAAATTTTTTTTAAAGAAGTGTGATAGGTGTACATATGTTTCATTAAACTGTTTCTAAAACTAAATATACTCTCAACTTTAGATAATATGAAATTAGC
>BMAU01006929.1:0-132513 GCA_019973935.1 Trichonephila clavipes | reverse complement strand
GTAGCGGAGATTCTTCTTCCTGATGCTTGAAAGGGGTCTGCAACGAGCTGGAGGCACAGTAGTGGTTTCTCCTTCTCGTGCCGAAAAAGAGCTAGAAAACGGTCTTCTGCAGGTGTTGTAGCTCGTGGTCGGCCTGGAACAGGTCTTCTGGACACAGAATCTTCGGATTGGTATTGATCCCAAAGTCGCTGAACAACACTACGAGACACATTGAGACGTCTAGTAGCATCAGCCTGCGACAGTCCCATTTCCATCCATCCAACTGCCCGCCACCTTTAACGAATTGGGTAAACGACGTCTCTGAGACATTTTCTAAACTCTATTGACTATTGTCACCGAAACTGCCAACAACTGTTGAAAATCGACACAACTTACACACAAAAGTACGAAAGCTTGATACTTGCATATTTTTCTCTCACTCATAAATATACGTTATTTTCTATAAAATAAAAGTTGTAGCAATCGTTTTTGCATTAATGTTTTTAAAGTTTGTTATTATCATTCATGTAAACTATGCATTTTATTGTTACTGCCATTTTTTTTTATGGCGAGCTTCGAAAAACATGTTGTATCTTAACTTTTTGAGGCCAGTGTAGTTCGAAATCCATAGTTTATCTGAGAATATTTCCGAGAAAAACATTTGACAATTAAAATAGTTTGGGTTATAATCTTATTAAGACCGAGTTATGGTATCCGACTACGCTGGGAACCGTGGTTTAAAAAAAAACGTATAAATGGATAATTTTCATGATATTTAGTGTCACTTAGATTAGAATATACGCATAAAATTGTTTTAAGGACATTTTGAAAAATTTATTTAAATATAATATTTGGGCAAAAAATTTACTTAGAATAATCTTTTTTCCAAATCTTCTCCTTTTGTGAAAAAATGGTTCCCATTATAATAATATTTGTCTGCATATGGCTCCTGTGATCTCTCTACAGACGCTCAACTAGAAGTTTTGAAAAGTTCTCATTATTTTCAGAGTTACCACCAATTGAAATAATTATTCACGTTTTTCTCTTAAAATTGTTCCCCTCTGTTGTCGTAAAATATGAGTATAAACCCACTTCTAAATTATATATTTCAAAAATTCTAGTTGAGTCTCTGAACAAAGGTCTGAGCTATATACACACAGGCAAAATACTATTCTAATAGAAGCAATTTTCACAAAAGGAGAACATTTGGAAAAAAGATTATTCTAATTAAATTTTGGCCAAAATATAGTATTTAAATAAATTTCTTTTGTCAAAATGTCCTTAAAACAATTTTATGCACATATTCTAATCTATGTGACACTAAATATCATGAAAACTTTCCATTTATGCGCTTTTGAAAATCGCGGTTTCGAACGTAGTCGCATACCTTAAAAACAATCCGAAGCCCCATACCGAGGCCCATTTGGTCCATAGTCTCAAAACGCCCATGCGTGAGCTCAGAATTAAAAACGAAGCTGAGAATTGCACATATTTACGAAACAGGTAAACAAGACTAATCAAAAGTCAGAAGAGCGATTTTGGTCAAATACAGTAAGAAATGCTTATATTTATGACATTCTGTGTTGGGGGAGTGTCTGAAGGATATTAAGCTAGGCAGTAGTATGTGTTCAGCATTTCCGTGAAAACTATTGTACTGTATATATTAGTATATATGACTTTGAGTTGCTGCTTTAGTGTGGCATGTTAAACAAACTGTCCTTCTAGAGACAACTGGGGTATTACCCGAGGTTGAATATTTAGGAAAACAGAACAAAATAAGGTCGAAAAGTAATAGTTTCGCTTTGGAGCCATAGAACCCTCACAACAAACTTTCATGAGTTTGTCGAGCACATTCGAAACATCTGTCTAAAAGGGGTGCAGTAGATGTTAATAACAGCAACATCCGTGTCGGACGATCAGTATTTTGTACTACTTGTGAGAAGGGTCCGGCAATAAAAAACGAGAGAACTACCAATACGGCTGCAACAAATAAGACGATGACCAATATCACACTTTATCATGGTTAGGAAACTGATTAATGGTGGTCTATTCACACGACGACCATATATATATAGACCATTGTTTCTCAAACTTTCAATATTTGCTACCCATTATTCAATCATAATTTTCGACGCCCCACCCGCCTCATACACAAATAACAATGCAATCAATTCAATAATAATGTACTTTGATGCTATAGCTACCCCACAGTTTGAGAAACACTGATTTAGACCTTTAACGTCTGCTTATAGGACGTGTCGTTTTATACTGTACGGGATTGATTTGTAATGGTGCCTGATACCTTTTACAGATGAGAGTAGATTTATTCTGCCTAGTGATTTTGGACGTATACATGCCTGGAGAAAAAAGGGAACTTGTATGTGCAAAAATCCTTCCAATATCATCGAAGGTAATTCGCATGGATATAATGAAGTTCTCATGAGAAGATGCCATGTTTTGTACCGTACAGAAATCATCATCTACCAAAGATAGTCACTGATACTCGCTATACAAACCAAACTCTTCTTCCTCACGTACGTCTTCCTTAGAGGAGCTGCGGGTCATCAGATCCTCTTTATGGACACTATTTTCTATTTCTCACTGTACACTGACCATTGCGTGAGTGAGGGAGTGATTATTAGAGTCGCACACTGTTCAGCTACACGAGGATTTTGAGCCATGGTCAAGTAACGAGGATGATACCTGAGCTGATTGGTGCTACAGAGATTATAGCTTTTACTAAAAGCTACTTGTCATCTGAATGTTTCGATATTTTTTATTCTTAGACTTTCTTTTCTAAAAAGTTTGATTTACAACTTACATCTTAGGGATTTTATGATGCTGTTTGTTAAATTTAAAATATTTTTGCGCGATGATACATAGGAAAATTAGACTTATTCGTGAATTATGCATACTCTTGTCAATACTCAATTGTTAAAAACAAACCTCTTGATTACTATTGTAATAACATTGCTTCTATAGTCTTCGCCATTTCATAGATGATATTGTTACTATTAGCTGCTGTCTATACATTACACACGTAATGTTTTTATTGAGATACTTTAAACTAATTCCTTTATGCTATTAACGAGCAGCTACAGCCTTTACTGCACTTTATTCCTACAAAGTCAATAGAACAAGAAATATTTCGAAACTCTTTCAAGAATTCTTGAAAAAAATGTGTTTCTTTCAGTTTAATTTCAGCTTTAAATGAAATATCGAATTTTACTTCCCCAAAGGGCCACTTTTGGTTTATTTCTGCATTTGATATTTCATTTTCTAATTACATGCGCAGAATGAATTGAATAACAAAAAATATTAAACTTTCTTTTCATTTTAATTGAAATAGTTAAACACGAAGAATGGCTTAGAATAAATTACTTTTTGAATAAAAATATTAAAAAACTTCTTTTTAACTCAGAATTTATTTCGAGAAAGAAACCAAATTCCAAAATGTTTTTACAAAATATTGACACTTTATGTTCCCGCAAACTTCAAGTATGCATACATTAGATGTGTTGCTGCAGTTTTAACGTCGATTTTTCTTTTTAAAACACGTTTCAAAGAATTAAAAAAATATGAATAAATTAAGGATTTTAGTCAATAATAAAGCAAGTCAAAGATTTTTAATTAATTATGAGTTTTTCAGTCCTTTCAATTAAATTACCTGGGCTTTTGGTATAAATATTTTAAAAATTATTCTCATTTTAAATGATGGTTTAAATAGAAATATAAAATATTTAATTCATGATCTAATTTTGGAATATTACACATGAAATTCACGTACTATGAGTTATTAAATGGAGGAAAAACTCATGTTCTTTAAATGTGCTGTAATTTGACTCTTTTTTAAAAAAATAATTTATTGCCACAAAGCATGTTAATATGATTCTTCACTCTGAATTTTATTAGAAATTAGAAATTTTTATATGCATATCTGACAGCCTTGCAATTAACTATTAATACTTCTTAAGAATCCTTCTAAACAAATTTTCTACTCAAAGAAGAGAGAAAGAGCTCAAAAGACTAAACTTTTTTTGTTAGAAAATCATTAAGAAAGTCATTTATACTTACTTTCGAGATTTTTAAGATTAATTGCTCGAACTAGTAATTAAAATTGTAGGGAATATATTTCTTTCTGGTAAAACTTTGAAGATAACCTTTACAAAAGATAAGCATGTGTTTTGTGTTTAAAAGTCATTAAAAGTATAATGGGAGTACCAGACAAAACTATGTATCTGTGCTTTTATTTGATACTTCTTTTAAATCCAAAAACGAACATTTTAGTTTGTTGAATTTAATGAAAAAAATTAAAATTTACTATATATATTTTTGAATGTAAACCAATCCGATAATGCGAAGCAGGTATGTAATACGAATTGAAAGAAAAATAAATTCCAGAAATATTCAAACATTTTACCATGAGAGGGAAAATGATGCTAGGCGGATAAAAGAAATGGAATATTTTTAAATCAAATGAGACCGTAAAGTAAAATGCTAACGATAATAGTTTTATTTATGGTAAACGTAACTCAAAATTTTTCAATCCCTTGTAATATTGTACAATATTTATGCCATTTATACATTGTTTCATTTTTTTGTTTAAAAAATGAGTAAAAAAAGAGTTGTATACAGCACATGTTCTTTGACCTATGCATTATGCCCTAGAGCATGGATGGCGAACCAATGGCACGCGTGCCATTGATGGCACGCGACGCAATATTTTGGGCACGTCAGTGATCAAAATGGTTTGCATTTTATTTCAAAATAACAAAGTTCACTATGAAGTATTACGAACAAACGCGAGTAATCGGTCGCGGGGCGGTGGGGAGTACACTCGTTTCTTATTGGCTTGCCTCTAGTTACGTTGTGGACTACAGTTGTTTAGGATGCAAAGTTTGTCTCCGTACAGCTCAGTCAATTTCGTTGTCACATTTGTATTTTAAAGCTTTTTTTGTGTTATATTTATTATTTTTAACTATTATTTAATGTGGATAGTTCAGCATAAGAACAAACAGTGCAAGATATTAAGACTGTCTTCGGTTAATGTTAAAGA
The DNA here is from genome assembly GCA_019973935.1 of Trichonephila clavipes. Lineage (NCBI taxonomy): Eukaryota > Metazoa > Arthropoda > Arachnida > Araneae > Nephilidae > Trichonephila > Trichonephila clavipes. The sequence goes on along the minus strand of BMAU01006929.1, from coordinate 127,478 downwards.
ATAGAACCCAAATTTGGAACATTTTTTCAAATATAAAAGAAATGAAAAATGTATATGATATATTCTACTTCACTATCCTTTAGAGCAGGGGTGTCCAACACGCTGCCCAACAAATTTTTTAAAAAAAATTTTTAAATATCAGATTTTTAAAGTTTTTCATTTTGAAATTTATTTGAGGGGAAATATATATATATATATATATATATATATATATATATATATATATATATATATATATATATATATATATATATATATATATTATATATATATATATATATATATATATATATATATATATATATATATATATATATATATATATATGTATACATATATACAATGTATTTGCCTGTTACCTGTTTTTGTTTTTAAATAAATCCTTCTTGATAATAGAAATGCCTTTTAGATAAAAATATATTCATATTTTATCAAACAGTTACATTTGATTTTACACTATAGCAAATTACTTTTTTAATAAATTTCGAATTTCTCTCTCATGATGCATATCTTTTACTATGGATGGTACACGATTCTCTGTGCGTGCGCGACTTTCGTTTATCCTCCTCCTTTTCTATTTGGAGTGCTGAAAAAACAGGATGCAGTATATGAGATGTTTTTTAAAGTTTAAAAAGATATTCAGGACAGTAAAAATAAAGGACAATGATACTTAATCATTTGCGAATGACAGCACTATCAAATTTCACCAATGAGTAACTAAAGATCAATTCGATAGGAACAACGTAATTTTCAAGAAAATGGCAACATTATTTAAACATTATTTGATCATTGAATTATTATATTATATAAGCACTATAATATTATCTATGTCTGTATACATGAAAAATAATGAAAGCAATACTGATAATTCATTCTGTTTTAAATTTTCACTCCAATAAATGTTTTTTTGTTTCTATATCAGATATAAAGGTACATATTTTTATGTGCGGCCCGAGAAATTATAATGTCTTTCCGAAGTGGCCCGCAAGATTATTTGGGTTAAACGCCCCTGCTTTAGAGCAGGGATTCGGAACCCACGGTGCCGGGCAGCCTAAAGAACATTAAGCTATGTCCATTTTCTTTAAAGTGGTACATTTCTCTCGGATTTGCGCAACTTTTCACGGAAATCACTTTATATTCCACTTTAAATCACTTTTATTCATTTTTAGGGTAACTATCATTTATTCTGAAGACATATTTAAATGTAACTTAATTAAAATTGCTAAAACAAAAGAATCTAATATATAAACAATCAACGTCTCCCACGCTCAGCAGGCTGCGGTAAAATTATCAAACGTTGACTGATTTGCTGTGATAAAAGGTTTGTGGAGCACTGCTTCAGTGAGTAGCATTCTTTTTATCAAATCTCCCATTTTTAAACGAGTTGATTCTTTTTTTCTGGTATAAAATGCGATTCTCTCTTTTTTCTGCTATATCGTAATGTTAAATGGGCTGTACCTTTAAGTATTAAAACGAAAAAGAAAGTATTCATGGAATATTTTGAAATTTTTAAAAACACTATATTGTTAATAAATGTAATTATAATATTCCAAATTGCCATGGAAATTGAGGCATTCTTCTGTCTGGAAATGTGTTTCGCGGTTAGTTGAAGCTATCGTACTTTTACCAAAGACAGCCTTAAGTGTAACAGAGAATTTCAAACTTGGTGAATCAGGAAGTATGACATTATTAATAAAAGCCACAAAGCGGTGCGTGTTTTATGTTCTGAAACAGTTATATGTAGAACATCGCCTGTAAAACGGCATCCTGAAGCAAATCAAAAATCCTCTTGTCAAATAAGTTAACCACAGCAAAGTAATTAATTGCTTAGAAACCATTTGGCAGATAACTCCAATTCAGCATGCATTCTACTAAAAGTAACATCTTACAACCCCAATAAAAGTTATTTGTCATCCAATCTGCAACGTCAGAAGTCACGCTAATGTTACTTTAATTTGAATTTACCATATAATTAAAGCATTTACAACTATACAGTGTAAAAGGTATTTTTTGTTGTAAATACAACATTTTGAGTTGTTAGTATTTAGTTGTATTATTTTTCCAATACTCACCAGTCAAAATTATTTGATGGCACATCTATACCTCATTAAACACTTTCTTACTAAAAATGGCCTGTTGATCTATAAAGGTTCAACATCCCTGCCCTAGAGGCAAAACTTGCTGTATTGCATTCATATGCATTCATGTATCCAAATGAGATAAATGAGAAAATTACAAACACGATTCGGAAACTCGGAATTCTCGTAGTGATTTATTAGAAATGTTGTGATTTTTTCCCTTTTATTAGAATAACAGTTTAATTTAAAGTACATTATGATTTAAAAAATTAAAATTGCTAGAGCTTGGCTAACGAAAAATGCCCCCGCTTTATGTTTGAAAATGTTTGTTTTTTTAAAAAAATAATTTATACATACATACTTATACATCGAAATATACGACGCATTGAATTCTTTCCTCTGGATTCAAAACTGGTTAAATAAATTCCCGTTAGTTACCGTAAAATCCAGCGTAACGTGCACTTTTAACTCAAAAGATAGAATCGAAATTTAATGATGTGAGCGTTACATTCCGGGCATAAATATGAGATTTTTAAAAATAAAAAAAAACGAGAACAGAAAGAAAATTAGACTTTTACATGTATCTAAATATTGTTTATTTAAAAGAAATGATATATATACCTTATGAACTTAAAAGGTCGCAGTTCTAGAGGAGTACTATTTTTTTTTCTAAATCTTGAAATAATACCTTAAATCAGTGTTTCTCAAACTGTGGGGCGCCTCCCCCCTGGGAGCGCGATACCCCTGCGAGGGGGCTCGAGCATATTGAAAATATAAAAAAAGGCTTAGAAATTTTTTTTTGGAATGAAGTAAAACAAAATGCTTTATGACAAAGTAAAAAATACACATTTACACTGATATAATTTATATATATATATATATATATATATATATATATATATATATATATATCATCTGGTTTTCCACTTTCAAACGCTCATTAGCTATCTTTGATCCTAAAACCAAATAAAAAAAGATAGTTTGTTTGCTCTGCTGTAATACCACGACGAGAGATTTTTTATTACGTTTCTTTTAACCCTTAGAATATTACTTTTGATTATCATCTCTTTGACCTTCAAACTTACTGGCATGTTTAACTCTGTCTCCTTTTCTTTTAGGAAAGCTGTAAATAATATTTTTCTGTTGCTTTTTTCCTCATGTAAATGAGTTTTATGATATATGGATAAGCATATTGAGCACTTTGAAGGATTATTTGGCCAAGATGTATTTTATGAGTTGCATGAGATGTATTTTATGAGTTTTACACTATTTTTTCTAGAAATGGCATCGATGTTTTTGTATCGAATTCACTTTTTACATGAGAGCGGTCGCATGAGGCGCTGAATCACTCCAAATTCTGGTAAAACTGTTTATTCGTTAACAGTGACCTTGACGGTATCCTCCTATTAGACAGTCTTAATGGAAACTCAAATGAATTTGTCACATGTATGCCTCTTTTTTGAGAGTGGCGAACGATTTTTTACAATCAATGTACTTGTTTTGATCGAGTTCCGTGCACGACCACTTTTGTTCAAAAGTATTTTCTATGAATATGCTATACTTTCCCCTATGATTAACTTTGTGGTTTTAATTGCTGTGTTGTACGACTTATTATGGTTTATAAATGTAAATGAGCAGAATATAAAAAAAAGGGCATTTGTGATCACTTTATTGAAGGTAGATGAAACTGATCAAGCAATTGAAGAACCTGATGAAATATGCATATTAATCGTGATAGAGCGAAAGTAAATATGAGAAAAGCGATAGATATGAAACGTTTGAGTTGAATTGAAATTTTCAAATGCTGCCTAAAGAACTCTATCAAGAAAACTGTGAAGCCATAAATGTAGCACTTCGCCTTATCAAAAAGACGCAAGGAAGAAAAGTTCAAAATGCTTATTTGTAGATCATCAAACGACAGCAAAACGTGAACAAAATATGACAGTTTTACTGGAAAATAACGTTTCTGTATTGCCGAAAAGTGTCTGCGATTTATATCCTTTATTAAGGACACGCGCATTTGAAACATTTTCTTTAGTTTTATTGGATTTAATCTCAAATCATCAAAGATAAATTAAAAAGTCCTTGAGAGTAGGTAAGTATATTTTATCTTAATTATATTATTCACTGGAATTGTAATTTTTATCGTGTATAGTAAAAATAATTATAAAACAAGTTGTAGTTTTTAAAAAAACACGCTTTTATAGTGATTTGAACTAAAAAGTATATATATATATATATATATATATATATATATATATATATATATATACTTAACTTAAAAGTAACACATATACAAAATTTAATACTTATCTTGTTAATTTGTATGGTTTATAATTATGATCATATTGTAGCTTTAGCGCCAAAAAGTGTATTATTATCGCATTCAATACATTATTATTTTTAGGGGGGCACGATAAAAATTATGATTGATATTCGGGTCGCCAGTAGTTAAAGTTTGAGAACCACTGCCTTAAATAAAAGACTTCAAAACACAAGAGCATTTTGCGCGAACATTTCAAGTTTCTTTATAAGAAACGGGGTGTGCGCAATATGACGAATATGCTTAAAACTTTAAAATTTTAGATTTTAGGTGATGATGTGCGTTATACGCCAGATTTTTACCGTAGGTTGTATGTGACGAAGCATACATGAATTCAGAACATTTGATGGAATGTTAACTCTTCAATGTCAATATTTACCTGTATAAACTTATTTAAAAATTACATTTATATAAATTTAAATTAATATAAGGAGAAAAGTAAACTCTGCTATGGGGACAAGGGCGGCTCTAGGTCCCGACCCGTGCTCGGGGCGGCAAATTTTAAGGGTAGCATTTGGATCAAATTTCATATATATATATATATATATATATATATATATATAAATATATATATTTGTTACAAAAAATTTGATATATTTTCAGAAGTATTATTGGGTATGAATTTGGTATTGTATATTTAGCGTATTTTATTTTTTTATTTTGTACTCTTTATATTTAATGGCAGATTTCTTTTGTATTGAAACTTGAAGGGTTTGAGGCTGGACTATATGTTAAAGCAGGAAACTTTATATGTCTACATATCTTCCAGTAATAACTTTCTCCCCCATCCCGGAGTGAGGTTACAACGGACATTCCTTTCACCCTTAAGATATCCGGTTTCAGATATCCAAAATGCAACAAGGGTAAAAAGAGATTATGGTAGACAGAGAGCCACAAGAGGTGTTGTATTATAGTCTTGAGCAGGGGTGGCCAACCCAAATGACCTCGCGGGCCACTTCGGAAAAACTTTACAATCCCGTGGGCCGCATATAAAAATATATATCTTTATATTTGATTTGGAACTATTACAATCATTTGTTGGAGTGAAAATTTAAAACAGACTGATATATTAGTGTTTTCATTGTTTTCATGTAAACAAACATAGATAGTATAATAATAATAATGCAATGATCAAATAATGTTTAATTTATTTCATTAGTGAGATATCTGTGTATCGACTCTTTCACTTAGGTTTTGCAAGTTGATCTCAATGCATGCGTATTTGCGTATCGTAATTGATGTTGCAGATTTTCGTGTGTTAAGTTTGAGCTCGATTTATGTTTGATAAACTTCAATTTAGAAAAAAAAAATATTCGCAGCAACAGAAGCAACGTGATAAAATACTAACAGTTATTAGATTTATTTTTTTACAAAAAAAAACTTTTTAAAAAAAAATATTGTACAAAATAGTCGAATTTGTAAAGTTGTAAAGAATCTCGCGGGCCGCAAAATTATTCAAGATGGGCCACATGTTGCCACCGGGCCGCGGGTGGGATACCCCCTGGTCTTGAGTGTAGTTACTATAAGTTAAAACAAATGATTGTGATCCCCACCATTAGTAGACTCTTTTTTCCGAAAAAATTGGCCTGTTTAAATAGACGATTCCTTCTCTTTCATTTCATTCACTTGGAATAAAAACAAGTAATAATGTCTTTAACTTCGAATTATTTAGAAAACTTTTAAGACTTAAAATAATGTATATGGGTGGCATTTACCATTTTTTCCCGGCGAGGCAAAATTGCTAGAGCCGTCCTTGATGTGGCTTATAGACTATTCAAAGAAAGAAACGTTGTAGCGTTTATGAAAAGATACTAAGCGAAAAATACTACATTGTTACAACTTCAATATTTCTGATGATCCGTGATTACTTTCTATCGATACCATCCAACCCATGCAACCCCTGTCCGTATTACTCCTAGAATAATAGCTCTCAGTCATTAATGAACCCAAAGTAATAAAAAAAGGCATGTCTCGCACGCGATTTATATTCCATCCACCACCCTAGCTCAATCATTCTGTGCACTTCAGACTTACATCACCTTTTGGAAGCGATTTCACGGAAGGCTACGTTACAAAAACTTCCCTTCAGCTCGTCCAAGTAAACTGAAATATTTATCTACATTTGTGCGACATCCATCACAGGAGAACAACAACATCGCAGGTTCCCTTGTCTGGGAGAAGATGGATCACCCAAAATCGCCAGGTAAGCGTCGAATGAGCAAAAAACATGGCGGATTTCAAGTGTCTCACTCCCCCAAATGGTGCACGCAGCCATTCGAAAGATTGATAGCATCGCACCTTTCTCTCAAAAAAGCTCTCTTGGGGGATCATGGTGCTGGAATAATGGGAAAGACGTCTCATTTCGGACAGTTTTCCACGTCGCCTGGATGTTGTTAGTAGGCTCGCGCGCCTTAAAAGATAATACGGATGGGGATACGGGATTTACTTTTACCTTTAATGAAACGCTGGATATTAGATCGAAGGAAAACGAAGTCATTTTACTTGGGAAATACGAAAGTGTTGTTGATAGTATTGCGTATTGGTTAGCGAGAATGAAAGTGTTTGTTTCTTGATTGTAGCTACGCATTTGTCTTTCAAAATAGTTCTAGTACGGTATCCGAATTCTTGCGATAACTTTATTTTGTAAAATGGAGATATGGGGATTTTTTTGTGATTTTTATATTTATTTAGTATACATTAAAGGAAAAACCCTAAAATTGAAAACAGAAAAAAAAATTATTATTACTAAAATGAGAAAAAAATTAGTGAAAATGTACAAAAAATTATCTAAACGGACCCCCGCTCTGTACAAAAATTTTAAGAACAAATTCTCAATTTTCCAATTTTGATGTGCTTTAAGACTTCATATGACAAGACTTTAAATTTTCCAAAGAAAATCTTTAAATATTTCAAAAAATCTTTATTATGATTCACTATTCTGGTATATATAGATTAAAACATTTGTTTTGTAGAAGCTAAAACATTGATACTTCAGTAATACAAAAAGGAACTGAATGCTTATAATATTTCAATTTCATATTAGTGATAAATGATTTATACAAATGTTGTTGAATGATAATATTTAAACTTACATGTTACTTTTTCTTTCTTATTTGTTTGTTTGAGATTTTATTTAGAGATGCATATGAAATGTATTCATAAGACACTGATCCATCTTTGATTGTCTAAATGATTTATAAATGTTCATTTATTTTAGAGAATAATGTCTAGGGCGTGCTGTAATTTCTACTTTTTCTTTCATAAAATGTTATATATATTGCAAAAATAAAAGGCACTTTATTTTCCAAAAGCACAGTTAACGATCTTTTGATTGTTATTGGGGATCATTTATGGTTGAATTTTCGGGTAACTTTATCGTATATTTTTAGAAATGGATCATTTTTACAAATAAAATGAGAGATATGTCTTTTAAGTGTACTAGTTTCAACAATTCGAAAACTATACTTTGAGTAAAAATAATTTATGAAGACAAAATTAAATGGAGTATTTGAAAGATTTATGAATGAAAGAAATTTCAATTGAAGTACTATTTAAAACAAACCTTTGTTTTCATGATAACCTAGACAAATTATCAAATAAATAGAATTAAGTTGCAGTTAAATTAAATATAAAAGACTGATAAGACAAAAAAAATATTGAAAATATATATTTTATAAAAGGGCTTACTTAAAAAAGGTATTTTTTTTTCTTTCTTTTTGATTCTTTTGAATCAGAATATTCACTAATAAAAATACAGCAAAAATTATCTCTGTACTTTTTTCTAGTCATTCCCTTAAAAATTTTGGAGAATATCATTGTAAAAATGAAAATTTTTGCACGGATATTTTCAAAGAACTTTTAAATAAATCGGTGACATTTTATGTCATCTTGAGAGTTTTAACATGCTTTAACGAATTAAAAGATAGAATGAATAGGTGCATGGAATATTCTTATAACTTATATGATTTGCTAAATATAAAATTTAGATATAATAGGAGGAGGATATTTTGTTTCATAGTTGTGAAACTACAGAGTGTTTTTTTCCAGGTATAGAAGTTTAAGTTGGCATTACTTTCCAAGATAGCGACCGAATTAACAGCTATCAAGTGATTTATTCTCAGTTTGGTTTGGCAATTCATCAAAACGATCATCAAGAAAGGCGTAGATTCGTCGAATGGGCCCAAAACGAGACTGCCGTTGTTCCCGATTTTCATAAGCGAATTTTGTTTAGAGATGAAGCGCACTTCTGGTTGAATGGCTACGTCAACAAACAAAACTGCCGCATTTGGAGTGAAGCTAATCCACAAGTGTATGTCGAAACACCATTACATCCAGAAAAACTGACTGTTTGGTGCGCTTTATGAGCTGGCGGACCACTTCTTCAAAAACGATGAAGGCCACAACGTTACAGTCACTGGTGATCGGTATAGAGCCATGATTACAAACTTTTTCATTCCTGAATTGAACAATCATGATGTCCAGGAGTTGTGCTTCCAACAAGACGGCGCAACATGTCACACAGCTCGTGCCACAATCGATTTATTGAAAGACACGTTTGGTGACCGCCTAATTTCACGTTTTGGACCTGTGAATTGGCCTCCCAGATCTTGTGATTTAACACCGCTAGATTATTTTCTGTGCGGCTATGTAAAGTCATTGGTCTATGCGGATAAGCCACAAACGCTTGACCATTTGGAAGACAACATTCGCCGTGTTATTGCCGATATACGGCCACAAATGTTGGAAAAAGTCATCGAAAATTGGACGTCCAGATTGGACTACATCCGAGCCAGCCGTGGCAGTCATATGCCAGAAATCATATTTAAAATGTAATGCCACAAGATTATCTTTCGAATAAAAAAATATTCATGTCAATCGAATAATACATCGTTGTTTTATTGCAATTTAAATTTCTATACCTCTAAAAAAATACCCTTTATTATCTAAGCCATTTAGCTAGTACTGTCATTCAATTTCATGATGTAAGTTGTTTTTACGTCTTATATGTTCTGGCATTTCCGCCGCCCCCTTTTATTCAAAAGGATAACTTTTTGAAATGTATATGTATGGGATGTCTTTATTTTTAAAGGAATAATAAGTATTCCTGCGTATAATTTTTTAAAATATTTTGCTCGAAACTTTTTTACGTATTTAGAACTTTTATGCAATGTTATAAACATTGTCAATTTGTATAAATGCCAATGTAGTGCAATACAAATGCAAATTTTAATAGCATGTACAAATTAACGTTTAGATTTATTCAGTTACTTATTATTAAATGGTTTACAGGATTTATGATTTTTTTGTTATTATTTATTTTATTTTTCTTTTAATCACAATTTATTTTAAAATGTATGAAATATATTTATAATATAATTATTTGTTTTCTTTTATTATACTTGTGACACAGAACAAAAAATATATGCTTTGCAAGTAATTGTGAATTTTTCTTTTTGTTTATGTTTTTATATAGCATTTTTATAACATTCAAAATCAATCTATTCAGGTTTAACAATTCTGCCAAAAAAAAAAAGGAAAACTGGAGGGGAAGCAATTTTGTTAATTTTTCTTAGATGACATTTCATCGCATCTTGGTATTAATTGGAACTTTCATTTCTTAAATATTAACTCTGAACAAAAAACCGTAGAGTTCTCAAAACTCGGCACTCGATAAGCCGGCATTCCGGATAACTCCTCGGTCACACCTGTGCAGGTTGAAAAATGCCATCGAACTGTTGTTCCATAGCGATGTTGAGCATATGTCTCAATATGTCGATTGAAAAATTATTGCTGTTGTCACAGTTCATGAAAAATGTTGGAAAATGTTGAAGACGTTATTGTTGAGGATATCATACATACTCCTAAAAATCACATGGTGAGGGACTGAACGCTGTCTTAGCCAGCGTTCGGTATTTTGAACAAAGTGCAATGGTAATGGACTAACTGTTCTTTTGTCATCTTCGTGATGAAGCAGCAAAATGCAGAATACGGAAAACAACAAGACATTATATATTTCAATAAAAACATGTAATACAAAAAAATTAAGTCAGTTATGAATAGAAATGCGTTTTTTGTTTAAAATTATTGATTGTACAGTTCGTTTTTGTTTCTAGAAAAAATAACTTTTTGCAGCATTGCAAAAAAATCTCAAAGGCTAGTATAAATAATGTCAGGATAGATAAAAACAAATAATATTAAAAAAACATTTTAAGTCAAATCCTACTTAAATAAAGAAAAAATTATTTTAGCTACTTTTTATTAAAAAGTTACAATTAATATACAAATGTATATACATATGACCGAATCACAACATTAAGTGGTAATTGATTTTTATTAATTATCATTAAAATATCGTATTGTTATCCCAAACAATCGCGCATATAAAATTTCAGCTCAACTGAATGCTTTAAAACGTGAGAAAAAAAATTTAAAGCTTTGGCACAAGTCGCCAAAAATGATTCCAACGTGGCTGAATTTATAATTCTTTGAATAATTAGTTTTAATCAATTAATTTTTATTAATTATAATTAAATTACTGTATTGTCATCCAAAATAATCATGTACATAAAGTTTCAGCCCAATTGAGCGCTTTAAAATGTATTTTTTTAACGAGTGAAAATTCCACCAAGATAAATAAATAAATAAGTAAATAAAGAGAGTGAGCTAATAGTACATGAATTGAAAAAGTAGCCAGTTTTTATGAAGTTGGGTATTTATTTTTAATTATGGACAACCTTATGCCTTCATGATGTATTTTTCTGATGTGTCTTATCAATTAAATTTCTGTATACTGTGTAATCATTAATTTCCATGTAGTAAATGCTCTTTGCCTTCATAAAGTACGTACTTTTCCTTTTTAAGGGTGCTTAAACAGCTTATTTTATTTTGTATTCTCAAGCAAATAATACGTACAAGTTCAGTACAATATTTTCTGAGGGATACTTATTCTTTTTAGCACCATTTTCGATAATCCATGATTTTCGTAAACTGGGTAACCCTTCGGTACACATAAGATCGAGTTTAATTGACTCTGCTGTATTGCATTTCTACAGTTTAATATGCTTTTTGCTTCTTAGAATATATGAAGGGTTTTGCATGCTTAAGGGTAAGGCTATAAAAAAATCTCGTTCCACATATCAAAAATGTGTTTTACATTTTACAGTAGAAATGTTAAATATGTGGTTTATAAATTACGTTGTTTTAACAATGTAAATTTTTGGGCTGTTGACTTTACATACGAGCAATTGGAATTGTAAAAATAAGAAGGCGGTCAGAAACAAACAATTTTCGAAAAATGAGCTCGTTTATGTCTGGTAGAAGAAAAGCAACGTTTATCTCAACTTGAAATAACTAATCTATATTTTTGAATTTTTTTTTCTTTCAAAGCTTTAAGAAACCGTTTTATCTCCCATGCATATAAAATATATATTAAGATAATGGTTTAAACGAAACCAAATTCTTGACTAAAAATCGAAAGGAGGAAGCAGGGGATTTTTTGAAAAGAGGAGTGGGGAAAAATACAAACACTGAAAGAGTTTTTCCATCAAATTTGAATCCAAAGTGGAACGATCGAAATAAAAGTAATGTTTTTTTCTTTGAAAATTCAACTTAAAATACAATTTGTTGAAAAAATATAAGAACTCTGACGCACTAAAAATAAAACTTATGCATAGAAAAGCACTGCTCAAAAGGCACGCAGCTTAAAATTCGAGTTAAAATTCAATAACATTTTACCTTAGGATTCCTTATTTTGGAGCGAAGAGCTATACATTTGTGTTTTCTTTAGATACAAGGCTTCGATTTAGTGAGAGTTACTCCAGTTTTTTATCGAAAGCATTCTTGCATAACGTGTTTTTCACGCAGAACGCTGTAAAACTAATGGAAAGAGACCGTTTGTCAGTTTTTACGATCAACTTTGAGAGCTTTTTATAGGCCAATAAGAAAAGCACTAAACATCTTTGATAAAAAAAATCGGTACATTCGTAATTTTATTTTATTTTGGCCCACACTTTATTTATTTATTATTTTGTTACTTTTATTTATTTATTTTTTTTTTCAAAAACCATAAGGCTCTATCCCGCAAGGATTTTAAATTTTCTGGTAATCTATATTTATGGACCTGCATCCGTCGAACGTTAAAAAAGTGGATTCTTTTCACAGGAAAAGTATAAACTATCCTAAATTATATATCTTTGAAAAGATAATAAATTTTAATGAGTTAGAACCTTTAATGAAAATTTATGATGCGCGCAGTTTTTGTAGCCCTATAAGTACTCAAGTTTCTTTTTCTTTTATTAAGTGGAAAAGATTATAGCGTGGCTGAAGCCAAAGAATGGAGTCAATTTGTGGTTTGTAAAGTTAATGCTGATCATCCTTTTTTTATACATTCATTTTTGAGTAATATTTGAATTGGATAAAAAGGGATTCGATATGCTTGGTAAGCAAGTAATAAAACTAAATGAGAAAAGCAGTATTTCACGGCTCTTGAGAATAATTTAAGATAAGCATTTGGGTTCACAAGGATGGTTGATAAGAAAACTGCTCCACAAATTTTTATGCGTAAATGTTTAACTTGTTAATATTCAGGGGAATTAATTTCTCCTTAAAATTTTAATTTAAAGATAATGATCACATAAACTCTAAGTACATGAAATTCATTTGAAGCTGGTTGAGTTAGAAATAATTTGAGGGACATGTTATTGGGAAACCGAAAAAGGATGAATGTGCGGTTTAACTTAATCAAAAATTACATTTCGGAAGATTTGGAATATGTTCGAAAAAATTTATATTTCTGTTAGACTATAGGATGCTTGAAAATTGGCTTTATAAATAATATTTCTGATTGACTATGAGTTGTTAGAAATATGGTTTTAAATAAAATTATACATAAAATAAATTCCTTTATGCTTCTTTCGTTTCAAATGAAGAAAAAAATTGTTATTATTATTTTTTTTACTGTTATCCTAGTTTTATGTTTCAACACGGTTTTTCACTGGCTATGTTTATAGGATCGAAATGTTTAAAATATTGGACATATAATTATTTATCTTTGTTAAATTGTCATTTAATAGGAATTCAACTGGAAATCATATCTTATAGACAAGGACTTCAACACTATTATTTCTTACTATATAATATTACGAAATCTTTCTGTTAGAAACATACTCAACGTGAACTAAATCGAGAATTATGTCTATTTGAAATCTTCCATACGAAGATAATAAAAATGCATACCTTTATATGAGTCACCCTACCGGTATAGCGGTTAGCGACGCTGACTGCGGTGCTGTAGGGACTAGGTTCGAATCCCGAAGAAGACATGGATGTTTATAAATGTATAGTGCCTTTGCGGAAGGGGGTACTCTAAACAGTCGTTGAGCCGCATGTCCTCTCGTGTGGTTGGTGGGAGGCCCCTGTTAAACCCCAGTTTTTCTCCCTATTTTTTCTATCTATTTTTGTCGACACTGATTTTAATAATTTTGTGAGTGAAATGAATAATGAATTACACTGGAAAAGATAAGCTAAATATAATTCAGTCAGACAAATAATGTTTAATTGAATTACACTCAAACTGCTACTAGAAATAAAAACTAGTTCCAGTGTCATACACTGATTATTTTCATGGGATAGGGGCTACATTTATTAACAATAGAAACGATTGTACTTCTGAAATCCAAAAGCTAATTACTATAGCTAATAGATGTCTTAATGGAACACGAAAATATGTGAAATCAAATTTAATCAAAAGAAAATCACAAGAGAGAGAGGGTTCTATTGTATAAAAGTCTTTTAATATCAGTATTAACTTAGGCAAGGGAAACTTGACCCATGTCTCGAACAGATGAGAGCATGATAAGTATCTACGAAAAGAAGACTTTAAGATTCATTTTTGTAGGAATTCAAGAAAATGGAACATGGCGAAGAAGATCAAATTTAGAGCTCTGTCAATCATATGAAGACATTGTTAACTTCATCAACTAATACAGCGAATTAAATGGGCAGGTCACGTTATCATAATGAATGAATTCACACCACTAAACAGGCCTTCAATGCTCAAGCAATCGGTACACGATCATGGTACAGGTCAAATCTTAGATGTATTGATGGCCTAGAAAATGATCTCCTAGTTTTGAGAACTAGGGATTGAAAAACACGAGCAAGAAGAAGGCTTCTTGAGAAGGCCAAGACCCACCCTGCGCCGTCGTCCCACTGAGGAAGGAATGGGGGGAGGCTACATTTGAAAAACTGAACAGTTATGCTAAAAACTAAGAATCCTATAGGAAGGTTTCTCTGATATGCCAACCCCACACTATAGTGTACAACACTCAGTAGTGCAATTATCACACTAATAATTTTTTTAAAAAATATGTTAAATAACATGGATTAAAAGTATCGAAACAATTAGCTTTCTTTTATAATAAGATCATAAAACAGTTTTTTTTTATGAATGTAAATTATTTTAAACACTTTTATCTTGGTTTTATTACACTTTAACTTAAAGAATTCGATACTCAAAACACTTTTAATAAGAGAAACGAAACTCTGAAATTTAAAATGTTTATTTATTTTTTTTTTTTTTTTGTTCTCACTTTAATAATGATGAATACTTAAAAACAGGCAATTTTATTGAACATTGATAAATGTTTTGGGAAAAATCCAGTTTCTCTTGATGCAAGTTTACCCATCCGTCAATGTGTTCCCCTAAAACTTTATTCATAAATGGATGTAATATGTCTTTGCTGTTACCATTTAACATCTTATTTTAGAGGGGTGGATGCCCAATTGAATTATCTCGTGTTAACCAGTTATTTAAGTGAAACTTTAACTCATGTAACAAATCAATACCAAACATTCTGATAAAGTCTTTCCAACTTTTCTTTTTATTTCCAGTCACGCCTTCCACTCCCGAAATGGAGGTTGAAGGAAAGAAAGTCCGGAACGGTAGCACTGTTGGACCCTACGCAGAAGGTTCTACCTTCGTCCTGGAGTGTAAATCATCTGGCGGGCGTCCAGCCCCGGAAGTGACGTGGTGGAATGGAACAAAACCACTTCCGGTCAAGACCACAGTGTTACCGGAAGGGAATGGGACGTATTTCGTTACCTCCACGGCCCGTTTTGTTCTTTCTCGATGGGACCTTGGTGGAAAAGTGGAATGCCGAGTTCGCAGCAATGCTTCATCTCAACCCGTTCATCAATGGATCAAACTGGACATTCATGGTAATTTTAACTGCCAATTTTAGCCTTCGTTTTCAGATATTTTGTTAAAGGTATTAATTATAAGATGTGAACAGAATTAATGGTAAAATTCTGGAAATATAGAGGGCGTAACCTGAATTTAGATTTGAAAGATCAAAAAAAAATCAGCTCAGAGTTAATATCGTATTATGGGAAAGAGAGAGAGTTAATATATTTTGGGACTTACTGAGATGAAATAAATTAAAATGGATTAAATAACTTTTTTGAAAAAGAGTTAATTAACAAGGGCCAAAAAAAAAAAAAATATGCAGTGACGTTATTTCTCTATTCCGAAAATTATAGAAGCAAACATATTAATTTAAATATTTAAGTTCATACATAAGATTAAGTATTTGATACATTTAGACTTATATATATATAAAGACAGATGTTACGATTTCAAATACGGAATACTTAGTTGTTCGTATCTTTCAGTAAAACGTTAAATGATTTGTATATTTCCAGTAGCAATGAGACACCGACATGATAAAACCCAGAAATTACAGAATTTTATCAAAACGAAGCATAACATGAAATCGGTACGATATCCAAGCTTAAATACAAAATATTAAACTAACTTTTTCCTCGGGTCAGTTAAGAGTTCTTTCTTGAAAAGTAAGGAAACAGAGATTACGTAAAAGGGCATCTGAATTTTCAGTGGCGTAAATAGAGAGTCAATAATACTATTATAAAATTATTATTGAAAAAAAAATTAAAATTTCCATTTTCAAAAGCATTTATAAATGTGTGTAATTAATTATTCGTACGGTTCAGAATTTTGTATTTCAGATTTCTTCTAAAAAAATTATCGTCTGATTATTTCATACTTATTTTTTTTAAGAATAACTAAACATTGCTAAGTATATTATTTTTATTTTGGTCACTAATTATTTTCAGAATCATGAAACAATTGTCTGTTTTATTAAAATAAACCTTTTGTACCAAAAATATATATTTGTTCTTAAGCACAAACACAAGATATTTTTTTAAAAAAATTCTACCAAAGTCAAAGTTAGTAATAATCAGCAAAGTCAAAGTGTTTGTGTTGTAAGCAGAGACATCTTAGGCCATGGGTCAACTGGAGGCGAGCTCAGGGTCTTGACCACAATAAGGGCTTCGTCTCGTTTTCAATTCAGCCTTAATAAGATCGCGAGTCGAATAAGTTCAACTTTGAAATGTTATTTTCGGTTGTATTCTCCGAAAAACGGGGAATTTTAGACGATATATCAGCTATGTGCATGTAATGACCGTCGTATATATAGGGTGTTTTTTTAAAGGTATAGAACTTAAATTGCAATAAAACAACGATGTTTTATTAGATTGATATGAATTTTTTTTTATTCGAAAGATAATCTTGTGGCATTACATTTTAAATATGATCAAGCAAGGCGTAGATTCGTCGAATGGGCCCAAAACCAGGTTGCCGTTGTTCCCGATTTTCATAAGCGAATTTTGTTTAGCGATGAAGCGCACTTCTGGTTGAATGGCTACGTCAACAAACAAAACTGCCGCATTTGGAGTGAAGCTAATTCACAAGTGTATGACGAAACACCGTTACATCCAGAAAAACTGACTGTTTGGTGCGCTTTATGGGCTGGTGGAATCCTTCTTCAAAAACGATGAAGGTCACAACGTTACAGTCAATGGTGATCGGTATAGAGCCTTGATTACTAACATTTTCATTCCTGAATTGAACAATCATGATGTCCAGGAGCTGTGGTTCCAACAAGACGGCGCAACATGTCACACAGCTCGTGCCACAATCGATTTATTGAAAGACACGTTTGGTGACCGCCTAATTTCACGTTTTGGACCTGTGAATCGGCCTCCAAGATCTTGTGATTTAACAACGCTAGACTATTTTCTGTGGGTCTATGTAAAGTCATTGGTCTATGCGAATAAGCCACAAACGCTTGACCATTTGGAAGACAACATTCGCCGTGTTATTGTCGATATACGGCCACAAATGTTGGAAAAAGTCATCGAAAATTGGACGTCCAGATTGGACTACATCCGAGCCAGCCGTGGCCGTCATATGCCAGAAATCATATTTAAAATGTAATTCCACAAGATTATCTTTCGAATAAAAAAAATTCATATCAATCGAATAAAACATCGTTGTTTTTCTTGCAATTTAAAGTTCTATACCTCTAAAATAAACACCCTATATATATAGGCCTAAACCTGTCATCATACACTATCATTAATAGTTCAGTCAAAAGGCGTCCAGCGTTGGTACGTCATGCACATTTTTATTTGATTATAACTATTTTGATACAAGTTTTTGACAACGTATGCTATGTACTGTCTACTGTTAAGAGTTATACGTGGGATTACATTAGTGTAGCGGCCTAGGGCCTCAAGAAGTTTTAAGAAATTTCTGGTTGTTTGAAATATTATTAGTTACACTGATCTGCATTCCTTCTTCAAATTATGATTTATATTTCTTTAGTAAATAATTTCGCTAATACATTTCGTTATAATTTCAGAAGTAACTTTTTGAGTTCCATTAATATTTCGATTCTTAAATAATATTTATTATTCCTTTTTATACTTGATTAAATATTACAAATAATGTAGTAGATAGTGTTATATCATGTTATTCTCAAAATTTGGAATATAACTTCATCAAATTAATGTGATACTAGACAGCAGATTATAATTTATCTGAAATTATCATCAAATTTAATTTGTATAATGATTAATGCACAGATGCATTAGCTTTCCTGAACGCAGGGCTTTATTTAATGTAGCCTTATTCAGTTAGTAGCTCTAACCCAATCCTGGGTTTAGTTTAACCGAAAATAAAGTTAGGTTTGCGTGCTGAGAAATATAATTACATAATAAGTATGCGTATTTAATACTAAAATAGATTTCTACGTATAAAACCAAAAATAGTAATTGGTAATGTCAGACTTTCATTGAAATGCAGTAATTTCTAGTGTTCCAAAAATAAAAATGTGAAACATAACTTGTCACCGAATTCAAGCTGAAAATATGCAATTCCTAAACAAAACACGCATGTGACCTACCATAAAATGCAGATACTATCCACTGAAGTTTCACCTCGTGATTCCCTTTAATCATAAAAGGATTAATGTATCAAACCCGTGCGAAAAGTTGAAATATTTGATTACAACTTGGCTGGGAAATAAATGATTCTAAAATTATTCATTTCACTTTTACATAATTGGAACATAACCTCAGAACTTTTCAGAAAGTGATGAAAAGTGTGGAACATGGTTCTTTGTTCATGACATTTACAACACCAGTGGCCGAGATATGTAGCGCTCCACCCAATACTTCCGGAAATTAAGTCTTTCCGCGCTAGGTGGAGAAGAACACTATCGGTGTGTGGAAATTACTATTTAATTTATGGCTACCAGAACCGAGGAGTAACGTTTTGGATAAAGCAATAAATCTTCCAGTCCTTCATTGCGACATTCCGTGCCTCATACTAGTAACAAGGAGATTGTGAGGAGCATAAACCTTTCGCAAAAGCAGGACCCCCCGAAAGGGCTATGAAATGTCTGTAACTTTCGAATACATCGTAAATAATTTATTATTACTGATTACAAACTTCCTCCTGACTTTATAAGCGGCTTCAGAATTGCACGATTATGGTTTGATATAATTCTGTGCGTGTTACTTCGTTGTAATTGATAGCTGTTCACAGATAACTTCTATTGCTCGTTTCATACTCGGTTTCGGGGCTCTGGAGTAATAAAAATAAATCGTCATTTTTTTCCGCCTCTTAAATGTTCCCCGCAGGAAAAGTTATTAATTGTCGAATGAAAGCTGTTTGGTTTTTTTCGTTGTTTCATTTCAATAAAGATTGGTTAAGTCGTTGTAAGCGTAAGTGTATTTTGCTTCCTTGCAAAAATGGGCGTAAATATTAGTCTGAATCAACATATTGTGGTCATAATATTTATAACAAGTTAAAATATATACAAAAGGTTTATTTTATGAGGCATTATCCTATATTGAGAAGAAATTGCGATGATGAGCAGGGAATTAAAACTAAACCTACCAATTTTTCACATGCATATATATTCCCACCATGACCGGTCCAAATGAGAGAGTGACATTTATATTAACACCTCACTATAAAGTAGCACGATTGCTATTGGTGACGGACCTCATAATTTTGGACCATGGTCAAGTGACATCTGAGAAGCACCCCCTCCTAACTTTCACATCCCACCAACATGAGAACGTTTCAGCCTTGACAGATTTAACGTGCATCGCCCCCTTACACAGCGGGTCTTCAGCGATATTAGGGTGGAACTCATGACGCGCCAGCCACGTGGCCATGACCTTGCCCACAAGGTTATCGTGGTCACATGACAGATCAAAATGACCTCTGAGATTTTAGACTACTGGATACTGAACAAAATATTTTCTTCTATGTTTATTCTTACATTTATGCACTTCCAACACATTTTATACAAATTATGGTATTTTGATTTTGTGTTAGTGCACATTTTATACAAATAATGGATTATTTTTTAACATTTTATACATAATTTGCAAGTCATATTGACTTAACAATATCTCATTTAAAATGCTTTCTGTTTAGATGAGTCTGATTGGTAGTATTTGTTCTTTTTTTTTCTTTTTTGATAAACATTCTTTGCTGAGCTACCTCTCTCTTTGATATTAGGTCTCAATCGCCTTGCCAATTGAATAAAAATTATTGTTTCAATTTTTTTTTACTATTTTACCCATTTTCAAGTATTTATCCCGGCTAAATCTTAGGTACTGTACCTGTTTTTTCTACCCATTTGACTGATTACATTTACATTAAATGTTGAGCTCTTGTAAAATCTAACTGTCTCTGATATAGGGGACATCCCTTTTTTTATTTAAATACGTATCATACTATCATTCGTTTGTTTTGCCAATTTTGGTAGTCCTCTTTTTATTTTTATTACTTTAGTTTTATTATCTCTCTCAATGGACTCATAAATTGTTTAAGAAAGCCTTTCCCCCAGAATAAAGTAGCAAATAACATTAATTTCTCAAACTTTCAAATGGTCATTGGTGATAAACTTTTCAGATTTAGGAAAGTTTTCAAAATATAAGCAATAAAAAGAAATCGTGAGTAGTGAAAAATGGGTTGTATGTATATCATAGGAAAAGTCAAAAAATTACATTGGGATTCAGTAACGCTGTTTAAAATGAGCTCTAAGCGATTTTGTTTAGCTTTGAAATGAAATTTATCTTGTTATTTTCACTTGTGCTAATTTATAATAAATATATAAAATAAAATTTAAAAAAAAGCTAGAACCGAATGGAAAATAATAAGATTTAAATGATTTATATTTACGCAACATTCATTCCTCAATGTCGTTTTTAAAATGAAGAAAATACCTATTTCTATTATAAATGAAGCTTCATAAAAGGTGACAGTCATATACTTTACTACCATTAAGCATAGAATTTGTGTTACATGAGAAAAATAAATTTGTTAAAAAGTCGCCTATGGAAATTTAAGTTACATAAAATAATGTATTTTTAATTTTCTTTTAATAATATATTTGTTTCGTACGAAACGATTAAAAATCGAAATTTAATTTATTACATTTAAAAGTTTCCATTGCAAAAAATCATATTTTTAATATTGTTTGACATTTTATTTAATAGTTTCCTACACAAGAAATACTGTTATTTATTTATGCAGAGCAATAGCGTGCTTTATGCTGTCTCAAAATTCGATACATCAATATTATTTATTTTTCACTTTCATTTGACAAGATAAATCGCAAAAATTGTATAGGTATCTTGTTTATTTTATTTATTTATTTCTTTTAAAAAGAATAGAAAATTTTAAATATTTGACATTATATTCTGTATGACCGTAAAATTTTTCACTTCTTGATATGTATATTGTTATTTATAAATAACATATAATTTACGGTTGAATTTTTAGTACAGTACTGTATGAGATCTTTTAATCAATCTGCAATATAACTAATTTCATATTCTACATAGGACATATTTAATAATTATTTCATAAAAACAGATATTTTTAATTAATCAGTACTTTATATCAAACTTTACATGAAATCAATTTACATTTAAAATTTTATAAGAACACAGAATTTTTCTAATTCAATTAGTAATAAAGCTTATCCTGCAATTCTTTTAGGGAGAATTGAAAATTATTAAGTTTGTATTTAATATTGAGAACTTCATTCAGTTATTTTATATTGAAAAATTCATATTTCTAAGTCTGAGACCAAATGTGGGATCATTTAAAGTCAATTTTCAAATGTTGCAAATTTTAGAGTGGTTCCATAAACCAAGCAAAATGTTCTTGCATCATAGACAGTGGCACGTATAAAACGATTTATCAATGAATGCAACTAATTTTCCTCTAACTTTTAAGAAAAAAAGTGAGGCTTAAACTATTTTTTTAAATGTTACGAATACTTTATGAAGTTACATTGTCTATTATTAAATATCTTACCATCCTTTTTCTTAAAAAAGAGTCAGTATGGAAAATGGAAATTTTTTAACTCCAAAAGATCATAAATCACTTGATAACTTAGATTAAATCTTTGTAAAACACAAATAAAGATCTCCAAAAATTGGATCAAAATCTACAGCGCAATAGACTCTCCCAGCATTCTATTCTGCCAATTGCATTGCAGTTCCAACTGGTTTTATCAGGTCTGAATAAAGCCGTATCATTGAAAGCACTTTTCGGCATGTAATATGCTATCGAAAAGTAGTTTAACACACACTGATAAACGAATTAACCAGAATCTCTCTCTCTGTGACTTTTTTTACAGCAAGAACTCTCCATCTCAGTACAGATAAATAATCAGAATGGAAAGATTCTAGACATTCTTTTGATCAAGTTAGGAAAACATCTGCTAAAGAGGTAATATCATTAGCCAATGAGGGAAGGTTGGAGTGCTTTCTTAATACCGCCTACGGTGCATTAAATGAAGTCGTAGAAATAATCAAGATTATGTTCACTTCGTGGTTGGGTCGTAACAATGCAAATTGCGTTTCCCGGTCCGCAGGGGTTGAGAGCAAATTACACAGGATTCCTTTAATTTAACAAGTGAGAAATCTTGGAATGCATTTAATAGGTTTCCAAAACTAAAAGTTGGATGCAGTGAATACGAATTAGATCCTGTTTCTGGTTTTGTTGAGAAATTCTACTCCTTGGCATGGCTCCCTTAAAATTGATCGGCTAAAGCAGATACAATTGCTTACAGATTGCATGTTTTGTTTATTTATTACAAAGTACAACAAAATTTCATTACTTCCTCTATTTTTACCAGCTAAAATTCCAGAAACATTTGTTTACAAAATTAAATGTCCATTTCAGCCGTACTGAGAAAGGTTTTCGATAGTACGTTTCCGGAACAATGTTTAATTTGAAAGGAAGTTTAGTAAGTTTGTTTTAAATAATTTTTTATAAATAAAAGAGTAAATCAAATAAACCTGAATTTAAAAAAAAATAAGCAACCTTAATGAAACGAATTGATTTAAGTTAAGGAATAAAAAATGTTTTGAAAGAACAGTTCTTAAAATCAAAAAAATTTACATTTGCTTGTGAAATTTATTGGTAAACGTCTCACGAATTTAGATTGAGAATATGCAGTCAAAAATTACTTTCATTTTTCGTTCCAAAGCATATTAAACAAAGATAGGGGGAAACATGTGCATTAATTTTCGATATAGTCTTCACCTTGAACAATGTGCTTGCTCCAGCGAGCCACAAGTTAGCGCATGTTTTCCTGATAGACGATTTTCAATTGGTTGTGAAGCCACTTTTGCATCGAAACCTTAACTCCTATAATTCAGGCAAACCGACAACCTCTCAAAGCTTCCTTGAGAGGACTAAAGAAATGAACGTCTGAGGAAGCGAGATCAGGGCAATAGGGAAGGTTTCAAATCCCAACCTGTTGCTTGCTGTGGTAAACATTTATGGTATCCATTGCACGCACTTTTTACCAAATTCAAGATAAGTCAGGATAGTTTCATAGGCAGGATCAAGATAAATACTTACAGAAGATTCGACCTTATCTATGGTAACACGCTTACTTGCTGTAACCATCTCTAGAGTTCGCAGAATTTTGTCGTCAGTTGTCGAGTATTACGGTCACCCAACTCCCTCTTTTTGTGTTTGCTCTTTTGCCAACCTTTAAGGTATCCGACAACTTTCGGAACCATGATTTTGCAAAAGCGCATAAATGAATAGTTTTTATATTATTTAGCATCACTTAAATTAGGATATATGCATAAAATTATTTTAAGAACATTTGACAAAAAAAAATTTATTTAAATATAATATTTTGGCAAAATATTATATTTCTACTTTAATAATAGTTTACCTGTATATAGGTTTGACCTCTCTACAGAGGCTAAACTAGAATCTTTGAAATATATAACTTAGAAGTGGGTTTATTCACATTTTACTACAACAGAGGGGAGCAATTTTAAGAAAAGACGCGAAAATTATTTCAATTGATGGTGACTCTGAAAATAATGTGAATTTTTCAAAAATTCTAGTTGAGCCTCTGTAAAGAGGTTTGAGCTATGTACAGGCAAAATATTATTATAATAGAACCATTTTTCACTAAAGGAGAACATTTGGAGAAAAAGATTATTCTAAGTTAATTTTTTGCCAAAATATTATATTTAAATAATTTTTTTTTTGTCAAAATGTCCTTAAAATAATTTTATGCATCTATTATAATCTGAGTGACACTAAATATCATGATTATTATCCGTTTATGCGCTTTTTTTAAAATCACGGTTCCAAACGTAGTCAGATACCTTAGGCATTTCGACACGCACACATACACTTACTCATACACAGGGAGAAAATAACGCTTTTAGAAGACAAAACAACGTTTTCCGTCTTGTGATAAGGGTCTTCGTGGGTTTCCACACCTTTAACACCCTCTGATCTCAAAAATATGATCTCATTGTTCATCTTTCATGCAATCTGAAAATGGAGCAGATATGCTAATGCTGTTGGAGTTAAACAACAGCAGACGCAACTGCAGTAAAACTCAGCACACTTTTTTACAGACGCTCTAACTCAACGCATGTTCAAGCTCGATGATCATGTTCTTTTAATACATTTTTTGAATAAACAGAGAATTTTTTAACTTAATCTCGTGTTTTAAACTTAAAAGTTCAGATAAGAGTCCATTACATATATATTAATTATAAATATTAGTTTTAATGTTTTTTTACCACTTTATCTATTAAATGAAATTAATTATTTTATATTTCCAAAATAAGTCCAAAATAATGGTCTAAGTGAAAGAGAGCAAGCGTTTTCTTTTTATTATAGATTTAAGTTTCTTACATTCAGTTTATTTATTTAACTTCTATCCCATCTGTTATATTTTTAAACTCATTGAAATGAAATTGCACCCACTGTAGTAACTCCAAAGAATGTCTGCAA
Source organism: Trichonephila clavipes (assembly GCA_019973935.1). Lineage (NCBI taxonomy): Eukaryota > Metazoa > Arthropoda > Arachnida > Araneae > Nephilidae > Trichonephila > Trichonephila clavipes. The sequence continues at coordinate 102,403 of BMAU01006929.1, read as the reverse complement.
AAATATCTTTATCGAACGATACTTTATTTTTGTACCCATTTCTGATTTCTGATTCTAATCTTGAAATGAAACATAAAAAAATCTTTACTAATGAGGTTTAGCAAAAAAATACATTGCAATATATTTCCTACTTTCTAAAATAAAAACAATCAAAAGGGGAATTCTTCTTAATATTAGCAATTTACAAAGGAATCGAGAGAGCTCTTTTTCAAAAAAAAAATAATAATAATGAAGATGCTTCTTATTTTTCCAATTCTACCTTTTAGTTCCTTGTAACAAACTGACAAAAAAAAGAGCAATCAAATTGTCTTTTACCAAATTCTGTAAAAACAACACCTGTGATATCGCTAATAGCATTTTCAGGATATCTTTCTGAGTGAAAAAAAATTATCATTCGAAAAATAAAGCAATAAGCACGTCTAACAAATTACCTGTGGCCGCTTGAAATCATCTGGAAAAAAATTCAGAGGCGTAATAGAATTATATCTGAAAATAATGTGATTTATGTTGCATGTGTAAAAGTGATGAAACAGATCTGTAAATAAGTGGTGCAAGTATCATAAGATTTTTTAAACTATGCATTTAAATGTAGCTCAATGTTATATTTGTGTATACGTACATATATCACGGCAGAAATTAAACTCGTGTTTATTTTCCCCTTAAAATACATTTATAAAGATAATTTACACATTGTTTTAGTTACAAATCTTTATTTTATAATTTTAAAGTATGCGATCCATTTCTCATATCCTAATGAAAACTAATGTAAAAATTTTAAGACAATTTAAATAAAGTTGAATGTATTTTTTCTTGGTAAACTTATCGAGAATGAAGATCCATATTTAAAATAATTCTTTTCTTAAATGTTAGTAATTTAGTGTAAAATGCCTGCTTGTCGTACGATTTAATTTTTAACAAATAAAATATGACTTATTTTTGTTTTGTTTCTTTTATGCATAATTAGATTCTTCTTTCCTTAATAAACTTTAGAAATGTGTAATAATTTTTTAAATTCTTTTTGGATTTATGAATTTCGTATAAAATTTCCTAATGGAATTGTTTCATTTGAACAAGGCAATGATTAATGTTGTATTTATTTATTTTTTAAGTTACTATTTCTCTTAAATATTTTTAGTACAATGCTAAAGAAAATAATTAATAAAATACATTAAATTAAGATAATTTAAATTCTTTAATACCTATAATAATACCTATAATGCCTTAATAAAATTTAGCTCAAATATAATTTATTAAATTAAACAGAGGGAATAAAATTAAATTCCTGTTTGGACTATTTTATTCGTCAAAATTTTATTCTTTTGAAAAAAATGGTTTAAAACAATTTTCGTACTCCTAAATATTAATTTAAGCGTAAAATCTTGCATAAATCTTATGTTAAGACTCCTAAAAACCCTTGACTGCGCTAAATGATTGATAAAACTCTCTTATTCTCATTAAGAATTATAAAGTATTTGGCTTGTCCCTAAATGCCAAAAAGAAAGTTTTTGAAAGCAGTTGATTAATTTGCTTTCGACCTAAAAAATTAAAAATCTTAACAAATTAGGAAATAAGACAGCTTTTGCGAAAGAGATCGGATTCTCAAAGGAATAGTAAAATTTATCTTTAAAAATAATGCGATTTTAATATGAATACTTATTTTTTAACAAATCAGAACATATTCTAACAAAGTTAAATGGGATATAGAGTAATCTGAGCGTTTTGTTTCTGTTATAATCTCAGCAAAATTAAAAGAAATCAGAAATTTAAAATTTTGTAAATATCTTTTCAGTTTCAAAACAACATACTAGAGCTTATAGTAGCTTTAATTTATTCTCAGATTCATGCATAAACTTATTGTCGTAATATAAAAAGATTATTTTTTTCAATTTATAATGAATACCATTAAATTCCTTCCTAGAAATATTTTTATTGTATTGAAGGTTTCTTAGAAAGTATCTCTAAGGAAGCTTACAACTTTATGTCAAGCGTTGTTTCAATTAATAAGATAAAGCAATTTTTCATTAAAGAAAAATAAAATGTCTTTTTAAAATGCTTGGAAATGTTTAATAAATTATTCATTATTCATTGTTTAATAAATTAATTTATCTTCATGGAAATTAAATTTGATGTTGCAATTATTAACTTGCTGAAAAAATATATTTTGAGTAATTTTTGTTAATATATATATATATATATATATATATATATATATATATATATATATATATATATATAACAATATCAAGAACAAGTAATAAATCCGCTAAATTTGATTGTGACTATTCTAGAGCCATTTCATTCGCTTGTAATGTTGCATTATTTTAAAAAAATTACTAATTAAAAGGGCTACAAAGGGCTTTACATGTAAAACATAAAATTATAAAGATTAATATTTTAAATCTTAAGGTAATAGAAGTATATGTGTAGCAGTTTTTATATGCGTGTTTGAATACACAGCACGGTTAACCATTTTATCAATTAAATAGTTTATATTTTAACTCCACAAAAGTTAATTCTCTAGTTATTCAAATTATTAATGTTATTTAATTTTTCATGACATAATGACATAACCGTGTTACAAATAGTACTTTGTTTTTTGTACTTACTAGTTACTACCTACTTTATTGAATATATGATTTTAAATGACCCTGCAGTGTTGTATTTTGAAGTTACAATATACACTTAAGTGCCACTGAATAAGAGATACATACCAAGGAACTATTTGCGCATCATCTAAGCTTGATAAAGGCTGCCACATGAGGAGGCATTGATTGAAGAAGTTTGCGGAAACGTTCCACGGGAATGAACTTCCAAATATTGTCTAAAGCTGTCCATAATTCAGTAAGGTTCATTGGTGCTGCGTGATGGCCTTTCACACCATTGTTCCATAACATCCCAAAGATGCTGAGTAAAATTTAAATCTGCGCTCTTAGGTGGCCAATTTATGACAGAAAAGTCAGAGGAATGCATATCCAACCAGTCAGTAGCCAACTGGGACTTCTGAGCGATACAGTTGCCTTACTCCAATACTGTGCGGATAACAGAACAGCATAAATAGATGGAGGTGATCATCCAGCAAATCTACATACCAAAATTAATTGACGGAGGATAAAACACACACCAAAAATCCTGAAAGGTGCCATGAAATAACATCCCAGACCATGATTGAGCCATCATGTCATTTTACAACCCCTACTTAGCATGCAGGATCCATGGCTTCATGAGTCTGGTGCCGTATTCTCTGCCTCCAGTCGGCGTTAAGTAGTTGGAATCCAGACTCATCCCTCCATGCTACACGTTTCCAGTCCTCGACTCTTCAGTATCTGTGCTATCTTGCCCAGGCAAGACTTGAAGCCCGATGGCGAGCATTGAGCAATGGTACTCTCGTAGGTCGAGGGTTCCCGAAATCCATACGGTAACGCGAGAGTTGAACAGTCCATTTACTGACTGGCACCATCTTTCAACTGGGTGGTAATTTGAGGTAATGTTTGGTTTCACTGGCTACGTACAATACACCTGAGCCATCTCTCACCCCGCACTGTCAAGGCGATTTGTCCATTGCTGTGTACCCGATCGCTAGTATTTTTGTCCACCATCCATGTATTCTTGGTATACTCTTGACACTGTCGACCTTGAAAATTTTAGCTGTCTGACGATTTCGGAAATTGAACGGTTCATGCGTCGCGCACCTACGATTTGTTCGCAATCAAATGCATCTAAATCAGGCAGTCTAGCCATAATGGCAATTCCAACAACTAATTCAGAACAGCCAAAGTACGCGCTTATATGCAGAAGCCACAGCATCCTCACTTGCGCATAAATGATGCACAGCGCTACACACTTTTTATAGCATTTACTATTCCTAATTCAGTGGCATTTCAGTGTATATATAAAATACATTGAACGCATGTTTACGGGTATAATTCAACATTATACACTCTGTCTCAAAAATATGTATGCATCCATAAGAAACTGAGCTACTATTACGGAACTTGACAGGAATACAGTCTAGCAAGTGATTTGCAAATAAAATTAAAATTTCGACGTCAATGAAACAAGGGTAAGCGCGCTATGCGCATATGAGATACGCGGCTAGAAGAGTCTAAAAGCATAACAAATCTGTCTATTTAGATGGACGATATTTTACTGGAGACTATACTAGAGATGCCTCGGAAACGTAGATTTAGTAGACCTCAGAGAAACAGGTTGGTCGAACAATTATATCAGCCGCCACTTCGGTCGGAGCGATATGGTAGTTGCTCATTTATGGCAACATGGATCACGTAAGGGCTAGTCTCTCGTCAAGAAGGGTCAAAGCATCTCATGAACACAAATGTTCGCAATGATTGCGCAATCATGAGAGCGGTCACGTCCGTCCCAACAAGGTCGACAGAATCGGTTCGACTTCATTTACCACGTTCCAGACATCCAGTAGTATCAAGGGAAACCCTCCATATTCAATTGGCCGACGCAGGTATAAGGGGTAGGCGACCATTAAGGCGCCTACCATTCACCCCTCATCATAGGCAGTGTCGACTGGATTTTTGTTGATTTAGAGCACAATAGAATGTGACTGATTGAAAGCGTTAATCCCGATTCAGTCTCAATGCTGATGACCAACGTATACACGTGTGGAGGTGGCTAGATCACTAGTCCCATCCGGTATTTGACTTAAGACAAGTATATGACTATTACATAAGCTGTGACAGTTTGGGACGAGGTTTGTTGGGACACTCGATCATATCTAGTAATCCTTCATCCCTCTTTGATGACACGCAGTTACGTGGACAAGATTTAAAAATCAGTTGTTCTGCCTATGCTCTCATGTCTCCTAGGTGACATTTATTAGCAAGGCATTGATAATCCACATACTGTGTAACTTTCCCGACAATTTCTTCAAGGATATGACGTACTCCAATAGCCTTCCGGGTCACTAGAACTCTCATCAATATAGCACGTCTGGGATGTGTTTGGAAGGTAGCTACAGCCGTTCCGTAATACTGATGAATTAACTGCTCAGTTAAAATTATGGCATGCGTGACCTTAATGATTTGATTTTAAGCTGTGCTCGGCTTGTGTAGCTGCCAGTGGTGAATCTACTACCTACTAATTTGTAACCTTTTTCATACCATATCTTTGTAATAAAACACAATCTGTTCTTCTGAATTTGATATAATTTGCTTATCTTCTCATACACTATATACATTTTACTTTTTGTAATATGAGGTAATCCCCATCTGGATGCATATATATATATATATATATGACAGAGTGTATTTTAAGTAACGTACATTTATTATGAGATTACAGTTACTTAAGATCTAGGAAATACATGTTTAATGTTTATGTACAAATTGCGATTGTTTATGTAACTAGAAAAGAGGTTGTGATAGGAATCAGGTTAGATAGAGGTTATTTTAGAAGGATTAATTAACAGTAACATAATATTTTAAATACTCACATTTTGAAGTTATATTCACCATTCAAATAAAAGAACAAAACAAGGTTTTTAAAGATAATATTGAAAAAAACATGAAAGAGATTATTGATTAAGGCAAATTAAGTTTATTTAATTTTGGTTTACATTAAAAAAATTGAAAAAAGAATGGAGTGGATATCACTGCTGAAAAAAAATTTTAATTTATTAATGTGGATATAATATGACTTGATATGACGTATTTATTAACATGGGTGTAAATTGACGTGACTTGATGTATTAATGGATGTATAAGTTAATTGACGGGACGTATTTATTGACGTCGATGCAATTACTCAAAAAAACTACATTCATTAAAGTGAATGTAGTATGACGTGGCGTATTTGTTGATGTGTATGTAATTACTGAAAAAAAAATGTTACATTTATTAACTTGGAAGTAATGTGACGCGGCGTGACGTATTAATTGATGGAGTTGTATCAACTTAAATTGTTATGTTTATTTAATAAAAATTAATTATTTTAGGTGCTTTCTGTTTCGTTTTATAAATCTGTTATTTTGGGGGCTTACTTTAAAGTATAAAAACGGTTCAATGAAATGTTTCCTGCAAACTTTAATAGAGAACAATCAAGCAATAAATTTATACACATCATTTAAATCTAAAATCCTCATTCGAAAGACTGGCAGAACGTTACCCTTCACCAACTCTACCATTTCATTCTGAGGAATTTTCCGTAAGTCGTAAATTAAAAATGAACGACATAGAATGGATAAATCTTAGTTATCTATGAAATTAATGTTAGCTGAAAGCAAACGAAACAACTCCCTGGGGAAAACCGAAAAGAAAATGTATTAAAAGAACACTTTTTGAAAAATATAGAAAGGAAGATATAACAAAAAAACTCGTGAAAAAAACTTTTGAAACTAGATTTATTAGCGTCATCTTCTCTTTAAGCTTGTTTCCTTAATCTATTCGATACAGCAAGGCTTTAATGTATAGAAATGAATGAAAGGTGCAAAAACCTAAGTAATCTATCTTAATCTCGTTTTTAATTAAGAATAATGAAGAAGATTGGTTTGTAGGATTATTGTTTTACAGAATAATGAATTTTCTGAAGTTCTTGAGATTTTTTAAGTAGAATAATGGCATTTATTTTTTTTGCATCGATAAATAAGAAACTGTGATAAATGGGCAATGCATGTGTTAGTGTTTAATAATTTGGGAAAGAGCCCACACACATATTCATAAAATTTTGAGATGGCGGTAATTTAAGATTATAAGAATTAAATGATAAAATTGTAAAAGGAAGATAAAATATCAGTATTTATAAAAAGGAAACTTTTTAAGGTAAAATTCAACCATTGAGGAATAAAATGTTACGAAATTTTACTTTAAATAAACAACTTCAAAATTTTTAAAGTGTATGAAGGATTCCTTAAAACAAATCAAATTGAATAAAATTATTGTCTTAAACACTTTTAAAATGTTGCTCTCATTACATTTTCGTTATATTTTGTAGTATTTTAATGCGATTGTCTACATTTTGTTAATAATAATGTAAAATTAGGAAACCTCTTTAAACAGATAAAAACATTTCTATAAGGTATTTAAAGAATCAATCGTTTATACAAGAATTATGCCTAATAAAAAAGAAAATTATATATATATTATTATTTTCTTATGTTATAAAGATTATGAGGCAAATGAAAAATTATAATTTTTACGATTTTAAGACTGTATGCAAATTCTGCATTTGAGTTTCATATTTCCTTTTCTTTTTCAAAAGAAATTAAATCGCATTTATAAAAAGTACATAATTTTTATTTCTATCCTTTTGAAATCCTAAACTTTTTTAAACGAAATTTCTAGCTATAAGTCCCTTTTATCTAAATTCATAATTTAATATGGAACATAATAATGTAATCCAGTATAATCTCAGAACATAAACATAATTTAGAATGGTGTGATAACTCAAATGTCAGACTTGTCAAATGACAGTAATTCAAACTTACGAGATATGTATTAGCTCGTGGTTATAGGGCTGGGGAATAAACACTCAAAAAATTTACTTTGCAAATAAAGATCATTGTTTAGAATAATAAAGCTATTTTATATAATTCACATCAACTCATGTAAGAGTTTCCGATGCTTAGTTTTACAATTATTAATAGAAATGCGAGCAAGTTTAATTTCTGGTAGTACATGAAATTCCATGCAATATGTAATTCTACGTTTTCTGCAACGAAGTTAAAAGTAAAAAATGAGAAACAAATTACAATTTTAGTAAAACATTTTTACACAGTAATCTAAATTTATTTACTTAAGTATTTTTTTATTGACTAATCAATTTAAAAACAGGTTATACGTTTGAATAAGATTTTTCTTCGAAAGCTTACTGTAGTTATTACAAATAGAAATTTAAAGTTTGTTGAAAAATACCTTTTTCACTCTTTAATATTAAAATAGGTTATAAAGTTTCATAAATTTTGTCTAACTGTGGAAACTTTGGTTCCTACTGGTTATGGTCCCGAACACGTGTTATAAGTTTGAATCTTAATAATTTTCCTCCGTCATTTTATTGACAAACCAATATCATATAAGTTAACTAATAAAACACCATAAAATCAGGCGATAACGATAATACACCAATCGAGTGATCAAAAATTAAACAGTAAAAAATTATCGTTGTCGCAGTCTCTCAAAAGAATTGTTAATTTATTCTCAATTTACTGTTAGGATTTTCTAATCAGGTTGGGAAGTCAAACTCATATGGCGTCACGGGCTGCAAATTCTTTTTACATTAAATTGAGGACCACATGTTTTTAAAGTCAAAAACAATTATAAATATATTCGAAATAAATATAGGTATTTTATTTAATAATAGCAAAAAAAAAGAGTTTAATTTTTAAAAAAAAACTTTTAGTGAGTTCTACCATCTTATTTTTTTTTTTTGCGTGGGAATTCATTATACATTATTGTGTGCCGATATATTGGTCAGACCGCAAAAATGTTCATTGTGGGACTCATGTTGCTGCCGGGCCTCAAGTTTGACACCCCTGTGTAGAAGGACTTATCCACATGAAATTTGTAGTGACACAAAGCCCTCACGTTGACGAGGTGTGAAAGTTAAGATTATAAAATGCTACTTCATGTGTCATTCTGAGTCGAGGTCAGGTATTCTGAATCCAGGTAAAATGTCATCCGGTGCCTTCTCAGATGTAAACCACAGTTCAAAATTACGAGATCTGTAGCCCACAGCGCTCGCGTTGCTTTATTTTGCAGAGCTAATAAACACACATTCATCATTATTTATATTTTATTATCATCTGAATAACTATCCGATAGTGGATTGAAAATGTCTAGTTAAAATGCATCAGAGATAATACTGAAAAAGTTTATTATTTGTTTTTTCCCTAAAATTTAACCAATGAAAATATTTTTATTTCTAGCTGTACGAAAGAATAAAGCATAAAATCTCAATACAATAAAGGAAACAAATCTGTACATTTTCAAAAAAAAAATGTTTTCAATTAATGGATAACCTACCCACTTCAATTCCAATATTCTAACATTTTTCAAAAGTTCTGTGAATTTACAAAATTCTATAAAATGATGTAACTTCCGATACTTATGAGTGAAAAGACTTCAGTAACTTTAGACCACTTACCAAATTTCTTTTCTTGCACCTAGTTTATGCTATACAAAACAGAACGAGCAGAAAGCGAGGTATGACCTTAGGTCTTTCAGAATCGAATTCTAGTTAACAAGACTTGTCGGACTTAGAGTGGGAGGCCGGAATCTTATTTTTATCCTGCAAAAAGGATTGAGAATCTAAAGAGGTTAGAAATCACGGATGTCTAAAAAGGAGCACTAAGCCATTTTGACAAAGCCTCAGGCAAAGGCCTAAAACATTGGCTCCAACGTCAAAGTTTCTTCTGTTTTCCTCTTCACCTGCCGTCGCTTCCTGATTTTGACATTCTCAAGTGGTAAAAATCTCATATATATCGATCGGAGGTCTCTAAAAGAGGCTGGATTCAGAAAAAGAAAAGGATAGGGAAAAAAATAAGTCCAGAAACGAGAACAGTAGTTCCGACTCTATTAACTTTCGCGTTATATTAAAAAGAAGACATTACTTTCAGCGATTGGCAACGGCAGAATGGGAAGTCCTTTTTCTGTTAGAATCATCGTTAAGATGAAGATTTTTATGAAGTTGCGAAAAAATATTTTTTGATTGGTTTTTTTTCCCTCCTATATATCTTTTATTTTAATTTTTCTCTTTCTTTCTCTCTCTCTTAAACACACATTGCAAATTCTCGGAAATACATTTATTTTTCAAATTCCAGTTTCATATGCTATTTGAAAATGTTTAATAACTTGGCATTAGAAAAAGGAGGAAATGTTGTTTAAATTGCTGAGTTTTATGAATAAAGTTCCGATTTCTTTCCAGTTCGACAATTTTAGTAAATTGTTTTCGTTTTGTCGTAATTTAGAGAAATTGATCGATATTCTTTCAAAATAATGGAAAAGTTATCAAGACGGGACGACAAAATACTGACATTTAAACGACGAAATTACGGTCTCAATTTTTTTTTACTTCAAAAGAGCTTTTGTTAAATGACAAAGTTTGTGAAACATTATTGTTTCGATGTTGTATATATTTTATAAGTGCTTTGTAATAATATTTACGAACAATTTTATTGGAACTTAATGGAGAATTTTCGTTGCAAGAACTGATATTTCTAAATATGTTTTGCCATTTTTCTGTTGTATTACTGAAGTGAAATTGCTTCATTAGATTTTTTTAGTGGAAAACTCTGAACTTTAGAAGCAAAGAATATTTGAAGATTTTTCTTAGAAAACTCCAATTTGGACTCTTTAAGGCGATTAAACAAGATATATTCAATGATATGTTTCCATAAATATCTTTAAAAATGAAATTTAAATGAAAAAAAAAGTTCACTTTAACTTGTTCGTAGATTTTAAAAAATAGTGAGACCGAAGTAAAGACAGAGAGAAAATAGTTTAAATCTGAAATACATAAGAAAAATTAAAGTTACTTAACTGCAGTAATGCTTAAGCATTATGCTTTACGATAATGTTAATATGCGTATTTGCACCAAGTCTAGATATGTAATTTATCTTCAAAGTATAGCACTTTTTAGCAGAATATCGTTTTAAAGGAACATGCAAAGACTAATTATCATATTATATCTTTATCCTGTATTGCGTCCGATTCCCTCAGTATTAGATTGGTACTTTAGCATCTAATGCGTTTCCGTGTTATCTCTTTCAATATTTCAATTTATCTCATTCGTATGTTGAATAAACTTTTAAAATGTTGAATCAAGTGCACAGAAAATAAAAATAGGATTCTTTTCAACATTTCAGTCTTTTTTTTTATGAAAATGCGAAAGAATTATTTTGGGGGCAATATTCTTGAATCATATGGATAAAAACCTTCATCAATGAAAAACTTTCGATCAAAAAGTTTATTAAGAGAAATCTGTGTCATTTTTTAAAAATTAAATCCATCATATACATGTTAATTGGAAAGTCATAGTAATTGGGTTTTAAATTGAGAAAATGTTTAAAAATGCATCTAAAGCTTAACAATTTGGGTGACTGTAATAAAATTAAAAATTAAATGTAACCGAATGTACTCATGCCATGTTTCGTAATCTGAAATCAACAAAAATTCACATTTTTTTTTCTTTATTCATAAATTTTCTTAAAATTATGCCAATTATAAATTTAGAGTAATAGTTGCTCAAATATATGCCAACATAGCTTTATATGTATGTATTATGCAGTCATTGTTATATTATTGTCCTTCTTAAAAAATTACATTCTATTTACCTCTTGAATCTAAATTTAAATTTCCTTTTCAAATATCTCTTGATTTTTTACTCCAAATAATTCCTATTCTCATTAGTAGAGCGTATTTTAAAGATTTTATGATAAATTTCCCCCAAAATAGATAAATTTGTAATCTTCTCCAACTTTTATGCACACCATAATTTAAAATGTTTTCTAACCGTAAAAAAGGAAATGTTGTTTCAGGTTTTAAAAGTAAGTATAATCTGCTAATCCAAGCAACGTCTTGAAAATGTATTTTGAAGTTCTATAATGTTTATATGTTTAGAGAGTATAAACCTTTGGTTTATGTTTTATAACATTATAATGGATTTTTTGCTTTTAAGGCTCACACCTCTAATGGTTATTTTGAATTCAGAAACTTTATATTAATTCTATCGAATTTCTGCTTTTCTTCCCAAATAAACATACGTATGCTGAATAAAGTGCAACCGAAGTAACAAAACAATAATAGAAAGCTCTGGAAAAAATTAAGTTTCCTTTCAATTTTTTTAAAAATAGTTTTGTATTTGTTTTTATAAAACGTTACTAATTTTTAGAATATCAAGAAAATTATTTAAAATTTTTACACAAACAAAAAGAAGAATATATGAAACCAGCTTTTCGAAAATGAAGCAATATATAACAAAAAGTATGAAATTTTTATTAATGTTAGATCATGCTGAATCAATTTTACTGTATTAGAAAATAGAATAAAATTAGATTACAGAAGAAAAGTAAAATTTCTTTAAAATTAAATTTACGTTCACTCATTCAAAACGACTAGTGCATTAGAAGCTTAGTGCTAAAGACAAATGTATGGATGTCATTAAATGATACATATGTTCTAATTGACTAGTACATTAGAAGCTTAATGCTAAGGACAAATGTATGAATGTCAGTAACTGATACATTTGTTCTAATTGACCAGTACACTAGAAGCTTAGTGCTAAGGACAAATGTATGAATTTCATTAACTGGTGCATTTTTTCTAATTTCTTTTCAGTACGTCCAGCATCTCTGAACGTGAGAGGACCAACGACACCAGTCGTAGCTGGAGAAATGGTTTCCTTGACTTGTACTGTGGAGGGGGCACGTCCAGCTGCTAATATCACCTGGTACAACAGGTCTGAAGTCATAGGACCTCAGCCACAAACTACAATGGATCTTATGAGCGATGGCACCTATAGGACAGCCAGCTCTTTGGTACTTGTTGCTTCGAGATATGACCACAAGGGGGAATTTTTTTGCAAAGGAATCAATGAAGTCCTTAGGAAAAGACTAGAGGCTCCTCTATTGCAGGCTACTACATTAGAAGTCCTCTGTAAGTAATTTTATTTTAGTATATTTAAATATTTGCGAAATAACTTATTTTTAATCTGAAGTTTGATTTAAACTTTTCTTATATTCTTGAAAATAGGCTGTCTGGATATATATATATATATTTTAAATTGTGTAAATTAACTATTTCTGTATTATGTAATTTGACTTCGAGAGCAAGTTTGCAAAAACCGCTTCAAGGTTTAGAAATTATTCAACCTAAAAGGGCGGGGGGCTGTATTTTAAGGATGGTTTGACTTGAAATCACTGGGGATTGCCATTAGAAATACATATTGTAACTTGAGCTGATCTCGTATCAAGGTCTATATCTGAATTGATATTTAACATCAACAATAGTTTGCATTAAACAGCTTAAGCTTTGAAATGAATACTCAACAATTTCTGTTATTCGACACTGCATTCAAAGATGAAACTAGCAATAATATCCGTGTTTGGACGTAAACGATCGTGAACATGATTCTCTCAGCTTCAAATATTAGGCTAACGGATCTATACGATGGTAGTATTTTATTGATTGAGGAAGTACAAAGTATAAAATGAATAATATTTCTCAAGAGAACAATTTTGTAAATTTCTACATCCACATGCTATCAAAACCTAAGTTTCAAGTTTATTAATGTTACTTCCATCACATGTTATGATAATATTTCCTAGGTGTTCATTTTAATGATAACCTTCAGAGTATTCTTTCATTTATACACTGTATGAAGTTTCTGACATAACATATATCATATATATTGTTTGATAAGCTTTATTTTTACTAAAGTTTATAAATTTCTTTAATTATGGAATGAAATGTGTTTTTTTCAGCATATGTAAACGAAAGTTAATAATTTGATCGTTCTACATTATTTAGTAGACAGAACAATAGGAAAGAATCATTTCTTTTCTTTACATTAAGTAATACTTGACTGTGTATATAATATTATCTATCAGAAAGAATTTTCATTTCTCGAATTCCTACCATATTTGGGTGTTGGATTAGACATATTACTATTATATTGTAATGTTATAAGATTTGGTTAATTTATTTTTAAAAAAGATAGTTAAACAATATTTTTAGTATGCGTATTAATGCTTTTGTACCAGAAATGTACTATGATCTAGAAATTAATGTTTTTGATTTTAAATGAAAATTTCATGGACTTTTGAAGTACTTTCAAATGGCCCTCGATTAATATGTACTACAGATAATTCAATGTTATAGAACACTGAATATTACCGAGCGCTGGTTATTACATAATGTTAAACAACGTACAACATTATATACTATACTATATTAGACACTCAAAAGCGTATTTGATATTACGCAGTATTAAACTATGGAGAATACTACTTAATTGTACAATATCGATGAGTAATTGTACAATATCGATGAATTAAAGTCTTTACCTCAAGGAAAACTACGTAAAATTCAAATGAATAATTTCGTATACTTTCATTGGATATAACGATAAAAAAATTGTCAGCTTTTGCATAATTTCCCTGTTTGTAGGATAGCAAAGGATTACTTCTTCAAAATTTAGTATTAATTTCTAGGATAAAACCTATTGCATATGAATTGTATCCAATTTTGATTAATGTGATGTGAAAACTTGTCTGGTACTTTAACTAAGATTTGCGCTTAATTTGTGGAATAATATTTGAATATCACCCAAATCAATATTATTTTCTTATATAAACTGTGTGCGTGCATCTCTTTTTTTTTCTTAAGTCATTCGCGTTTGCATTGATTACTAATGGCATTTACGAATGAATTACTGAAATTAAGAAATTGTGTTGGCTCAAAATTAGGAAAACCATTTTCAAAACTGATCGATTGTAAAATTCATATTCCTATTTAACAATGAGTAACCATCTTATAAAAGTCTGCGTATTTCAGTAATTTCAAATTATCTAACATTTTAATATAATTAATCCCGTCCATTTAAACATTTTCTTATGTCAATTTAATATGACTAGCGTTCAAAATTTCAAGCAACATTTATATAAGCATATAAATTTTTGAAACACTGTATTTTATTATTCATATTACGTTCTTAATAATGTAAACTAAGAGCAACAGAAAGTTCGAATTTTTTGTCTGTTATCTCAATCACCAATCAAAAAATGGATGATTAAATACTAAAAAAAATTAATTAACTAAGTATTTCAGCAGAAAATGAAACAATTTCGCTAATTTATTCCTAATTCCGTGGAAACATTTGTATGTATTTGCTTTATTATACAGAATCATCTGAAAAAACGTTTGAATTTTGAGAGGACTGTATATGTTCGAATCTGTGATTTTAAAGAGCGTATAAATAAATTTATACCTATATTATTTTTATGTTTCTAGTCACTTTATTTAGAATATACATATAAAAGCGTTTTAAGAATATTATTAATAAAAAAAGTATTTAAAATCAGTTGTTTGTCAAAAAAATGAAGAAAGAATAGCACATTTTCAAAATATTCTCTTTTTTTTACAAATTTGCTTCTATAATAATATTTGCCTATACGTATGCTTAAAATCTCTATACAGACACTGAACTAGGATTTTTGAAAACTTCGTGTTATTTTCAGAGTTACAAACAACTTGAATAATAAAAGGTGCTTTTATATTAAAATTTCTCTACTCTGATGCATTAAAATATGTGAATATAATTCCACTTCTAAATTATATATTTCAAAAAACCTAGTCCGGGGTTCTGCACGTAAGTCTGCTATATGTATATAAGTAAAATATTAGAAAATAAAATCAATTTTCATTAAAGGGAATTGCTTTGAAAGTTAATTTTTCTCCACTTTCCTGCCGGAAAATTGCATTCAAATGATTTTCTAGAAATAATACGTATTCTTAAAAGAGTTTTATGAGCGTATTATAATTCAAGTGATATTAAATATCATAAAAAGTATTCGTTTTTACATTTACGCAAAATCATGGTTCATAAAATAATCTTAAGCCAGCTTCAATTAAAGAAAACCTTTTTTAATGTGATGATTGTATTTAATAACTTTTGCATAATTAAGCAACCATAGAGTGGCACAGAAAATTAGTTTTGATAGTTTTACACTGCAATAAGATTACACAATTAATCCCTGAACTATGCTGTAGTTTTCTTGCACAGTTATAATATGCAGTCGGACACCTATTTAACGAATCCATCATGACCAGACATATCGTTTGTTAAATCGAGATTATTCATTAAATCCGAGGGATTCGTTATATCGGGGTTGAAACAAAACACATTTATTTTTACTTAATTTTGGAAATTCTATAATAAATATTTACATAAAAATGCACTAGAAAGGGAAATAGGGGTTCAATAAATCATGGTCCAACTGTATATTTAATTACAACGTCTATTAACTCATGTCGAAAAAGAAGTACTTTATTTAAATGAATATTAAAATTTATTTTGATAGTAGTTCAATGGGCATAAAATGAGAAACTCTACGTAAAACTGTATTACAATTTCTTTTTTTTTCTTAAAAAAATTAGCAATTAAGTGAATAATAAAACCCTAAAATTATATAAAACGATTTTATCACGTTTTAAAATGCCATTCAATAAATAAAAGCTATTTCAGAAAAATAAAACTTATGGAAGCATGAAAATATTAAAAAACACAACTAAGAACTTTTTTCTTTTTTTAAATAAACAACTCCTCTCTGTGTGAATTCATTCAAATGATGCTTATTTTACTTTACAATGAGCCTAAACTTCATTCCTAGAGCAGCATTATGTAGAGCTACTCTTTCTTTTAGAACTGACCCTTTCTTTAGATTTTTGAACTTTTTCTTCCAATGAGTGCACTCTAGTCAAGGGAACACGTTCCGAGGAGTAGTCACAAATCATACTTCCAGCAAACGTGACTTGGCTGAAAAAAGGAAGAACTGATTCCAAGTTATAACAAAATTCCCAAAATAAAAACTCACAAGCTGAATTTTGTATTCTGTAGGGAGCATATTTGTACATAGGAGCATAATGAGAATTTGTTTCGGTTGAAAAGCCATTTCTAAGCCCTAAAAAGAGAAAGAAAATGATTTCGTGCTACTCAATATCATATAATCCTTCAACGCCATGCTTTTATAATGCTTAAATTTGAAATTATGTGTCACTATATATTGAAATATCTTTATATCGAACAGGATGGTGTTTCGATTTGATGATGTTTAATGAAAAATTGAAGAACTATATTTTTCACTGTTATTTTAAAAATGATATTTGAACTTCTCCTTAGTAATTATCTCAACTTTACTTTTTAACATTTACTTTTTATTGATATTCTTCAGTTTTATTATTTTTATGCTTGTTTTACATATATTTAGAGTGTAGTAATGGCAATATTCATGAAAAATTATAAATTTTGATGATTTCAAATTATAATACAATTTCTTGTGTATATTATTGATTATTATATAAGATACCTTTAATAAATGCAATTTATATATTTTATTTTTATTGTTTATAAAACATTTGAAAATAATGTGTAAAAACCAAATGCATTGAAATCAAGTAGCTTTTCAGATATTTTATGATGATTGACCATGTTTTTCGGAACCGTGACTTTGCAAAAGCTTATAAATGGATTTTTTCCCTATTTAGTGTTAATTAAATTAGAATATACATATAAATTGTTTTAAGAACGTTGTTACAATAAAAAAATATTTAAATACAATGTTTAAATAAAAAATAAAAGAAACACAATGGCATTTTTAGAAATATATATATATTTTTTATGAAAAATGCTTGCATAATAATATTTAGTTTTTATGCAGCTAAGACTTCTTCATGGGACCTGAATCATGATTTTTGAAATAAATAATAAAAAAGTGTATTGAGTTATATTTTAATATATCCAAATAGAGCAGCGTTTCTCAAACTGTGAGGCGCATCACCCTTGGAGGGGCGTAATAACTCTACGAGGGGGATGCGAACATATTGAAAAGTTTAAGGCAAAATATTATTTAAAATAAATATTAGTTTACTGAAAATAAACGAAGTACTTTCTACATAATAAAGAATAAAATACACTTTTACATTGATGTAATATACTTATAAATGTGTTATTACTGAGCAATGTATTTGACAACTAATTTAACAATACTAAGTTACTCATCTTGAATTTGTGGTTCATAAATAATCTCTTAGTTGTCGATTATAATTTACGTAATTCGCTCCCACTGCCACCGGACACACTGTCAATGTACTTTCATTGCATCCCATAGCCTTAATAATTTTAAGAATTGCAGTGCAGAGGAAATATCGTAATTCGGAAAGTCGTATATATACGTCTGGGGAAAATAACGCTTTGGCTAAGTGAGACGTTTGTATACACCTATGGCACTTGAGAGTTTTAAGTCATATTCTAACTTTAGAATCAAAGTATAGTATAATTGAATTCTATACATTGTTATTGTATGAAGAGGGCGCAATGAAAGTTATGATTGGATATTGGGTCGCAAATATTCAAAGTTTGAGAAGCACTAGACTAGAGGCATTTTAGCTATTATTATTTCAATTGAATAATATAATAAATAATAAAGAAGAAATTTTTCGTTCACTCTCTGTAAAGAAGTTTTAGTTACATAAAGGCAAACTCACTAATTTTTATTATCGAAACAATTTTCTTAAAAGGAGAATGTTTTCGAAATATTTCAATCTTTCTTCCTTTTCTGCCGAAAGTAAAATACTTTTTCTTGTAATAGTACTCTTAAAAAAGTTTTATATTTATGTTTTAATTCAACTGACACTAAATACCAAAAACATTATTAAAAAATACGGTTCTAAGCGCTTTCGGTCCCCTTAAACGTATATTCCTTGATAATATAATATTTTAGTTTTATTGCCACGAAAAGAATTTTTGAAATGTTTTCTTAAAGTTAGCATTCAGAAAAAAATAATTTTCCTGGGAATTGGAATAAGACGTCAATCTGAAAATGTGTACTTTATGTAATTCTTAATTCATACCACATCTATTCACACAGAATCTGTTTAATCTTTCATGCAATAAATTAAATTTAAAAAAAGAAATATTTTTGTTTCATTAACACAAACATGTAAATAAGTTCATTCATTTTATAAGCTTTACACATTTATTTCGCGTTTTAGTATGCAGGTATTTTCCCTTTGATTAGAATATTTAACTAAATATTTGATTAACTGATGAAAACTGCACCTTATACTAGCAAGTTAGTTAATTTTTGTTTGTGAAATTGAAAAAAAATTCAATTTAAGGCACTACAACGTTCTGAATTGTGATTTTGCAAAAGCATACAAACAAATATTTTTTAATATTTAGTGTCACTTAGATTAGAATTCAAATATAAAATTGTCTTAAAAATATTATTACAATAAAAGGTTATTTAAATACAATATTTTGGTAAAAAATAAACATAGCAGTTTTCATAAAACTGCCTCCTTTTATGAAAAATGCTTCTATTATAATAATATTTTGCATGTATATAGCTCCAACCTCTGAACAGAGCCTGAGCTGGGATTTTTAAAATGTATGACTTAGAAATGGAATTATCCATATTTTAACGTCAGAGTGCAGAAAGTTTAGCAAAAAACCACCAAAAATTATCAAATGTTAATAATTCTGAAAAAAAATCGGATTTTCTTAAGCTCCTAATTAAGGTTCCCTGAAGAACTCTTAGGTATATAAAAGTAAAAATATATTATTGTTATAAAATCATTTTTTTTAAAAAAGGAATGTTTTGAAAATAGGTAATTCTAAGTTCATTTTGCGTATAAATATTTTTTATTGTAATAATATTCTTTCATAAATTTTATAATTGAATTCTAATCTAAATGAGTCTAAACTTTTAAAAAAAAATATTCGTTTGAATGACTTTTTAAAATTTCGGTTCCGAACGTAGTCGGATACCTTAATATTAAAAAAAAAATAGATTTAGTAAAAATTAGATAATTTTAATAGAAATAGGATCAGTTCTTAATTTTTTTAATAAAATTTGCATGAATTTCATAAAATTTACATGAGTGTAATAAACATTACATGAACATCACTAAAATTACATGAACTTATCAAAAACTGTATAAATTTATTAAAAATTACTTGCATTTAATAAAAATTACATAAATTTATTAAAAAGTAACTAAGCTCAAAGTACACAAAAAAAAATTCTTTTCGTATGAAGTTTTCAAAAGTAGTTTTATTTAAATCACATTTCACAAAAGTGAGTTTATGTTGAAGACTATACACAACGGGTGTGTGGTATATCTATTTATTTTTACGTAAACAAGCCTCACCACGTTTTTATTTGTGAGAAACTCTAAAACCTGTCGTCTGGGTAAGATCATCCATTCAACTTTACGTTGAAAGATGTTAAGTGTAAATAAAAATAAATAGTTCCTTAGCTATGGTACTGCAGTTTCAAAAAAGTTATTTACCTTCTACATTTTCTAAACTTCTAAGTTAATTTTGGCGAGATAAACATTTTTTTGAGTGTCTGACCAGGGAAGAAATATAAATTTATGTCTCAAAAAACTTCCATTATTCACGCCTGCATAACTAGGATAAAAGTTTTGGTTATATTTTTTCTTCTAAAACGACACACGTTGATTTCACTAGGTGTTATATTAAGGTGCTAATATAAATATTTCACAAAATACACATAATTTAGGCTTTTCTGTTAGTCTTTCAAATTCATAAAACTGGGTTTTGTACGGGATATAAAATTCAAAGTAAATTTATATCAGAAGCAAGAGTTTTTATTGAAATTGCACTCATAATTTCTTGTAATAAAATGATTGTTTTACACACACTCATACAGACATATATATATATATATATATATATATATATATATATATATATATTATAAATTTATCTTTTTTCTTAGATATTGTTACCTCCATATTAAAATAACTTATTATTATGTTTAGTTCATATATAACTCTAGTGTCACTAAAGTTATGGTAGTTTGTAAACCATCTTTTAAATTTGTATTTCTATTATATTCTTACTTTTGTTAAGTGCTAAAATTCAGCCATTCCCATGCCTTGAAATTGCATTTGGGTCCAGAATCTGGCAATATCTTATTTATTGTACTCAGATTTAACGCGTGTTCTGCATTTTGAATGCAATTCTTAGTTAAGTTACCTTTATCTTGCAAAGGATTTAGATATTCTATCCATTAATTTCAACTGGTTTTTACTCATTGTTATTAACATAAAGAGGGAAGGTTGGATGGCCACAAAACATGTTAAACCCAACTTTATATAAATTATTTTATATATAAGCTTTCCTAAGTCAGCATTGTTTATAATACTGCAGCATACATTTTTTTATATTTTTAACCCTATTGTAGTTTTAACTTCCCATATATCTTTCTATATATATGTCTGGTTTATTACAATCTCAATTTTTTTAGGTTTTGTTTGTGAATGTTCATACTTCATTAGTAGAGCATTTACACTATATATATATATATATATATATATATATATATATATATATATATATATATATATATATATGTGTGTGTGTGTCTGTGTGTGTTTCATAACGAAAGTAACAATAACTGTTTTGCAAAGTATTAATCTTTGTAAAGCTTTAAACTGTCTTTTTTGAATAAGTTTTAATTAATGTTTTGATTGATTACGTAATTTACCAATTATCAAAAGTTATGTGTGTTTAGAATATTTTTCATGTGATAAATTTTCTTTAAATTGAAGAAATATAGGTTATAAATTTTATCAATTTTTTTAATATAAGTTGCAATAAATTTGACTATTTCAATTGCTAAATATTTACATTTTTAGATTAAAAAAACTTGATAAACCAGTTGAAAACCATGTTACATATTTATTTAAATATTTATTTGTCTGTTAAGTAAATTAATAAAATTATCTCAATGGCTTTCTGTTTATATATGCATGTAGTATTTTCACAGGAATCAAACATGGTACTGAAACATTTCAGCTAGTTTTGATTTATAGAATATTTTTAACAATGATCAACATGACTGGAATAAATGAAGATAATTTATATCGTTAACATTTTATTAGAAAAAGACGCGCATTACAAAAAGCAGCACCACATCTCTTCAGAAACAGAAATACGACTAAAAAAGAACATTTTTCTTTACTCATTTCCAGATATATCATCTTCTATGCCTTTTTCAAACGGAACCTTCTCGAATGTTCATTAGTAATATGATTTCTAGTGTTTTATACGCTGATTGGTCAGATACGACGACTTAAGCAATATTACATCAGCTCTCCATAAAAAAAGTCAATGTGACAATTTTTGAGAAGATATTTAGATTGAAGTGTCATTTCCCCTTAGGCTTGAAAAGAATTAACTCTCACAGAGTGTCTTGTTGCTGGGTTCAGAATTATTATAAATTTTTAAAAAAATACTCGATAGAGATTAGAAATAGAGAATTATATCTATCTATACATATATACTAGCGGACCCGACAGACGTTGTCCTGAACACACATTTTAAATTAAAAAATGCCAAAATTTTATGAATAAACCTTTACAATCTTAACCGTTTTGATGAAAATTTAAATTAAAAAGTTATTACAATATATAACGTCATTACATATACGACTATCACAATTGGATCAATTGTTAATATCCATAAATAGTTTGAAATAAAATAAAATATAATCAATACAAAAATGAATATTGCCAATTTTCAAATTAAAATCCATTTGTTTAAAAAAATGGGAAAATCACTTAAATATTGAAAAAAACTCTATTAAATATTGAAAAAAAACTCTTTGTAGTGCAC
The DNA here is from genome assembly GCA_019973935.1 of Trichonephila clavipes. Classification (NCBI taxonomy): domain Eukaryota; kingdom Metazoa; phylum Arthropoda; class Arachnida; order Araneae; family Nephilidae; genus Trichonephila; species Trichonephila clavipes. The sequence goes on along the minus strand of BMAU01006929.1, from coordinate 80,019 downwards.
ATCATTAGGAAATATAGTAATTATGTGCCAAGTGTTATACTTCTGAGTTGCTTAGAAGTGAAACAAACACAAAAACTGTTTCTCTTATTAGTATAGATTTCCGATAAGAAATAATTTTAAACAAAACAAAATTAATAATGTGTGTAATCAATTAACCATGTAGATAGATTTGTTGCTTAGGATAATTGTTGATAAATGCACGTGTAATTGATACCATTTTAACTAATTGCGATATCGGACCGAATTGTGAATCCAAACCATTCTCGAATCCACTGGAACAGACACAAACAATTTCATCAAAATTGTCCAGCCATTTAGGAGGAATTTATTCACATACACACGCACAGAAGATTTTTATATATAAATATATATATATATATATATATATATATATATATATATATATATATATATATATATATATATATATAGTGTAATTCTCTACAAACAAGAGATAAACATTCATCAATCACATTCGTAAAAAACAAATAGACAGTAGGAAGATCATACAATGAAGGACACATGAGTAGCCGAAATTAAAAATTATAAAATGGATGGTGTAGTATTAGAAACATTGCTGACTTAGGACAGCTGATAGATAAAATAATTTATATAAAAGTAGGGTTGAACATGTTTTTTGGCCAGCCAACCATCCCCTTTTATGTAAAAGTACTGAGCAAAAACCTATTGAAAGTAATGGATAGAAATATATAAATCCATTACAAGATAGAGGTAACTTACCTAAAAATTGCACTTGAAAATGCAGAGTTTGCGCTAAATACGAGTGCAATAAATAAGTTATTGTTCGATTCTGGACCCTAATGCAGGTTCAAAGCCTGTGAATGGCTGAAATGTAGCACTTAACAAAGGTATAAAAAGAAAAGAAACAAAAATTAATAAGAGAGTTACAAATTAAATAATAATAAGTTATTTTAACTAATAATAGAATATGGAGGTATAACTATGAAATAAGCAAATTTATAGTACAAAACTATTATTAATCTAATATATATATATATGCTCAGTATTATTGACATAAAGGGGGACGGTTGACTGGCCACAAAACATGTTCAACCCCAACTTTATTTAAATTATTTTATATATTAGCTCTCCTAATTCAGCAATGGTTATAATACTGCAGTATCCATGTATTAATTGTTGATTTCGATTGGTAATGTGTCCTTCATTGTGTGGTTTTCTTACTGTTTCTGTGTTTTTCGATTATGATTGATGGATGTTCATTTCTTGTTTGTACAGAATTAGACTATATATATATATATATATATATATATATATATAATAAAATAAAATAAGTATAGACACATTGTAAATCCTACAGCAAATAAGGAATGAGAAAGGGTTTGATAACCTATAAAAACCTGCAAAAATATAAGTGTATGTAAAGAAACAATATACCGAAAAGAAAAACTATTTATTATGTTTCCTAAAGCTATCACTGATTTAAGACAGTGAAATAGGGTTAAGCTTGCTTTAAAGGATCCAACATTTCCCTACTGAAGAAGTTTTCGACTTAATAGTGCAATAGTAAGAGAAGTAAAAAAGAAAGGGGGAAAAAAACAATGAAGTTAAGCCTTAAAAAAGCAAATGTAAACTATACTACTTTTTAAAACTAATAAATTGAATTGAATAAATGTGGAAAAATTTTACAGTGTTACATATTGAAACCATAAACCGACATATATTTTGTCTGCTACACTGATAATATGAATTAAAATAAGGTAATTATATAAAAAAATTCTGCAATAATTGATTGGGTTACAACCATCTAAGTAAATTCATTTTTAAATATATTTCAGGGTTATCTAAAGTCTCTTTTCCTAGATTTTTTCAATTAAGTTTATTAATTTCAGAAAGAAAAAGTATGCTTAATTAATTACAAAAAAATTATCTAGGTGGTGACACTGATTTTTGCTTTTACATGTGTTAGCACTTCAATTTTAACACGTCACTTTGCGCACGAGTTTTCACAATGATACTTTGTCTTTGTATATCTTAATAGTTTGCAATTTTACATATAAGTTTTTATCTTAGTCTTTCCTAAGAAAGTATTTTTCTTAATATTTAACTCTATGAGAGAAACCTCAATGTTCTCACTATTCACGCTTTCATTTTATTTTATTGTCTGGTATTCCATCCACATCTGATTAATATAGGCCTAATTTTTCAACATGGCTTTTTTCTATTATGTCAAAATTTTCTGCTATGCGGGAAAGATGGATTCATAAAGCATTGCTTAACCATAATTTCGCTGTCCTAATTGAGCGAAAGCTTTAGAATTCACAATAGCTCTCTATTTTAGTTCAAACACTGTTTTAGTATCTTCATTTTTAATAGCTCTAAACCTGTGTTACCTGTTTTGTCTGTTTTTATCCAATTTTCGTACAATATTCTTTTGCACCATTTATTTTCTTGATATGTTTAAAAAAATTCTAAAAAAAAACATATTTATGGAACACCAACGTCAGCTAAACAGGAGAATGGACTTTTCAAAATTGATGCGACTGTGTTTAATGAAACAAATAATTCGACAAATGTGTATACGACATATGTACCTTCATTGGAAGCGAACGATGACTTTTAACAAGTTCATTAACAATGTGGGTGAAAAAGCGATCACACTGAAATGCCAGCCGTATAAATGAATTTTTAACCACACGCCGACTGAAGGGGAGAATATACGCGACAGCCCGCGATTGGTTACTGAAACATCATCCCCCACTCCGCGTTTCTAAGGTTTGAGTTCTCGTGCTGATGTTATGTTTTACGAAAATATCTCGGTAGCGAACAAATAAAATACATACGTCAGTTTTACATTCTTCGGTTCATGTATGTTCTCTGCCCGTTGCATTGACTACTTCCACGGTCAAGTAGTCACTCTCATAGTTGTTCAATCTTTCAACTTGACAATTTTGTATTCCTTATATTTTTGTAGCAAAAATAATAACCTGTCATATTTTAAAAGAGGGATACAATGTCGAAAACAAACGTTAAACAAGAAAACATGCAACTTTAATACAGAATGGGTATGCCTACATCCCTGGGTGAACAGAAACAAATTAAAAACTTTCGAAATAACCAGCACACTTGAAAATTCCATCCACCCCTGATTTACATATTTCCTACATTTTACGTTTTCCATTTAAATTCATTGTATTTACGTGTATTTATTTTTTCGTAACTCGAAAAGAGATTTATAATGAATACGTAAGTTTTTAATAAATTAATATGAAGAGTTTGGCTAGAAAATTTAAATCCCCTCTCTGAGTAAAAAACTAAATATAAACAACTTTCAAATTTATGAGCTGTGAATTTCAAACAAGAATAAAATAAATCTTTTAAAATCCATTCGACATCAATTTATTGGAATTACCCAAAGCTATATAAGAGGGAAAAAATATTTACAAAGATAAAAGCAAACAGCCCTTTGATGATTGGCGAAGTGTATTTCCAAAAAAATTACATACATTTTTATTTCTATCAAAACTCTAAAATTCAACATATCGTTTTGTGAAGTCTACATTTCTAATGTATCCAACACTTTTTTTCTTCTTTCTAAAGTAAACTTAACGCATTTTTGAGTACATGTGTTTTATCTCCAATGTTTGAGCGGATTTCGTTGAGCGTATTAAGAAAAAATAGAAAAAGGAGTAAAAAATAGCTAAGAAATATCTAAAACGTAAGGCTTATATTTTTGAGAATGGTACATACATATGCGGACTTAACAGCAAAATCCCATTTATTTCACCCGAGGGGTCACTTTTCATCTAATGGTGCTCAAGTATTGATCAAGAATTTTTCCTGTTACTTTTTTCCCTCCTTTTATTCTTTGTGAATGACTCAGTTCTGTCTACAAAAGATAGTTCGGAACAACAACAAAAAATAAATAAATAAAAATGACTTCTAAAGTTTAGTTTTGTCTTACTGCGTGTTGACATAGCTAGAGAAAAAAAAATTCTATCGAATCCAAGTATAGAGTTTTAAAGTTGTTTTAATCCCAGTTTTCCTAATGGAAAATAGATTTTATTTTTAGATGTATTATAGTTTAGAAAAAGTTTTCTTTAAAAGCTTTCTCTTAATTTTGAGATTCGAGAAACAAAGTATAAAATTGTTGACATTATAAAAATAAAATCGAACGAGAAATGTTTATTGATTTGACTCGAACCGTTATAGTGAAAACGTTGATAATCTACTATATTAAAGGAACATTATTTCACTTACAAGTTCTAAGTAGACTTAAAGAATTTGTATAAGATGTAAGTATAAAATAAAATTAAGGATTTTTATCTTAATATTTGAAATTGTTCGGTTTCTTCATTAACATGTATACTGCAATCTAGATGATATTTGTATGAATAAATGGTTAGAATAATAATTATTATTATGTACTGTATATTTTCGAATATACGTCAGACATTTTAAAACCTGAAAGTGCATTTTTATCTAGAAAAATGTACCCGGAAATTGAAACGCGTACATAAGCTGAGTTAAGAAAAAAATCTTGTAATTTTCAAACAATTCGTCATTAGGGTGATATTGCTGTTTAACGAATGCTATATTATCCACACAAATTGCTGTAAAATAAAACGCCTGACGCCAAACACGATAGTTATATTTTTGGTAGCCCTCTCTGAAGCGAATACCTTTTTTTCCCATTCTTTAGTTATTTTATGCACTCTCTTTGCTAGTCAGGCACTCTGCACCATTTTTTGTACTCGAAAAATGAGCGGGAAAACAAATTTGTTTTCGGCATGGGGTAGTCGATCTATATTCCATGACCTGGAGGAAAAACTTACTGTATCATGATTATATACATTCTGTCATCCCAATGATTGAAAATAAACTTTATGAACTATTCAAAACTTGTATTCAGACACTAACTACTTTCTAGAATTTATGTGACTCTTTCCTTATAGAATATAGCTTCCCTTTAAAACTTACGAATTAAAAGTGCTTGCTCATATCTAACGGAAAATATATTTTTAAAAAAATGTGACTATACTTTTACGAGATTTACAAATTCGTATATAAGCTGACCTCCTTTCAATTAAAAAAATCCCAGAAATTACGAAAGTATACGGTATATACACGTTTATACACTCCTGGACAATTGCTAAGGACGGATAACACTATCATCCATAGCAACCACAAAATGAAAGGAAGCAAAATGTGGAAAATAAGAATAAGTGCGGGATATTAGTAAGAAGTATGAGTATGCAAATTTTTTTCCACGTCTGTTCATCACGTGATAGCGTTCATAAGAGCTTTAAAGGTTTTGACGCGTGTGGACAGTTGTTGTTTCAAGTCAAAGTTTTATAGGAAAGATTTAATAGACGAACTTAAAATTTTTGGCATGTCTTCTCGACATCACATAGATGATTTTATTCGTGGCCGAATTATTGGAAAGATCGAAGAAAGGCGAAAAATAACAGACGTTGCCAGGGAGTTCGACATCGCTCACAGCGTTGTTTCACGGCTGTGGAAGTCATTTAAAACTACTGGAATGTGTAGTAGATGGCACGGGGTAGGTCGTGTTAGAAGTACGACGCCTGCAGACGACAGATATATCGTCCTATCAGCAAAAAGGAACAGGCGCACGACAGAGCTCAGCAGGTGGCAAATCAGTTTCTTGCTGCCTCCGGAAAGCAGATCTCCCGAAAAACTGTTGCCAGACGTTTGAGGGGAGGAGGACTATACGCACGCAGACCTGTTGTGTGTGTCCTATTGACCAGACAGCACCGTACTGCGCGTTTGCTATGGTGTCGTGAGCATCACAATTGGACTGAAGAGGACTGGGCATGCGTACTATACTCAGATGAGAGTAGGTTCAGTCTGTCATCGGATTGTAGACGCCAACTGATCTGGCGCAAGAGTGGTACTGCTTATCGTCCAGAAAATATCCAGGAAAACGACCGATATCCGACATGCAGTATCATGGTGTGAGCCGGCATCATGATCAATGGCCGCAAGCGCCTACATGTGGTTGCGAATGGGACTATGACGGGCCAACGATACATTGATGAAGTTCTACATCCTCATGTTCGTCTTTTCCGTGGTGCTGTCGGCAATAAATTTGTTTTTATGGACAATAACGCAACATGTCATCGAAAACTCGCTGTTCAGGATTGTCTAGACAGCGAGGGTATTCAACGTCTCGTATGGCCAGCGCGTTCTCCAGATCTAAACCCCATTGAAAATGTGTGGGATGTTTTGGGGAGACAAGTTGCTGGTCGAAACTATCCTCCGACAAAGAAGAACACCCTCATCCGTGTACTCACAGAGGAATGGGATAAATTGCCTCAACAGCTGCTGGATAATGTTGTGCAAAGTATGGTACGACGTGAGGAATGTTGCATCACAGTCCACGGTGGACATATCCCGTACTGATACCTTTCTTTAAGGTGCCTGCTGACTTTTAGATGCATTGTTCCATTTCTCCGTACGCAGATCAAATGAACATTTTTTTTCTTTCAGATGTTTCACAGCTTTTGTACTTTCCAGAACAATACATATTCTTTATTCTAATGTCTGAACAGTGTGGCAACTATATTTTATCCTACTAGACCTCATGCCTCGCTTAATGTTATGCTACATAGCAATTTGTGATCCGTCCGTAGCAACTGCCCCCAGCTGTGTAATATTCTTTATGTAGATTAGTTTTCAAATGAAAAATTATTCTTAATTTACGTATGAAATAATTGTCTTTATTACATGTTTTGATAAGTTGATTTCGTAGAAAACTGTTAGATAAATTTGCATAAAAGCAAAATTTAATTAAAAACCTGAGCAACTTTTGCAAACTGTATCCACTTTTTAATATGGTTAATTAGAATTTCTCGTAAAGTATATACTTGTTTAGTATCATAACACAAGCATGCTATTTTGACAAATATGTACTAATGACATACGTAACTAGCTTCAGTTGTTCTGTTTTAATTAATTAAATTGCCCGGTGCCAAAATTTAATGCTGTAATAAGCCTTAACAAATCCGGAAAGACTAACCGATTTTAGCGGAAGACTTCTAGTTTAAATGTCATTGTATTGATCCTATTTTTTGAAAAATTTGCCTTAGTTCCTGAGAATTTAGTTAATTTAATGAGATAAAACTGCTTATAAACTATTGATGTCGAGTTAAATCTTCAGGTATTCTGCCATTGTTTAAAATGCATTGTTTGTAGTACTATTAAACAATAGTTTACCACTTGTTAATGCTTCTTCAAATAATTGAAATCCCTATTCAGTTATTTAATTGTCGCAAAGATAATAAATTTACCTATCTCAATATTTATTTTCAAAATTATAACAATATAAGCATTTTAAATTATACACATTTATTTTCCTAATTATTTTTCGATCACGAATAGCCCTTAAATAGATGTAATTAATTTCTTTACATTTCAAAAAATCAGTATCACAAAACTAGTTATCTTATTTAGTAATTTTTCTGATTTTTAAAAAAAGCCGTTCTCTTAATAATATATTAATTGCATTAAGCGAATATTAATTACAATAAAATAGGATTCACTAAGATTTGTATGCGAATTTGAAACCAGATAAAATATCACGATTAGTAACACTATACACTGAAGCAATATTCCTATTATAGATCTATACGATGTTTTCAGTAAAATCAATTTTTTCCTAAAAATCAGGAAAAAAAATTCACAATCATTTAACGTAACTACTACGCTTAAAGGAAGAAATTAAGATGAAAATAAAACAAAGATTACTAATTTAGGAAATTAACAATTTGCTCCAATCATGATGTTATCGAAATTTATCTATAAATAAATAAACCAGAAATTCTAAATATTGAAATCAGGTAGATTAAAAGAGAATGCCGTGCATTTGAAACATAGGGATCTAACCGATGTAGATGATAAGAAGATTAATGAAATTGTTTTCTCATATTAAGACTGCTCCCTTAAACAAAGTTCTCCATTTTCATAATAACTATGATAATAACAACAGAATTCGAAATAACATGTCAAAAGACATAACATGAATCAAAATACTGAATAGGACTTTACCAATTTTTCATTTAAATGCGTATTGATGCCTGGTTATATAAAATATACTTATAGAAAAAGCTAATTCTTGTCCCACACACACAGAAATTTTAATTGTTTTTAATATAGAATGGCTTTAATATGCATTGTTTTGATTTTGGAACATGATGATTTAAATTAAGCTGGATCTGTTAGAAAAAAATATCTTTATCGTTTAGTCAGTGTTCCATAGTATTCTGATTTTAAAATCATATTAAGATTTACTTTCCTCATTCCATTTTTGTAAAAATGATTGGCGTTAATCAGTTATTTACATTAATATTTACCTAACGTGTAAAACATATGATCACTGATTACCTTTTATTCTATATACACTTCAGTTTTTCATAAATATTTATCAAATAATACATTTAACTTATAATTTTCCATACTTTGAATATATCTGAAATAAACTCAAAAACTGAATATAAAAATTCCTTTAATATTCATTTTCAAGCTCTGAAAGTCTTAGCTAATACGTTAAAAAAGAAAGAAAACTTTTCAAGCATAATAATAATATATATCCGACATCTATGTAAGAACATTTTTGTTAACATGTAGAAATCTTATTACAATCAAACAAAGAATTTAAGAATTTATTCAGAAATAACTTATGCAAAAAAAATGAATTGCTAGAATTATTTTTTGAAAAAAAAAATACGTAATGTGTGTTATTTTCAAATTATATACTTTGTATACTTTTATTATTTACTTTATACAATTTTGATTACATATTGCAACACAATTTTTTTTAAAAAGTGGGAATTATTTATAAGAATTATCATACTCTTGCTATATAATCAGCAGTATGAATTTTTCCTCATAAACGCAAGATGAAAATAATCTGATTTTTTTAATTTAGTACTTAAATTCTTATTCAAAATATTTTTAAAAAAATATTTTTACCAGCCGCAAAAACAAAACAATGTAATGGTTATCCTTTACTATCACCTGTAAAATATATTTCCTTGCATAAAATTTCGCGTCGTAAATCAAGAATCGAAAATTGTTTCAAAACCAAGATTTAATTATTCAGATTTTATTTTTTTTGTTAAAAAAATTACTTTTATTAAATATAGCAAATGTTATTTTTAATTTTATATATTTCAGATTCCGAACGGCCTTTTCTTTTCTTTAATTATAAAAATTAAAGCAATAATTCCTTACTTTGAGTTCCAAACCTTACGTCAAACAAAATTACTTTTCTTAAGATTGAGCTCAGATAAAAATAACCTTTTCTTTTTTTAAAGAAGAAGCCTCATTCACAATTTCATCGATGTGACTTGAGGGGAAAATCTTCTCTCAGATTAGACTTAAAAGTAACGCAATCACTCACAACTCGCTATTATGATTGAAAGCTTAAAATAACCATTTTATTGGAGAAGGGAAATACTTCAAAAATATCTTCTCCTCAGATTTTTTTCCTCTTTCTCGTTCATCTATAGTTGTGAGAGAATTGAAAGATGATACCTCCGCCATTTTTCAATTCCCGCAGCTGAGGCCGAACCACAAACACTCGATCACTGTCAAAGATAAGTGCTGGAATGTTCAGAACCAACTTCCCAACTTTTAAACTTGGTTTCTCTCTCTTTCTTTTTCTTCGTCCTACCTTCACTGAAAAGGCTTTAGCGGATTTCATCAAAATGATAAGGTGGGATTATTTTAGCGGTTATCGGAAAAAGTACATCTTCACATGCCGCCTTGTTTAGTTGTGGAAATATTCCGATTTTGAATGCTTGTGAGTGTATTGAATCATGATGTAATTTTGATTTCTCTTTCAGTGTATTTATTTATTGTTATTTTATAATGCTTCTTTCGTTTACCTTTTTTCTGTACTGTGTAAGTGTTAAAATATGAGGAAAAACATTGGTATAGTCTATATATATAAGAGGGATCAATATCATTTTTACAAGAAACTTATGGTTTGCATTATTATGGAAAAATATTACAAAAAAGTATTTTTATTTAACTATTTATCTATCGAAATATGATGTACTTCAGTTTCATTCATACAATATTTTTTTTGAATCTCTACTTTGAAAATTAAAGGATATACATAAAGAAATTCAACTTTGAGAAATTTAATCCGTTAGAGCTAATAAATTAATTAAAGATATTTAACTGTAAAATTAATTATATACAATGTTAACATAAAATAAATAGTCGAATTTTTTCCTAAGGTCTTCATTAACATATAAAGGAAATAAGACTCTTACCTTTTGACATTAACTACTTTTTCGGAACAAAAATGACTATCTTCGCAATCCGCTGAAAACGCAACTTTTGCTATAAAACCATTCGCCTGCTCCGCTGATATACTCATCGTAGAACTCGTGCTGCCATTTTTTGGAAGAGTGGATTTAAAACAATATTCCTGCTAAGTATCGTCAGAGTATTCGTAAAAATGGTTATTTTATGCAATTTTAAAATGAGTTTCACTTATAAGTACCGTCGGAAGATAAAGGGTTATACGATTTCTTTAAAGTACCATATGTAAGTCAGCACAAGATAGATTCTTAAATACGCTATACTTGCTTATAGGAAGCTAATAAATACTCAAATGAATTTGAAAAAAATAATGTATTTTATGCACCTGGGAACTTCACTTACCTTTTCCAACGTTCTCACATTTTTTTTTACATTCACCACACAGTTTGCAGTAATTTTTATGTATTTCAATGAAAATACTCAAAAAATAAATTTCTTATATTCGAGTTTGTATTTCCACCGCTATTTAGAGAAATAAGTTTCCAACGTTTCGTACACAATTAAAGAACATTTCAAGTCACAAAAATTCAGATTCTGTTTCCAGTTCCCAATTTTATGCCTTTTTTACCTCTACTTAAATTGCTAATATTTGTAAGTAAAGTACTCTTAAAAGTTTTAATTTTTAATACAAATGAATTAAACATTTTAAAACTCTACTTGTTATATCTTGAAATACGTTTCAATAAAAAATATATTTTATAAATATAAAATATATGCTTCACAACAAAAATAATACTATAGTTTTAAACTTGTATAATAGAAAATATTTCTATATAACAGTATAAAAAAGAATTTTTGCATCGGATATTTACTAAATATTAAATACATTTTAACGTACTAAGATCAATTATCTTATTTGAGACAACACATTTTAATACTACGCATTGTATAACTAAAAAGGAGCATATGGCGGACTTATCACTTTCGAAAAAGTTATTTTTTTATGATCAAATCGAAAAAAACATTTATACAATAAAAAAAAACTTTGTAGGAACCCTGATAATTCAGACCAAACAAAAAATTCTGTGCTAAATTATTCAATAGTTTTATGACTTGTTTAAATTTCAAAAGTTAATAATTATATTTTAATTACATAAATAACTAATTCTTCACAGCTAATTATGAAAAAACAAGTTATCCAATATAACTTAAAAGTGAAATTGCTACATGGTTGGAAAAAAAGAGTTGTAGCATTTGAAACATGAAATTTTTTATTGATAGTTTTTTTTCTTTCAACAAAAGAAAATGGGGAGTTTATATGCTTTGAAATTTAATACGTTTCTTAAAATAAAAATAAATTCCAATTCATTGCATAGTGTTTCAAATTGGAATCCATTCTTTCCATTTTAGAGGGAAAATAATTACTTGTTGCGTTTTTAAGCATTAACATATAAAAAAATTAAAATTTGACCGAATCTCATAAAGTTTTTGTGAAGCACACTATATCATTATATATAATTTTATATTATTTTCATTCACTGCTGACAGGATTACACGGATTGTTCGCTTTACTCTCTGCAAATTGTCATTAATATTTATTCATTATCTCTGCTTATTCCCCTTAAGAACTATAAAAACAATTACTTCTCTAGAAATTTTGTATGTATGTGTGTATGTAAAGCATGAACCAAACCCTTTAACTCAACAAAAGAAACGTTTGAAAAAAAACATTTCTCACTAAATAAGTAAGTTTAGAAAATAATTAATTCAGACTTACAGCTGTTTAAGTATTCTTTGTTCTATATGCTCCCAATACAAAAACTTGTGTTTCAAATGCAGATGGGGAAAAAAACTTTTATTTGACAAAAGAGCTTTTATTATTCTTCTTTCTTTAACTTAAAGATTCATTTCGTTCTATGTTTTCCTTTAGCCGATCAACAGACTAATTAAACCCAGCATGATTAGTCCCCAGTGGATAACAGTCGCCGTTAAGGGAGGGGACAGAGAATTATTCTTTCAACTCTTTCTGTTAATCATAGAGCTTTAATGTTACTTATTTCAGTTCCCTTAGCTACAATTGTGAAAAGACTACATTACAGAAAATCCACATTAATTCCTCCAAGAAATTAATTAATCACAATAGACACTGAAATGGGAAATTCTGAAAATATTTCTTCATTTTCTAACATGGATATAAAGTATTTTGAGTGTTTCTTTGTGCCAAGGGACTTGAATTTGAATAAATTACAGTTATTGAGCCTTATGAATGCAAAATGTTTCATTGAAACGGAATATATTTTTCACCTTCTTTGAGGAGAGCACTTTATAAACTATTGATCCATTTATGTATTTATTCAAATGAGGTATTCACATTTCATATCAAAAATTCAATTTGTTACTGTATTAAATTCGCTTTTAAGTCAAAATGAATCATGAAACTTAAACGAATATATATAAATCATAGAAATGAAAAGTTCTTGTAAAAAAGCACTTTTGATTTGAAAAGAAATGTATTTAATTTTTAAAATTTGTATTAAAAAGTATTATTTTGCATTTCATAGTTACAGATTTAATTTACTTACTTGTATGTATAAAGTGGCTTGGAAATTTATGGCTTCAAAATAGATTCAAAATTAGTGAGTTGCAAATATCTAAACGTGAATCGTACAAAACACACTCTTAAATTATATATTTTTTAGCTAATTTTGTACAACTTACTTTAAAATAGAACTTTAACCCAATAAATGAAAAGAAAATATTTTGCTGTAATAAGTAAAAAGAAATATAATTTATGACATTAATACTTAAAAACAATGCATGTCTTTGCTAAGTTGCTTCAAAAATGGTTCTTATTTCATTCGTTTTCATGCAAAAAAGTTTTGTACATGTAAAATGGATTGTTTCTAAAGAAGGAATTTTATGTGTTTAAATAATACCAATAAAGAGAGGTTTCGAAGCAAATCAATGAATACATATCCCTATTTGACCATGATTCAAAATAATAAGATTCGTTCACTATAGCTTCCTATACTCAAGGGACATTGTCAACATTACAAGTTAGGTATATATTAGTTCTGTCTACAATGTATAATTTGCTCAATTTCAATTTTTTTTTACATTTAAATTTCTATACGAAGTCAGAATTTATGAAGTAAATGAATGTCAACTTTGCTGTTTCATTGTATATACTACTTAGTTTGAAGAAGTTTCCTATAAAATTGGACTAACAAAAAATGTTCAAAAAAGGCCGTGGTAGCATAATGAGCGTGGTCAAGGGCTCGTGGTCTAATTTATATCATGAGTTTGAACTTAGTACCATTGAAGACCACAGTGCACATGGGCTGATGCACGTTAAAACTGTTGAGTCTCAGAACCCTCCCGTTTCCATTGTGTGGAAGTTCGAAGAGTGGGGTTGCCAACTCAGGTGTCATCCTCTTTCCTTGACCGTGGTTCATCGCTTTTTAGTCCTCGTGTTACTTTATAGGGAGATATTAACATAAACATTCTCTCACTCGTAAAGTTTTAGTTTTAAAAAGTTTATTTTCCAGACGTAATGAAGTAAATTTATTTTTGTATAATCAAATTGTTTTCACAATACGTCAAAATTTTCTGAGGTAAAATATTTTTTTCGTGTATGATATTTGAAGGTTCAAAAGCACAAATTTGGGATCCCATCGAAGCAAAACTTTTATAATCGTCTATTTTGTAAAGTAAATATTTTCTTTAGTTTGCTCTGTTAAAAAACTGATGCTATTAAAGTCATATATATATTTTTTGATGTAAAGATAATATTTTATCCAAACCATGTTCTTTAAAGAGTAAATTTCGTTAATGTAATTATGTATTTTTAAACATATTGTATATTGAAATGTTATTTTCCACGAAATCCAACTTTCTTCAAGATGACAAAAATAACCATCCACACCACTATTTGTTTACATTTAGAATAAATATTTTAGTGTGTGTTCGGCTACAGAATAACTTTCTTTATAAGAAATTCTATAAATATTGTTTGTTGTCTTTATTTCAGATCCCCCTGCTGTGTTTGTCACCGCAGATGGTACAGTCACAGTTCAAGAAACGTCAACTGTGAACATAACGTGTGTTTTCGATGCCAATCCCCCTGATGTGACCGAAATTGTATGGTATAAGGACGGTAGCCTTCTCCAAAGAGATACCACTCAACGCTTGGAAACTACTAGGCACCCATTGTCTGCAGTCTTGGCATTGTACAATTTGTCCAGACAGGACTCAGGAATCTATACATGCCATGTGAGAAATGCCTTTGGAAGAGGCAACTCCACTACATCTTCCATACTCAATGTTCTATGTAAGTGATGCGTTTACAGAATCTTTTTCATTTAGATAAAAATTTATAATGTTTTCATCCACTTTATATTTCATTCAATATTTGTATAAATATAGTATTTATTTTGGGTAACATTTTTTTAAATAATTAATACTTAAGAAATAGGATTTCTCTCAACAATGTTATCTTTTACTTAAGAAAACTCAAAATGTACCTTATATATATATATATATATATATATATATATATATATATATAAGGTAATTAAATTAATTTTTAAAGAGGATTTTGATACAAAAATGCATGTGAAAGCGTAACATTGTAAATAATTTAAATTTTTAAAGTGTTAATCATTTGGTTCTATTTACGGTGCATATAAATGAAGTTATAAAAATTTGTATATTCATATCTTATAAACATATTTTGTGAAAACCATTCATTTTAAATATTCTATCTACATGATACATCTTAAATAAATGCAGATTATTCAAGATTAAATTCAGAAAAATCCTAATTATATTAATTAATTGTGAAAAACTTTTCTGTATATATTTACAGTTTTTATGCAGAGAATTTTAAATGAATTTTAAATGTAATATATATATATATATATATATATATATATATATATATATATATATATATATATATATATGATAAAAAGTATCAAATGTATCAAATTTTGGAAAAAATATGGAAGAATAAAAACAAAATTCAAAAATCACAAAACAACACATTAAATATTTAAAAGGAAGAGAAGTAATACTATTAAACTGAAATAGAAAAAGGAACCAAGCTAGTCAAAAATAAATAAATAAAACGTTTATAAATATATTAATTTGTCATTCTAACCATCGCTCTCTTTATATATATATATATATATATATATATATATATATATATATATATATATATATATATATATATATATATATATATATATATATATACTTAAATTTTTACTTTTTTTGTTGTATTTTTTTAAATAAAAAGAACAATTTACACTCTCAATTTTGTAAAAACAATCTTCAAATTAATTATTTGGTAGTTAAAACAAAGGGTATATTTTTGTGAAGTTATATATACATTAACACACAATTTAATGTCCTCATTTCATAGTATAGTGTATTTAAAATTAGAAATTGTGACGTGAGTAATATTTTAGAATGTTTAAAATAAAGAGCAAGACGCTGATATATAATTAGACTATGTGATATTTAAAACATTATAATCATTTTGCATGGGGAAAATATTTATATCGTATTTACTTAATGAATGGCACAAAGAAAGCTACTGAAAATATTGTTAAAATATACTTTAATAGATTAATTTCTACATTTCCGTATACATAGTTTGACAATTAAAGTTGTGAAGTTTGAATGTATAAATTGTTTGTTGTAATATTTAAATAACTATTTCGGTTACTGAAAAAAGTAGAGTTTATATATATTGTCACGGAGTTCGAAAGAAGTACACAGTTCAATTAAACAAACAATTGGATTTATTCTAACGCTGGGAGCTCGATACAACACTGGACTGAGAACAAACCCAACTGGCGATGAACTCTGCTTTTATACACTTCGGAATATTCGAGAAATACCCAGTATGCACTCTAAAGAATGATCTGGATTCATCTAGAACCTAGAGAAATAATACATTAAAAACGGAAACAAAATTCCAGTCTTTGGATAAATCTGCCGGGGCCGGGATTCGAACCCGAGACCTGAGGAAGTTCAGTCCAACGCTCTGCCAACTCGGCTATCGGTACTTGTAGCAAATTATGCGTGCGGCATTGCTCCCCTCGAAAAAGAAGACAGCGCCCCGCTGTCATTTTGTTCAAGGGTCTTTATTCTGGAACGAGTGATGGGTCCTTCGTATGATTCTTTGGGAGGAATATCCTCGGTTTCGATTTGCTCGGCGGGATCATGGTACGGTTTCATACGCAGTACATGGACAACTTCTCTTAGTTTTCTTTTTCGTGAAGCAGGATCAAAATCTTGTACTTCGTAAGTCACGGCTGATAAACGGCGTAGCACCTGATACGGTCCGAAATACCTTCTTAAGAGTTTTTCGGAGAGACCGACTTTTCTCACTGGAGTATAAACCCATACGAGATCTCCGGGAGCGTAGGATACCATTTGGTGTTTGGAATCATAACGTCGACGATCTTTGTCTTGAGCTCTCAGAGTGTGCACTCGGGCTAGCTGTCGTGATTCTTCGGCTCTGGCTGCTATCTTGGTGATGTTATTGTCATCAAAATCGTTAGGACAGAATGGTAGCATTGTATCTAGTGTCGTTTCCGCTTCACGACCATGAAGTAAATAGAACGGTGTAAAACCTGTGGTCTCTTGTTTAGCGGTATTATAAGCGAAGGTCACAAATGGTAGAATTTCATCCCAATTTTTCTGCTCTACATCCACATACATTGACAACATGTCGGCCAAGGTCTTATTGAAGCGCTCCGTCAGTCCATTTGTTTGGGGATGATACGCCGTTGTGAAACGATGATCAATGTTACACAAGTCGACGAGAGAGGAAACAAGTCTGGATCGAAAGACGGCTCCACAATCTGTGATAATTACTCGAGGAGCTCCATGCCTGAGGACAATTTCTTCAAGTAAGAACTTCGCTATTTCGTCGACTTCGGCTGTCGGGAAGGCTTTTGTTATTGCATATCGTGTTGAGTAATCCGTGCAGACTATTATCCATTTGTTTCCATGAGCAGACTTTGGAAATCTCCCAAGGAGATCAATTCAATGCGATGGAAAGGAGCTATATCTGGAGGGATGGGAACTAAACGTCCAGGTGGTCGTTGAGGAACGGACTTTCTCCTTTGGCACTCCCGACAATGCATGACATACCGAACGACATTTCGGTACATTCCCGGCCAGTAAAATCTCTTGCGAATCCTGTCATAAGTTTTCGCGAAACCAAGGTGTCCTGTGGTGGGGGCGTCATGAAAGTGCCTTAGTATGTCTGCTCGTAGATGTTTAGGAATGACTGGCAACCACAACTTTCCATCTGGATCAAAATTCTTCCTGCAAAGGATACCGTCGATGAATCTGAATTCTTCGTTTTTGGATGAGTTGCTCAAAAGTTTTAATTTCGCAAGGTCTTGATCCTTTTTCTGTTCCATCGCAAGGTTCATACTCGTCGTGACTGCTAAAAATTTGTCTGGTGTTTCCGTTTCCTCTTCCACTGGATTTCTCGAAAGAGCGTCGGCGTCACTATGCTTCTTACCGGTTTTATATTTTACGTCAAAATCATGCTCTTGAAGTCGGAGGGCCCATCTGGCAAGCCTTCCTGAAGGATCCTTTAAATTCATGAGCCAGCACAAGGAATGATGGTCAGTTACAACAGTAAAGTGTTTTCCGAATATGTACGGCCGAAATTTGTTGGTAGCCCATACGATGGCAAGACATTCCCTTTCTGTGGTGGAATAATTCTTTTCGGCTTTTGTCAGAGTTCTAGAAGCGTATGCTATAACTTTCTCGACATTATTCTGAATTTGTACTAGGACAGCTCCGATACCGTACCCGCTTGCATCAGTATGGATTTCTGTAGAAGCTCTTTCGTCGTACATCCCCAATACTGGATCCGAAGTAAGTGCTTTCTTAAGACTGTTAAATGCTTCCACCTCTTCAGGACCCCAATGAAACTCCACGCCACTTTTCAGCAACGACTGCAAAGGTTCGGCGAGATAACAGAAACCTTTAATAAATCTTCTAAAGTATGAACAAAGGCCAAGAAAACTTCGTATGCCATGTATATTCTTTGGAGTGGGAAAATTTCTTACGGCTTTTATTTTGTCGGGATCGGGACGAACGCCATTACTAGATACAAGATGGCCTAGAATCTTTACTTCTTGGGCAGCAAAAAGACACTTCTTTGAATTTAATTTAAGACCAGCTTCCTGAAGACATTTTAGAACAAGTCTTAATCGTATAAGATGGTCTTCAAAGTTTCGGAGAACACTATTATGTCATCTAGGTAACAAAGACACATAGTCCATTTAAAATGGCGTAGCAAATTGTCCATCATTCTCTCGAAGGTCGCAGGTGCATTACAGAGACCAAACGGCAAGACTTTAAACTCGTATAAGCCTTCGGGGGTAATAAATGCCGTCTTTTTCACGATCCGCTTCGTCTATTTCTGTTTGCCAATAACCAGATCGGAGATCCATGGAAGAGAAGAACTTGGCACCTTTCAGACAGTCGAGCGTATCGTCAATACGAGGCAGAGGATAAACGTCTTTTTTCGTGACGCTATTCAGCTTGCGATAATCGATGCAAAAACGCCAACTACCGTCTTTTTTTCTTACGAGCACAACGGGTGATGACCAAGGACTTTCAGAGGGTTGGACGATACCTTCATCAAGCATTTTCTGAACCTCTTCATGAATGATGCGTCTTTCAGTCGGCGAGACTCTGTAGGCTCGTTGGTTGATTGGAGCATGATCACCAGTAAAAATCCTGTGTTTCACATTCGTCTTCGCGGCTGTCGACTTGTCGGTCTTCGTGAAAAGCCCAGAAAATTTTCGGAGTAGTTCGGATAGCTTGTTTCTCTGTTCGTCACTTAACTCGGGTGACATCATTAACGAACAATTCATCTGTGACTCCGAAGTTTCTTGCTGGTCATCCAAGCAACCCGATGTGTCGGAAATAACACATAGATGCCCTTCATTTAGTGGTTCAGCTTGGCCTATGCACATTCCTCTAGGGATGATTTGGTTTCGGAACTGCAGGTTGGTAACCCAGACATCACTTTTTCCGTTACGATATGTGGATACCATGGACGGTGTAGCAATATTTTTCTCGAAGAGCAAATGTTTGCTGCCGTCTAGAACTACATTTATGTCTCCTCGGGTTTGATATCCTGATACTGTTATTCTAGTTAAAGAATGTGGCTTAAGTGTATAGTCCCTGGTGGCATACAAATTCCAGGCGTCAGGCGCTGTGGAGTCTCGACAGATGTCTTCTAGAACAAGTTCATTTTGTCCACAGTCTATAACGGCTTGAGACGCCTCTAAAAAAGTCCCATCCTAGGATGACGTCATGGCTACAATGTGATAAAACAATAAATTCAAAAGGCAGTTCTCGATTGTTTATACGGACACGTAAAACACATTTCCTATCGGCCGAACAAAATTTCCATCCGCAACTTTCAGCATAACGCTCTTGGCATCAGCAAACAGAACTTTCTTTAAAAATCGGCGATACTTATCGGATATGACAGAAAACGATGCCCCAGAATCTACTAGAGCACGTATCGGCTTCTTATCTATTATTACGTCTAGTTGGTTACCAGTCATCTTGGCGGTCGACGGAGGATTTCCAGTACACGCGGCCTCACCTCCTTGGAAGGTCGCTCTCTTTAGTTTTCCTCGCTCCTACGGCCTGGCGACTGACTGGATCGGCGAAATGGCGACGGGGATCTGTAACGACGTATTGGGGATCGGCCTCTCGTGGGACTTGGCGTAAAACGGCGAGAAGAGGTTGGTCGGCGTATTTCTTCTTCAGTGCCAACGTCGTCGAAGTTCCGTCGGCGGTTTCGAGAGTTGTCAAAGACAGCCTTTCTCTCTCGGCAGTAGCGCATTACATGTCCAGGACGTCCGCAGTGGAAACAAACAGGTCTGTTGTCAGCCGTTCTCCACACATCTGTTTTTCTTGGTTCAGGTGGGAATTTCTGAACAGGAGCTCTGTATTTCCTGGTTACAGCGGCGTATGTTGGTCGTGGTCTAGTTTATGTAGGTTTTGTTGACACTGGGGCCAAAACCCTTTCAACTTCGTCTTGAACGATCTCTTCTAAGGATTGGGGATCGGAGTCCAAAGATTCTTGCGTCTGGTTAACTAGTCGATGGACTTCTTCTCGTACGATTGTGCGAATAAGAGAGACCAAATCAGTCTCATTCGTCAGGGATGCAACCGGTACGACGTTTGGAAGCCTTTCAAATCTCGGTCGACCAACTCTCTTCTGCTTCATATCTTCGATATAGTTGCACCATTTGATAAAACTTGCTGTGTCGTTGATTTCTCTCGTCAACAAGGCCTGATAAATATCCTCAGCAACACCTTTCATTAGGTGTGACACTTTTTCGTCTTCTTTCATCAGAGGATTTACCTCTTGGCAAAGTCCTAATACACTTTGTATGTAGGACTGTGTACTCTCGCCTGAACGCTGGGCTCCGCATTTTAGTTGTTCTTCTGCCCTTCTGGTATATTTTTGACGGTCACCGAAAAGTCCACTTAGTCCATTTTTAAACGCTTCCCAGGAATCTAAGGCATCTTCGTTGTTGACATACCACTGTCTCGCAGTACCGTCAAGAAAGAAATAAACGTTAGCCAGGCACATCATGTCATCCCACTTGTTAAAGTTGGCTACTCGATCGTACTCTTTAAGCCATTTGAGAGGGTCTTCCCCAGGCACTCCTCGGAAGGTCGATGGGCTCCTCCATTGCTGTAACGAAGGTGTTACTACAGCGGGCTTGGCTTCTTGCTCGGTCGGCATTTTTGTCCTCTTCCTACTATTTTCTTTTAATAGTCCGAATTCGGGGATAATCCTCTTAGCCGGAGGCTCCTGCGAAGGTTGCCGCTATTATCCACGTTTGACGTAATTGTACCCGGCGCCTCCACCAAACTTGTCACGGAGTTCGAAAGAAGTACACAGTTCAATTAAACAAACAATTGGATTTATTCTAACGCTGGGAGCTCGATACAACACTGGACTGAGAACAAACCCAACTGGCGATGAACTCTGCTTTTATACACTTCGGAATATTCGAGAAATACCCAGTATGCACTCTAAAGAATGATCTGGATTCATCTAGAACCTAGAGAAATAATACATTAAAAACGGAAACAAAATTCCAGTCTTTGGATAAATCTGCCGGGGCCGGGATTCGAACCCGAGACCTGAGGAAGTTCAGTCCAACGCTCTGCCAACTCGGCTATCGGTACTTGTAGCAAATTATGCGTGCGGCAATATATAAGATAAATAACAATACGACCTATAGTTTTTATTGCATACATTCACGCATTTTGGGTGCTTTAACACCTTATTTTTATTTATAGTTTTATAAATAATAATTGAGGTAAAATTGTTAATGTTAGTAAGTATAATAACGTTTGTTTAAAATTATTTTTATGATTAAAGTATTTATACAATGACACTTTCCCTTTGATTCTTCAAACAAAATTTACTTGCCTATTTTCGTAATCCCTCCTGCAATTTTCCATAATTTTAGCTGTTTATATATTTAGAAGATATATATAAATGTGTCCAAAACAAGAAATTATACTTCTCGTAGAACGTAAATTGAAAAAAATTGGCTTATAATAAAGAGCTGTATATATTCAGGGTTTTAAAAACCGATAAATTTCTTATAGTTTGAGAATTTAATGTATAATTGAAAATAAAACCACGCATTTTGTATGTTAAATATGATAGAATTTATTTTTCTTGATCATAATTACACAGGACAGACCATTATGATAATGTTTCAGTTGTACGGTAACTATACAAGCTACCTCAGTTAATAATTTTCGCCTAGTCCACTGTTTTATAAGTATTAAATAGTAAAATCGCTCGCCTCAAACATATGCTACTGAGAAAATCTAATTATAAAGAAACAGTTACCCTGCTGAACATGGCAATCTCAGAAACTGACTTAAAATTCTTAATTATTTGACTTTCTTTGACTTTGGACTACGTACATATTATTTATGACAGTAATCTATTGATGAAGTATTACTTAAAATTTTGTTGCAGTTTTGCTATAACATTATGTGAATTTTCAGAGAAATATCACTGTTGTAATGACATGTTATCATATAGTGCATTATTTTAAAGACAGGCTTTTTAATCAAGTACAGTTTATCAGTAATAGTAATCAAGTGTAATTATCTTTAAGTTTTTAATAAGGCTAGTAAATCTGAGTTCTTTAATTTGATGCGTTAGTAAATTCATCATGGTATTGTAACAGGTCTATTCATGAATCTTCCACTAAGCCTCTTAGGTAAAATTATTCTTTTTAACTGCGATTTCAGTTGAAAACCTTTCTCGGTCAAAAATACAATATTAAGACAAATGAGTACTCCTATTTAAATGCTGGCATTAGAGTAGACGATAATGGTCGATGCTTGATAGTTGATGGTTCAAAACTGAGATTGAATTGTGAATAAGATTACGACTGGAGGTCGTACAGTTAAGCAAGTTATCGAAAGATAATTCAAGCGTAGAAATCAAAAGCGCTCCAGTATTCAGATAAGGGCTTTTATTTATATGTTAGTTGAATTAATCCTATGCGATTGCTCTTCCCAGATTAATGTTTAGTGCATTCCCTCCCTTTAATTGTGTATTGTAATTAAGTGAAGATTATTATAAAACTGCATATAAAGTGCTATGTCTGATCTTTGCTCGAAAACCCAAACATTAATGTCACCAGGGGCGTTACAGTATCAAAATAGTATTAACATACGAAAGATAATTTAATTTTCATTTATATATACATCTTAAAATTTTAAGCGTATCTATATATATAAAGTGTATGTGCATGTATCTTAAACCTTTTTAATGCTATAAAACACTATGTAAGCGAAGATAGAATTCTAATTTAAATAAAATATGTTTGAAGAAATAGCATTTACGCTTATTTTCCAAATCTTTGAATAATTCCTATTATTTGAAAATATACTTATCATTCAGTTATGGATACTTGTTTTTTATTAATTTTAACATAATTTAATTTCAATGCATTTGCTTTTTCTAGATCCGCAAGTCGTCAAATTGCATATATCTTCGTCAATCGTATCAGAAGGCGGCGAAAACTCAGCTGTTAGTCTCACATGCGAAGCCATCGATGGCAATCCCAGAAACTTTACCACGGTGCGGTGGTACCGAAACAATGAACTGGTAAACGAGACAACAGAACCCGTACTCCACATTAAACATGCAAACAGGCACCATGGGGGCAATTACTCTTGCGAAGGCCGAAACACAGCGGGTTGGAGCCTTAGGCCGAAGTCCGAGGAGCTCATAGTGCACTGTAAGTTATTCTCTGTCCCCAAGGCTTGATGTGAAGAATATGGCTCTTGGAATAGCTTTGTCTAGACTGAATATAATAGCTTAGTTTCAGTGGAAGTAGTGAATTATTTATTTGTACTTATATGACTTGTGAATGACTCTGGATTTGGAAAGATTCCTATAATTAAATCTTACGTAGTAATTAAAAATATATTGGAGAGAAAGGATTGATTGTCAAAATTATGTGGCTAGGTTACGGTATGTTTATTAACAATAGATAACTAATATTAAGAGGCATGGTCTAAAATTGAATCTAAATTAGAAAATCAGTACTTCAAACGAATAAGAGAGTTAATACTATAAAAATAATTATTTAAATAATTTGTTGTAACACATAAATTTATGATTTTCAACTAGGTATTTGTACATAATGTTAAAAAGAAATAATCCACCGCACAGTTTTGAAAACATAATAAAAATATTTCTGCCTTCATTTCAATTGTAACTAAACTTATTTAAAATGCTTATGCATTAATATATTTTCATTTTAAGATTGTAACTATTAAGGCAACTGATATAATTTGGCGATAAGATTCTTTATGAAAAAGGAAATCTGAAAATATAAGCTTGAGTACAGGTATAAATTGCAATACAAATACAAGATAAATTATGTAACAGATCAACTTAAATAATAAATTTGTGAATAAAATATATCCGTTTGAACATTATAATACACCAGTATATGCTGCATTATTTTTTGATAAAGAGAATGATATTTGTCTATGTTGATTCGGATATCTCTGTTAGTATTTTAAACAGATTAATAGTTGAATTTGCTTGCTCAAGGTATCCGACTACGAGTGAAACATTTTTAAAATTGATATATGAATTTTTTTATGGTTTTTCTAGATTATTTATTAAATTATGTAAAAAATAACTAAATTTGCAAATTAAAAAAATATTTCCAATATAAAAATGAGAAAAAATAACTATGCTTATGTATGCTACCAGTCTCAAAGAGCAATACAGAAGGGATGAAAATTTATTACGGAAGAACAATCCTTGAAATACATGACACAGCTGTAAAATCCACTTAATAAATCGCAGTACGTTTTTACACTTTCCACAACACTCAGATACAACTTCCAGTGTCAAAAGTGCAAGTTTATTAAAAGTATACAGAAACACTCACTGATCCTATTCAACAGTCGGACTAATAACTAATCTCTAGTCGACTCTTCAATGGTAAAAGCAATACGGACTCAATTTCAGCGATAGGCTCCTATTTATAGTTTGCAGGGAGTTTGCTCGAAAAATTCGCTTACGTCATAGATCGTGAGATTAGTAGATTTATCCAGTACTTTCCAGTAGTATCCATATGGTCGCCAAAAATGATGGCTCATCGCCAGCATTTCGCCAAGTTTCCGTTGAATCACCATAATTGTGTAAAGAATGACGTTGCTTGCGAATATTACATTCGTAGCAAAAAATAAATACATCCGAGAGTAGTACTAACGTATTACACGTTTAAATATAAATTATCTACTCTCTTTCAAACATTCATTACACAAAGTTCATAACAATATGCACATTGATCAAAATTTACAATTAAATAACACTTAGTGTCGGAAAAGCTAGAAATATATTTTTAAACTAACTTTTCTCTAAAAATTATTTTATTGTAGTAGTTTTAATAAGGTACTGAGATGAAAATGTTTCAATTCCACCTTTCATTTTTTTTCTCTGTATGCATTTCTTCCAGTCACAAATATATACTTAGTTCTGTTAAACAAAAATAAACAAGATTATATTCATTTTCAGACACTCCTGGACCCTCTAGCATACTTCAGCAACAAGATCTTGCAGTTAAGGGACGAGCCGTGACCCTCGAATGCCGAGTGCTAGATCTAGGCCACCCCCAATCCACCATGTTTGAGTGGCACAAAGGCAGCACAATGCTCAACGAGACAGGACCTCTGCTACACCTGAAGCCTGTAACCGTATCGACTCAAGGAAATTACTCCTGTGCAGCAGTGAATGACATAGGTCCAGGTCCACCCTCCTATTTCACTCTATCTGCCGTAGGTTTGTGTTCCGAACCATTTCAATTTACGATTTCTATGTGTTTGTAATGTCTATAGTAGTTAGAGCCCCATCTCCCTGTGTCCTTCTCCGTCTGCGTGTATATCAGCGTGTTAGCAATCAACCGAGTCAACATGTCGTCACCCGCATCACTAATAGAACCGTGACACGCGGATATATATCTCTATCATGTCCGTGAATTGATGGGGGTCTGCATTATTGTGAAAGGTATGTTGATAGAGAACTATGAATTGTGGGTCAGGCTATCAGTTGCATATACAATGCCACCAGAAAATGGAGCGGGATTGATGTATTAAATACTAAACGTTATGGAGGGTTTGGAATTTAATGCGGTTGCAAT
Organism: Trichonephila clavipes; assembly: GCA_019973935.1. NCBI lineage: Eukaryota > Metazoa > Arthropoda > Arachnida > Araneae > Nephilidae > Trichonephila > Trichonephila clavipes. The sequence goes on along the minus strand of BMAU01006929.1, from coordinate 53,971 downwards.
AATATGTTTCAGTTGCAAATGTTGCGGAAATTGTTTGTTGGAGTGTGTTTGATAGTTAACTATAGTACTTAGGGGATGTTAATATGATTAATTTATGAATAATACTCGTAATTTGGATAGTAAAACGGTTTTTAGAACTTTGAAAGGCAAATTGCTGCATTTTTTTTGTTTGTAATTATATCTGGAACTACATTGAAAATACTATTGAAAATACCGTAGAAATTATATATAAAATAATATTATTTGTATGTGTTGATTAGTTATTTAAGCTAGTTTCAAAGCAATCGTAAGGAAACTATTTTATTACCATTTTTAAAGAAAAAATTAAATTTTTTAAATAAGCGATAAACATGTAATTATAGTAAAAGACTTAATTGTATAGCATATTATAATGTAGTTGCTAATACAACTGCCTTTTGTTTTGGATTTGGCAGAAAATTTATCAATTTTTAGAGTCCACTTAATTTTTTTAGAAAATATTTCTAGAAACATTAAATATTAAAGTAAAACATTATCTGAAAGGTATATGTAATACAATAAAATATATTTTGTCTAATTCCGTACATAATAAAACTCTAAAGAAAAAAATCTTAAATTTGGCATTATTCCATGCATTTAGACATGCTTAACTATTACAATTTTTACTTTTCTTCGTTAAATAGTTAACGCTTACGTCTTAAAAAATATCCAGAAATTTCGACAAGGAATTTCTGCTTTGAATTTGAAAGGCATTTAAGAATAAAAATAATCTGAAAACATAGCATCACCAAATACTACCTTAAAAGAAAGTTGACAGCCTTATTTGATATAAATTCAAGTATATGAGTTATACTATAATATTTTTTTTTATTTCAAAACCAAGACACTTTTAGATTCATCAAAACTTTTTTTTTCTTTTCCCAGCATGTTGTTATATATATATATATATATATATATATATATATATATATATATATATATATATATATATATATATATATATATATATATATATATATATTTAAAAAAATAGGAAACAATCAATATTTGAGATCTTCAGTTTTATAATAAATGCTATTGTCTTTCAAAGGTAAAAAAAATGGCATTTTTTACAAGTTTTCATATTTTTTTTTTCAAAAATTAAGATGAATTTTTAGATGTTCAAGTGCTTAGGAAGATTAGTTTTATTACTTCAAAGAATTTCACGTCAAAATTTGTCATAGTAATTGAGAAAAGATGCATTGAATAATAAGAAATATAACGTTGCGGTCTATGGAAGTTCTTTAGAACTCCAGTTCACAAGTTTTAAATTAGAAATTGGAATGATCCAATACATCAGTGGTTTTTATACTGTGTTCTAAGGTCCTCGGGGGTCCAAAATGTTTTTCTAGGGGTCCATGAAGGTTTCACATCCAATGTTATGATTTACCTCTTTTACACAGACTGAAAGATTTCGAATTTAAAAAGAAATTAAAAAGATGTGTCATCTTAGACGAGATTACTAAATTATCCTTAGTTAAAATATTTAGTAGAACATGTATTTTGATGAAGAATATTAATTACGTTTTTATTGTTTGCAACAACATAGACCTTACCAAATCGCGTAATATTTCAAAAAAAAATATCTAATAGAAACACATGTGCAAAGGTTAGGAACTGAGTTCGCATAGCACGCCAATACGATAACGATTGCAACCATATGAAATTCCTACTAGAATTGATCCTGCATTATTCAACTATTTGAAGCTAGTATTCTGTAACATTTTTATGTACATATATGTAATTAGATGCTTACTGTTTTCCAAAAGTGAAAAAAAGGAAGTGTTTAAAAAGTCTGTATCAATAACAGAGGCAGTCTTTTGGACTGTTGAGAAACCTTTAAATCAACCATTTGTTTGGAGTTACAGAAAAGTGAGCAAAATGTTTGGAACCTTGATATCAGACTGATAAATAAAGGTGGAACGCAGGTATTGAAATTTTAACCCTTTATCTACCGCATTATGATTTAGTGCAGGTTTTTTCGTGTAATTTTTTTTTAATTATTGCATTGAAAATTAAGGAATATACATAAACAAAACCTCAACTTTGGGAAATTTGATCTGCTAGAGCTAATTAACTAATTAAAGCTATTCAACTGTAAAATTAATTATGCACACTGTTCACTTAAAAAAGTTTTCAAATCGTTTTCGAAGACATAATTAAGGTGTATTAACATACAAAAAATAATACTCTTATCTTTTGACATTAACTATTTTTTCGGAATAAAAATGACAATCTTCGCAATCTGTTGAAAACGCAATTTCTGCTATAAAACTATTCACCTTCCCAGCAATAATACTCTTCCTAGAACCCTTGCTGCCATATATCATAAAATAGTGGATTTAAAAGAAAGTATCGTTAGAGCATTCGTAAAAATGTTCATTCTATGTGATTTTAAAATGAGTGATACTTATAATTACCGTCGGTAGATAAAGTGTTAAGAACCACTGCATTAGATTGCTGGGGAAAACTATTCCTTTTAAAATTTCCAAAATGAATAACAAACTAAAATTCAGAAACTGCAATTTATTTAATTTTTAAGATTAGGCTTCATCATGAAACTCATAAGTAAATATTGATTAAAATAACATTGTAGTAGTTGTCCCAAGTCCTTGAGTTGTATTAAAATTTTAAATTATTATATATTGACATCCAAAAAGAATTAATATCCTTAAAATAAGAGCATGCAAAATAAGTACATTATACATTTAAATTTACCAAATAATTGACATGGAGATCTTAACATAATTCGCGTTCATAAAAATCAGTAACCATGAAGCAGATTAACTGGTAGCGCGTGCTATTTATATCTGCTTTCCCAGTGTAGAGAAATAGACTTGTATCGGCTTCAAAAGATGTCTTCGCCGAAATTAGAAGCACTCTACACCGCAATTAAACATTTTGGGATATTTATTGAGATCATAAGCTATCCCTGAATATGAATGGGGAGGATATTAAAGCAAATTACGCACCCAGTTGTAATACGTGACGCCTTAATCGTAGAAGATTAATCTTTGAGGATTAAAAGCTTACGTTTTCCGCCCGGTGGATTCGATAGGTTGTCAGAAATCGTATCAGAGATAAAGTCGTTTTACATCATCATTTGCTTTCCTTACCTCCTCAATCCGCCGTAAATACGAGGCATCTTTCCCTGAGCATTGGCTTATGATAAGTGCATTAATTTTCATTCAGAGATGGAAACTTAATAACTTTGCTCTGAGATTTATTGAAGGAATGTGGGTATTAAAAAAGTGGAATGAAAAGATCGTTAGCAAATGCGTAAGATATAGAGATACGTGTATTGAAAGTTGCCCATCGATACTTAATTTGATATTAAACGGATTTAAATACACATTTATTTTGTCAAAAAATTCCGTCGAAAAAGGTATTTTATGCAAATTTTGGATATAGGTGACTTTTAAATGAACTTCTAATTACAAATGGTAGAGAGCATATTAGTATGAACGATTAAAGAAATGGGATAATTAGATATTTTAAGAAAGTTAAAATTACTTATAAGAATATATTGGATGTCTTATATCTGTAAGAGATTCATGTTCCAAATATTTGGCATTTAGACTTGGAATTTAATTATAAGCTATGGATAAACATTATAAGCTAAACACACATAAGAAAAGATACATATATATATATATTGTTATTTTTCGACCCTACTAATGATTTATCAACCACCGTATCATTGGTGTCCCCTTCTTGTGTAGGTGGAGAAACTCCTGAACTCTCAATTGAGTCGAATATGTTACCTTTCTCCTTTTCTTTGTTATTATACTTAAGATTTGTCTTGGAAGTTGTAACGTAAAAAAAGCTGATATTAAAACTACTGTTTCGGTGAAATCCTAATATTTATTAGACTTCAATTTGACTTTACTAACTCAAAGAAACTGATTTAAATTGTATGTATCAGTAACTTGTATGTATATATATATATATATATATATATATATATATATATATATATATATATATATTTGTTTGTTTGCAGTTCTTGATTCTCGAATTAAAAATCCTTTTTTCTTTACTATTATTTACTATTATTATGTACTATTAGGGTAATTATTATGCTTATATTTATTTCATTATTACATCTAGCGATTTCACTGAATTCAAACACGTTGCAGGGATACCTTTATCTGGTTGCAGTCAATTAATTCATAAGTTCATCTTTTTAATTTGTTTCCATTATTGAAGATCGCAAAACAAAAAGCGAATCGAAAAGCACCTCAAAGACACATGGAGATATAAAGAAATTGGTCAAATCATCTACCATACATTTCAGATATCTTACCTTTTACATTTTTTCAACCAGAAGTGGCTCCGATGTTCGATAATCATATCATTATCAGAAGCAGTGGCTGGTGCAATTTTGAATTATCTTACGCTGAAATGTGTCACCATGGCGTATTTGGAGACATAAAGTTGTAGTTAGCATGGTATTACCCGTTATTTGGGTAAATTAAATGAATTAATCACTACGCGTTATGTGTCTCGGAGGACTCAAGAATCATAATAAAAAATATCATCATAACTTAAAGCAAATCCCTGGAAAGAACACACACACATACATAACACACACACATATATATATATATATATATATATATATATATATATATATTCATGTATGTAAATAATTAATGTCCAACAATTTCAAAATATAAATTAGAAACTGACTAAATACTAAGTAACTGTTATTTCAAATTATTTTCACTTCAAAAGCATTTTAAATTCTTATTTTTAAGCATAATCTTCTAAATCTTAATTTACATAACATAACTCTATGATAAATGTCTTTTCAAAATCTTTGAGAACTGAAAGTTATTATCCATTTTATAATGTGAACAACTTTCTTGCATTTAGTTTTATTAAATGAAAAACTCCATGGAACTTAAAACACCCAACAGCTAATTTAATTTAACAGCTTTTTCAGAAATACTTTTCTGTATATGATGATGAAAAATATACTTTAAAACTCTTAACGTGATTAAATAGTATATGCGATATACAAAAAGAAGGTTTAAAATATTTTCATATTCAAACTTAGTCCTCGATACATAGCTTTTTAGAAATTTATTGCTATTCATAATTTTATTAATAGAACTGCTTTTTGAAAAGAAAGTTTCATAAAAATCTTATTATTACGTACATTTGTATTATATGCTATCAGACATAAAATTTATCCTTTTTGAAAAAAAAATATATGTATATATTAATGTTAAGTGTTATAGTGTACAGGATTAAAAGTAAAAAAAAATATCAGACCTATAAAATAAAGAATGCGCGAATGAATAATGTTTTGAAAAATATGTTTTAAACGTAGTGTGAGGAACATGCATTAGATGATGCAAATCTTGACCTATTAAACTAATGTAAAATATTGGTGTTTCTACAATAAATTACGTTAAAACTTCTAAAAGTATGTAAAATCTTTTATTAAATGTAAAAAAGTAAAGAAAGTTTTTTGTAGTAAATTGATAACTATTTTAAGTTTAAACTCAGTAAAAAAAATTGAAAAGTAAATTGCATGTTTCTAAGCCAATTAAAGAAAGTAATATTAAATGTTGTGTATATACATATGTCATTACATAATACTATTTAAAAATCCAGTACTTGCTAATAATACCGTGGACCAATTTACTCAAATTAAAGAGCATTGCCAATTCAAAAAACCATCAAATTCTTTCATCGTTAGATTATATTTGAGCCTTCATTACAACGATTTTCCCCTGCTGGTTGAATATCGTGTCATTTGGTGACGCATTTTGATTTGGTGAAATCGGTCGACGGTATAGTACATACCGAAAATCCTTGTTATTTAATCATTAGTTAACAGATTTCAAGTTATACAAGAAGTCATTACAAATTTTAAACCTATATGTATTTAGACATTTCATCTTAGATTTGTGAGCCCCTTCAATACATATTTGTGTAAAATAATTGTTTTTGAATTAGGGTAGCCTGTAAAGTTTTTTTCTGAAATTAATAATCATCCAAATAATGAATTTTAGAAGCTATTATTCGATCGTATGTGAGCCCAAATGATGAAAATCCTTGACGATCTATAAAAAGTTTTAAAAAAATGACAAGTATTTCATTTGCGTTTGTATTCCACTATTTTTCTATTCCTTCTATTAGCTCACAGTCTCCATATATTTATTTATTTATTTATCTTGGTGGAATTTTCAATCGTTAGTAAAATACATTTTAAAGCGCTCAATTGAGATGAAATTTTATATACATGATTAGTTTGGATGACAATTCAGTAATTTTAAATATAATTAATAAAAATTAATTGATTAAAACTAATTATTTAAAGAATTACAAATGCAGCTACGTTAGCATCATTTTCGGTGACTTAGCGACTATTTGGCGACTTGTGTCAAAACTTCAAAAGGTTTTTTCTCACGTTTTAAAGCATTCAGTTAAACTGAAATTTTATATACACAACTATTTTGGATGACAATACGATACCTTAAGGATATTTAACAAAAATTAATTACCACTTAATGTTGTCATTCTGTCATATGTATATAATATTTATATTAATTGTAACTATTTAATAAAAAGTAGCTAAAATAAAAATTTTGTTTGTTGATCTATGTAGGAATTGACTTAATTTTTTATATTACTTGTTTCTATATTTTAACTCATGAAAACTTTGAAGTTTAGTTCCGATTAATGTACAACTATTATTATTATTTAATAGCTAATGACAGAAGCTGACTTCTATCTACTTTTCACAAACTTTCGTTTGAACTACTCTTTTCACGAACTGCTTTTTCATTAGGTTATCGCAGCCTTTTAAAATGTATATAAAATTCTAAGTTATGCAAGTCCAAAACCAATACTAGAATGATGAATCTTTGTAATAGCTATTACATAGCACTAGTGACATGCGTCACACAATGATGTGGAAGTAATGGAAGCCCTGACAAGGGCTTTCAATTCATGCAATTCAATTCACAAACCTCATGCGCGCGAGAGTCTGACGTGTTCCCCTAGGGAATTTCTAGATGTCAATATATTGGATAAGCAAGAGAGATAACATAATTGCAGAGTGGTTAATATTTACTTCCGTTATTGTATACATTTATTCAGTAATCTAATTATTTCTTTTAATAGTTCAGTTCTTCAATGTGAGTTTTAGTATTCAGAAAATTCAACAAAATATGTCTCATTTTTTGAAATAGAACTTGTTTTATTCTACATTTGGCTAAACTAAAAATAACACTCACAGTATTTTGGATAATTAAAAAGGAATTACCATTATCTTATAATTATTTTAGTCATACTATGAAAATTGGAATGTTCTGTGTATATTAAAAATATATTGAGATTTACTTAATCAATGAATTAGACACGTTCTACATACTAATCATCACACTTTCTACGAATGAAATGAAACAGAAATAATACTTTAAATTTTGTATGCTCCTCAATGGAAAAAAACCAATCAACTGATTATTAGCATGCTTTTTTTAAACTGCAACGAAAACATTAAAAAATCGCTGTTATACACGAAAAGTTTTCGTTAAATATTATTTCTTTTTCCGTGTTTGTGTTTTTTTTTCAACCTGAAGACCTAAGTATTAACCTTTTTTCTATGCGTGGCCATTTTGCTTTTTTTATTAATGAATTCTTACGTAATTAATGCTGATAACAATTGCATGCATCAAAGCTCAAGTAATTTAAATGTATCAGATTTACTCAGTGGACAATTTTCATACCTTACTATATACAGATTTGCTTTATTCATATTGGCCATCGTAATATTTATTTACCCTAAAATTTTGCTGCTTAAACGAGGCATTGAAAACACTGATTAATTGAAATTTTTTATTTCATATTCAATATATATATATATATATATATTGAATGTGTGAATATGGTTAACTATATTCATCCTATTTAAGTACCATTAATCCAAAAGGTCAACTAACCCTCGAAATATGCAGATTTTCATCGCATCCCTAAATTAGCAGTTATCTATTTTTAGCAATCTTGTATCATGAAACCAACTAATCAACTGATTGTGCTCTACCTTTCTCTCTCTCTCCCTCCCCATTGTGAAATCAGCACCACCCTCCTTCGTGAAGAAGCTTCCAGAGAGGGGAGGGGTGCTCCGGAATACCACCAACGTCCAGTTGTCCTGCCATGTGGAGTGCCATCCCCTCTGTGAACTGGAGTGGCTGCGTAACAACGAGAGTCTTCGGGATTCGATCGTGTTCGAGAGCAAGCTTGCCCACCACAGGCCCGATCCTCGACGTAACCTCTTCAGTTCCATCAGCTCCGTGCTCATCTGGAACATGAGCTTGCTGCCGGTCAACAGCTTCGATTACGCCACCTTCACCTGCAGAAGCTCCGGGAATGAGATTGGAGCGGGGGTGTCCAGTACCATGGCTTTCAGGGTAGAATGTAAGTGACATTTTTTTTAAGATAAGATATTGGTGTCATCCATTCGGTTATGTGTTGGCAATATAAAAGAAATATTGTACACAATAAATTAGTATTTTTTTCATAGGGTGAATAAAAGTATTGAATTTACAGAGGTAAGATTAAAAAAAAGAAGACAAAGAAAAATATCTTAATAATTATAAATATTCGCGATCGAAAATATAAAGTTTCGCTTGATATTTAACTACAACAAGTCAAAAAATAAATTGCACGATGCTTTTATTACAGTGAAATGTGTTTAGCGAGGAAACTCTTAATACGAAATATCGGTTAATACGAAATAATACAATGATCCCGACAAACTACTATATATTTTCCAGCAGTTTTTTTTTCTATTAACACGAAACGAAAGTCACTTAACACGAAAAGAAGTAAATAAAATAATTAAAACACCAGGCTCGCTGGCTAAATTTAAAAGAAGGGTGAAATGAAAGAGGTAGTTTCACATGTTTCATAGAAAGAAGGCTAACTTGGCTTTGAAATAACCTCAGAATAGCCTGTGACGCCAATTTTGCTTATGTAATCTTCTTTTTAAGCCAAGCAAAGGTATCGTCTTCATCCCTTGACCATTGTTCAAAAGTACGAGGTCCGTCGCCAATAGCTTTCGTGTAGCTTTACAGAGTGGCATTAATGTTTATTTATTTATATTTGGTCACTAGGTCATTAGTCTCAATCTAGCTTCTCTATACTTAAGAATAATAGAATTAAAAGACAATAATGCAGCGCTTTCGTCACTGTGGTTCTTATAGATGGACTCTCCAGAGTCACAAAGAGTACAGGCTGAATAGTCGAATTTTAAAAAGATAAACATTCAATCGTGCCCGATCAAAACACGAAATGACGCCACGGCTACAGACAAGGAAAATCTGGTTTTGAACTAGTGAGACACTTTCAGGCCTTATCCTTAACTTCATTTGATGTGTAGGATGGAAACCTCCTCTTAAATTCTAATTTAATTAAAGTTTTGTAGAATTGAAAGGCATATTGTAATTAGAAGTTTTTAGTATAAGCGTTTCTTTCTTTGCCAGAAAATTGGCTCTTTCCTTTCTCTCGATATACGCTATTAACATCAGTCGAGTATTTTGAAATTTTAAGAGCTTTTGATTTATCTATGGTCCATTCCATCAGGACACGCGTTTAAAAAAACGAGAAACGAGAGTATCTTGAACTACATCCATCCACCATGAATCATGTGATTTCCCGTTGGGTATAAATATCCAGATTTCTGGAATTCGTTCTCTCTCATGTATTTGTTCTTAACCATGTAGTCGACTGCAGCACGTTGTGTCACCCATGCTTACTGTAATTAACATGTCTAGGTGTACCAAGATGTGCAATAAATTGGATTTATACTAATCACAAGACTGATTCGTCAATAACATTGAATACCACTCCAGCAATATTAAAGTAGTATTTCATATAAATATAGTATAATAAAATAAAATAAGATACCAAGTGGAAAAGTTATATTACCTACAAAGAAGAAATAAATTGGAGTTTAAGAGACGTAACAAAGGTAGATACAAAATGAGTCTTGGGACTAAAATGACCTATTATGATTTCTAGAGCGGTCGCTGAATTAATCCATCGATTTAGGGTTAAGCAATGCTTTATGGATCCATCTTCTCCGTATAGCAGAAATGTTCGACCTAATAGAAAAAAACAGAGCCATGTTGAAAAGTTAAGCCTATTCCTAACACACGTGAACCAGACAGTAAAGTAAAATTAAATGATTAAAAGAGAACAATAATGTTTCTCTCATAGAGAGGAATAATAAGAAAAAATTCTATAGAAAAAAATTAGGATATAAAAACTTACATGTAATAATGAAACCCAAAATAAGTGAGCAAACATGGAACTTAATATTATATGAAATTGAAGACACACACACACACATATATATATATATATATATATATATATATATATATATATATATATATATATATATATATGTATGTATATATATAAATATATATATATATATAATATATATATATATATATATATATATATATATATATATATATATATATATTCAATTTCACATATTCAGTCAACATTTTTAACTACATAAACTCTCCCCCCCCCAAAAAAAATTAAAGTTTAAATAATAAAGTTATAGGAGAACTAAAAGTAGTACTCATACTTAACAATTGTAGAATGAATTCTAGATGATTCGGTAAAACACGAACTAAAATCAATAGAATATTCCAAACACAATTCCCATATAAGAATGCATGGTGTCCATGGAGACTACGTTATAACATTTAAAATATAAACCAAATTTAGAGCTTATAGACTGAATGTATATCACATAAAGTCTGTAAAATATACCTAAAACCTTCAGTTGCATTCGTATGCTGTACTGATAACGGAAGTTGGTTCCGTGAATTGCTCTATAACCTTGCGTAAAAGAACTTTCATAGAATTCCTAAGCTGAGTCTGGTGGTTTTAATCCATAGAGCAGAAAGATCTCCTCATGTTCGATAATCCAAGCGTATTGAATTTCATATAGATTTCTTTGAATAACCTTAAGTCTGTGAGGGAAAAGTTCGCTTTGAAGAATATTTTTCCCTTCAGGAGTTTTAAAGAGTACGTGGACTTGAAAAATCTGGGGATATTTTCGTCTTTTTTTTGTTCGTGTATAAATCATGAAAAGTAGAAAGATCTGTCCACTGCAGTATGTGGACTTTGAAAAGAAAAAAAGAAAAGAAAAGGAGCTTTCTATAGTATTGCCAAAAGGGTTTTATAAAGTTTTGTGAAATATGAAGGTGAACTTTGAGTTAGTGTTTGAAAACCTTTCGCATATGTGGTCATCTCGTTAATCTTCAAAGGAGCCCATTGCTCTGTATTGAGGCATTAAGCTGTGGCATCAGGGTTATTCGATGTAATAGGAGCTGCATATGCAGACATAATGTTTAATCGATATTTTTTAAATCAAAATATGTTTTTTGAAAATTGATTATTAAAATAAGTTTTTTTGAAAAGTTATGAATAAAAGTACACATAAACTACTCATATTTCCTGCTACTCATTTTAATGTTATCTTGTTTACAGCAATATGAGTTTGTGAAAAACTAATTAATTCATTTTGCATAAATGGAAATGAAAATTTGAACAATTAAAAATGCGATATTATTTATTTTTTACACTTTATAATGCTAAATGATAAAAAATAAACCATAGATGCCTATATGGGAAATAGTTGTATATGTATCAAATATTCCGGTGTATTAGTCGAGAATTTTTGGAATTTTTAAAACTGAAAGTAAAGTGTTCGATTTATCTATACAGATACAATGATATGAAAAAAGGTCGCTTAGCGTAATCGGTAGTGCTTAAGAATACGGTTTATTTAAAAATTTCCTTTGGCCATGCATAAGTCATTTTAATCTCGTAGAATTTGAAGTGTTTTGAATCAATTTCTTACTGTACACAAATAAAGGAAATCACATATATAAATCCTTCAATGGCCGTGCCAAAATTGAAATTTTGGAGCAGTTGATAAATTTCACATTTATTTATTGGGCTGTCTGCATGCATGTGATCAAAGTGCAGCTTATTTTCCTTCCCGCGAATGAGTGAGTGATTATTAATGTCACACACTTAAGTATTAAGAATGCTAGTGGTAAAGGATCTCGTAAATTTTGTCCCCGTGGTCAAAAGAATAGAACGATAACTGAGCTGGCTCTCTATTCTCCTAACTTCCTCATCACACCAACGTGAGGACATGGGGTTACGACAGATTCATCGAGCATTAGCTTCTCTACGCAGTGGGTTTTCAATGGTATCAGGAATGAAACCTGCAACTCGTTAACGCTGACTACGACTTGGTAACGATGACAATTAGGCTACCATGCTGACTTTTCTGGGAATGAAATATAGGTCGACGAGCACATATCTTATACGAATTTCTCTTCTCGCTAATTTTCAAAGAACAAGAAACTGGAGACAGAAAGAAAGACTGCAAAGACTATCAGAAATAAGACTATCTTTTCTGATGTTTAACTTTATAGAAGTTTGATTCGAAGTTTCCCAACATTTGACAATGGCTTTCATTCTCTTAGAGACATGTTTGAAAAACGCAAAAACTTTTTCCTCTTCTTTTTTTTTAATTTGGCTTGCATACGGGTTTTGAATTTTAGGTTTATTTTTCTAGAAGAAATGCGATTCAGGTTATACATGGATTAGCTCATATTCAGAAATATACAATAGTTATATTGTTATTGGAGGGCCTATAATTTTAGAAAGAAATTATTCATTTAAAACAGATTATCAATTTGACAATTATTAAAGAATGGCAAAAACTACCATTGTAACATAGTAAAAATTTCAACAAGCATCATAAATTACACCCTAATTTTTCTCTTCATAAAAATCAAAAACTCGTTAATAAAGTAACAAAATGTAACCATATTAGATTTTTACTCTGCATTCATTGTTATTGCTTTTCCTTAAGGTTCCTTTGAGAACTTATTAGCATTAATGCACAGTTAATTAATAAAATTTTTACAGAGATTGCCATTATTTATTGTCAGTTTGTCATTCAGGCATCATTGAAACATTTTTCAGCGACGCCATCTGGCATATTAAAATTAACTTTCTTTCGTCAGAAAATACGTCGGCTTTTCATTTATTCCTCGGAAAAGACTCATTTTTTGGCAAATCTGGCGAAAGTAAATAAGGCTCCCCTGCCGAAGATTGATGAGGCCTCAGATTTACTGAAACTGTTTTGTTTTTAAATTGAGCATGTCTTAACTGTTCAGCTGGTGCTTGATACTTTTAAATAAATGTATATATTTTGTAAATAAGAAACAACTTTGGTGCTTTTTCGCCTTTAGAAAAGTAAATGATTCTAAGATTAAGTTTATTATTGTTTACAAATTTTTCAACCGAGTTAAATATGCAATTGCTATTATATATTGATGGCCGCTTCAGAGACACTATTTAAGAAATGTATTGAATTGATATTTATTTGAACAATTGTATTACATTACTATTATTTTCAAAGGCCACTGTTAAAAGATAAAGCTTTTTTTCGGAGCAAACTTTAAAACTATGTTTAAATTATATATATATATATATATATATATATATAGGGTGTTTCCGAATGCCGTGTACAAACTTGGAAAGGGAGGTAAATAACATTATGAAGAGCAATAATTACATTAGAAAGCATTGACAAAAACGTAACCCTAACGAGATAAAGAGACACAAAGACAGTAAAGCCACAACACATAATGTGGTGTAAGACGCTTTATTACACACCAAAAAATAGATAAAAAGTATGGCATAAAAGCATCACAGGAGGTGTTTGAAATATCGACCAGTGGCATCTATGCACTCACAGCACCAACGATACATGGATTGGCGGACATGTTCGAAAATACCGAGCGTTTCACATATCATAGCAGCAAAGATGGACATTCATGCCACCAGTTCAGTTTCAGAATTTACGGACGTATCGTACACAAGACTGTTCAAGACACCCCAGAGAAAAGAATCAAGAGGAGATAAATCAGGGAATCTGGGAGACCAAGCCATGGGACCATTACGCTAAACCACCTGTGTGGAAATGGCAGGTTCTTCCATAATGAGAGGACACCCCATTCTGTTGAAACCACATGCGACGCCGAACAGACGTGGGGGCATCTGAAAGCAGTTCCGGAAGTACCTCCTGTGGAAACACGAAATACGTGTTGTCTGAGTCCGGTCGAGGTGGTAAGTGGTGGAGGTTGAGCAAACTGTTCTCTATGATAATTGCCCACACATAACAGTGAAGTGTTGTTGTGTGACTCTTGGTCGGGTACTGTGTGGGTTATTAAAGGCCAACATGTGCGTTTTGAGCATATTGAACATCCCTTCCAGTGAAATGGTTGCTTCATCAGAGAAAACGCAAAACTGGCAAAGTGCATGCCTGTCGCGCGTTGGTTACCAAACCACTACACAAACGTGACATGTAGTGGATGATCATCTGGCTGTAATAACTGCACTATTTGTACATGAAGCGGAAGTAAAGCTTCACTATGCAGTACACGATGGACAATTGCTCGAAATCTTTCGGTTGCAACGGTAAGTGTCCGTACACTGCCACGAGATTCACGTCCACAGCATGCCACACAACTTCTTCGAATATGAGTGTTCGTGCTGTTCACGGCGTCCAGTAACTTCAATCACGGTTCTGAAAGATCCATGTTCCGCCAGGTTCTGATGCACTCGAGTGAATGTTTGACGATTCGGTTACCGCCTCGTTGGATATATTTCCCCATACAACCGAACAGCAGCAAGTCAACTTCCGATGGATAGGCTGTAGATGAAGTGAATATCTACCAACTCGGCGGTCTTATAACAATTCTTATTCATCGCACCCTGTCCATGGCTGAAATGAGGAAACCACATCTGCTGACCTTTCACACAGCGCCACCTATCCCTTTCCGCTCATGATTTCCTATGTAATTATAGCTTCCCACTGTGTTCTCCACCTGCCCTCCAAGTTTGTACATGGCATTCGAGGACACCCTGTATATAATATTTATTTATTGATTAATTGCATATTACATTTAAGAAGACTTGGTACCCTAAAAATTACAAACCTATCGTTTTTTTATTTTCATTTAATCTTATTCTTTGCATTATTATCTTTCGATTGATATTTCACTTGTGCATGTCGGAAAGTTAGAAGTTGACTAAAACTTCATTTGAAAACAAATTAGGCAATTCAGCCACACCCCCTTTTTAGAAAAAAAGCTAAAAAATGCTTTATGATAAAAAAAAATCTATTTTAGAAATAGAAATAATAACTATAAAAAAAGAATGTGTAGTATTAAAAGCAGAATATTTCCGAGGCAATACAATAATGTAATTTTTCTTCCTTGTGAAATGTGTGCATGTAAAATTTTTAAATTAAGGCATTTTATATTAATAATTTTATAATTTCAGTTCTTATTCCTGATATATTTTTCATACAAATGTAATACTTTAATATTATAAGAAGAAAAACAGCTAAAATTTCTGTCGTGACAGAAAAAAAAAAAAATTTTGACATTTTTCTTGAATTTTCATGGGCAATTAGTACTCTCTAAAAGTTGATCATTTATAAAAATGTGTGGGTTGAAAAATATGAAAATGCAATTATTTTAAAGAAAAACGTATAACTAATATCTTAAAGTGGTATTTTAAGTTTAATTAAGCTTATAATAATTATTTTTTCAGAATTATAAACTTTAAACCTGTTTTTCTCAGTTTGTGTTTTTCGAAACCTTAGTGCATTCAAAATGCTACTCCTTCGACAATTATTTACCAATCACTTCCATTCTTTTCTTGCGTGTTGAAAATAAAGCATGTAATAAAATTAGGGATCCGTTTTGCTATAAATACTTTTACTTCTTTAAAAAAAAAATAAAATGTAAGACATGTTGGCTTTTTCGTTGATTTTTAGCCTGTATATCAATATTTTATTTTTTTCTCGAAAACGAATGAAGTTATTCTAAAATCGATCCCTAAAGTTGTTTAGATCATCCATAAGAGTATTATAAAAAAATTTCAGGTCAAAAAATTAATTTTTACAAAAGGAGTAGGATTTTAAAATTTCCCCAATTTTCTTCAAAAAATTAAAATTTTTAAAATTGTGTGAATAATATATGAAAATTTTCATCTGGTAACATTTTCTTGAATAGAAACATTGTATAAAATGCTAAAATATAATTTTTAAATAAGTAAATAAAGAAGTTTGCTCAAAGGGTGCCAAGTCCCCATAAGGATCTAAATGATTTATGAATCAAAACTAAAAGATTGAATTCTTACAACATATTGTTCAGTATTGTCTTAAATTTTCCTAACCTTCAAGCAAAATATTTTAATCACCATGGACATTTTAAATTAGAAGAACATGTGCTAGAGTTGCAATATTGTAAGTATAAAAGCCATTGTAAAGTATTATGTTTCTCTTTCAAATATATGAGGCACAAAAAAAATGTCCCTTTGTATGTCCTTTTAAAATATTCCTGTGTAACGATAAGAGCTTATTGTATTTTTTAAAAAAAGAAATTGATTTGTATATATTTTTTATTTTTTGTGTGTCTTAAGTTCTCCTTAATACATACATTATGAATATCAAAATCTGAAGATTTATCAAAGCTAAAAGTTTATGTGGTTAATTTTCTTCTCTTTTGCGCCTTATCCCTCCTTCCCTTAAAGTGTTTATAGCTTCTTTTTTTAAAATTTTATTTCAGTTTTTACGTCTCTTACTCTTTTGTCTTTAATGCTTGCCCTTAAATAGTACATTCTGTTATTATAAGTAGCACATAATTAAATCATCTAATATATAAGAAATGTATTTTCAAAAAGATACATTAGCATTTTTTACTAATATAGATTTTTTCATACTTGCTTTGTAAAATTTAGTGATCTAAATTTATTTTTCATGCTTTACATGTCCTTTTTTTTTCTGGTAGACCCTCCTGAAAACATTCAGATATCCGCCGTCCGACTAGAGGTAATGGAAGGCGAGATTCTGGATGACCTAGTGTGCAGCGCTTCGGCCCATCCATTAGCGAATTATGAATGGAGAATCGATGGCAACCTGGTGGCCAGAGGACCTGTCCTCTCCTTCAATTCGTCCCTATCTCGAGCTATGGGAGGAAATTACACGTGCGTCGTTATGAATCGACACGGAATAGCACGAGCCACGGTCTCCATCACAGTATTACGTAAGTCTTAATATGTAATCATCTCAAATTTCAAAGTTAATAAATTGATAAATACGGTTTCATGAAAATCTACGTTGAACGAAGAGAAAGGTAGAAATAAAAATAAAGAATTGTTTCTAAATTTAATAAGTAGATTAAAAAAATAAAATACACCAAATGAAAGGTATTTGAACATTGATGAGAGTAATTTCATTATTTGTTAATGAAAACTAAACAAAAAAAAAACGTTTCACTGACAAATTATTTATTATTTTTAATATTACTTTATAAAAGTATTAGCTTATAAGCTCAATAGGCTAAATTCTTTATAGTCGCTTGTTATATCCAATATAACGGGTTATCCATTAAATTTAAATCTGACATTAGATTTGTTCTTGGTTTTCTACTCGTTATATTAAGATAAATTTTAAAACTTGATGATTAGCTAAACATGTTCAAATATTAAGATTGTTCCAAAAGATTGTTTAAAAAAAGATTTTAATATTATGCAAGTAAAGGGTGTTTTTTTGAGAGGTATAGAACTTTAAATTGCAATAAAACAACATTGTATTATTTAATTGACATGAATTTTTTGTATTCGAAAGATAATCTTGTGGCATTACATTTTAAATATGATTTCTGGCATAGGACTGACACGGCTGGTTCGGAAGTAGTCCAATCTGGACGTCCAATTTTCGATGACTTTTTCCAACATTTGTGTCCGTATATCTGCAATAACACGGCGAATGTTGTCTTCCAAATGGTCAAGCGTTTGTGGCTTATCCGTATAGACCAATGACTTTACATAGCCCCACAAAAAATAGTCTAGCGGTGTTAAATCACAAGATCTTGGAGGCCAATTCACAGGTCCAAAACGTGAAATTAGGCGGTCACCAAACGTGTCTTTCAATAAATCGCTTGGGGCACGAGCTGTGTGACATGTTGCGCCGTCTTGTTGGAACCACAGCTCCTGGACATCATGATTGTTCAATTCAGGAATGAAAAAGTTAGTAATCATGGCTCTATACCGATCACCATTGACTGTAACGTTGTGACCTTCATCGTTTTTGAAGAAGGATTCCACCAGCCCATAAAACGCACCAAACAGTCAGTTTTACTGGATGTAACGGTGTTTCGTCATACACTTGTGGATTAGCTTCACTCCAAATGCGGCAGTTTTGTTTGTTGACGTAGCCATTCAACCAGAAGTGCGCTTCATCACTAAACAAAATTCGCTTATGAAAATCGGGAACAACGGCAATCTCGTTTTGGGCCCTTTCGACGAATCTACGCCTTGCTTGATGATCGTTTTGATGAATTGTCAAACCAAACTGATAATAAATCACTTGACAGCTGTTAAATCGGTCGCCATCTTGAAAAGTAATGCCAACTTAAACTTCTATACCTGGAAAAAAACACTCTGTACTTTTAATTCATGTGCATTTTGTTTCCCTATGTTCGTTCTTATTGTAGAGAAATATCAATTTTTATAATAGAAAGTGCCTTCAAAATGCAAAAATTGGCAACAACAAACCGATTGGCTGGAAACGGGTGCACGTTTTTCATGTAACTATGAGGTCACAGGGATTTATGAGATGACTAGCTGGAATAATTATGTTAGTTAAAATGTGACTTTGACGTTGCATGAATTGAGGCCATATTTGAGATATAAATCTCTATGTAGAAGCTACATACTTGTGTTGTGTATATATATATATATATATATATATATATATATATATATATATATAAATTATTAAATTACTTTATCTAATCTAATTTATTTACATTTTGTCATAGTCTTTGCAGTCACAGTCCTGAATTAATTCTTAAGAATGTCCTTATTGAAATGACAATTTTTGATTTGAAGACAATTTATTTTAAGATCTTCATATTCAACCATAAATATTACATGTTATTGAAAATATTTTATTTCGAGTATTTGAATATTTAAAAAATCCATATAATCGAAAAGAATGTTTTGTGTACTAAGCATAAGTTATTAAAGTATCTGGTTGGAATTTTTGATAAAATGCTTCTAATGCGGCATTCAAGAAGCGCATATTATTTATGCTCGTAGATAGTAGCTAAGTAATATATATGATTCTAAATATAAATAATTTGTTGCAAGGTAATACTTCCCATTTTTTTACATATATCTTACTCATATTAAATATACACATATATTTAAGTTAGCAATATGTTTGTTCAACGTGCCTATATCATGTTCACAAGTAACTTTATGAAGAGGCAACTAAAAATACAATGTCATATTACGTTTTTTAATGTTAAGTTCTGGTTTATTGTTGTTTACTTCATGCGTATACGAATAATTTCCATATGCAACGTTAATAAAAAATGCAAAACACATTAAGGTGTGTTGGAAAGCTAAAATCTTATTTTTTTGACAATTTGAGATTTTTACATTTTCAAATTGTATAGATTTTAACCTTTCTAAAAATACCTTACTTTAACCTCTAGGGTATTTAGAAGCTCTTAAAACGTGTTTTTAAATAATCGTCGAATTTGGGCCACACCCTTTTTAATGCCGAAAATTGTAAGCAAATTACTTTGTTTTTGCTTTAAAGTGTAACGACCGATATAAACCAAAACATGTATCTTTTATTTTAAATTGAGCCTTTTATTTTTTTACTTCCTAGCTAATTAGAAGTCCCACTATATACATTAAAATCAATTTATCTCAAAATGTAAATTTTAATGTGTGCTGTACCTTTTCTGAAAAACTATTGTTTACAGGTATGTAAATTTTTTATGAATTATTTATAATGATGTCTAATATATACTAAAATGAGCTTTTTGTTAAAAAACTCAAAAATTTAATTTTTGCAAATTTTTTAAGTATAAAATGGGTCAATTTTCACAATGTTTGATAAAATATTTCATAATTTATTAAAAAATTCAAAAATAGCTAAAAGCTCGTTTTAGTATAATGAGAGAGGTGTACTTTAATAGTATCAAAAATTTCAAGCATGTACATAAAACAGATTTTGAGAAAAGGTACATCGAAAACAGCCAATTTAACATTGTCAGTATATATATAGAGAGAGGTTTCCAAATCCTCTTAATACGTGCAAATTTTCATGCTAGATCTCTGTTTTCATTTGATTTATTTAACAGTCAAACGGTAAACTGATGAGTTATTTGTTAGCCGTAAATGCTGTTACAATCAGTTGAGAAATGTTTAAATTAATTGTTAAGAAATTCAAAGTTCAATATAAAAATGCGCGAATGCCAAATCCCTGACATTGATTGTACGGAAATTTAATGATAAAGTAAAAAGTATATACACATCAATTTTCAAGTCTGATCCTTACAAAAGCCTGAATAAAGCACTGTTAACATTTGTTAAAGTATCAGTTCTCAAATTCGAACTTTTATTGTGACATAGATGTACAGTTTGAAATTAAATATAGTTTTGGTTATTTGGCCTTAATTCAAAAGTACGAGATTTATGGTCAATAACTCATATAATATGCTTCTACTTTTATATCAAAATCTGACTATCAACCAGAATACATATATTTATATGTATAATAAAATTCTACTCTAACAAGTGGTGGAACCTTGTAATGTTTTAAATATACATGCCGATTTATTTTAGTAATGGCATATATTAAACAGCAAAATTTAAAAAAAGTCGGATTCACGAAATAGTTGCCATATTTCTCCAAGAAGACCAATTTATTAGTCCAAAACCTTTTCCAAGTGAGTTATATCTGCCAGGGTTGGGAAAACAGATGGCTTCTAAACATTTAATTTTGTATTTCATATAAACTCTTGTATATACATGTCGAAAAGAAACTATTTGTGTCAAATTAATTTTTTATAAGAATAGTTAATGTTATAAAGGTTCTGTGCAAGTTAATACTAAATGAGAAATTTTGTTCGATTTATGTGAATTTGAATATTTTCAGAAGCAAATGAACTTACGCAATTCTTTATTTGCAAACGCTTAGTAGAAATTGTTAAGAAATGTGTTTCTATCCTAGACTCGATGGTTCCGAGAAACTGCGTTTACCCTGTGCTACTTTGTATAAATTATAGGGTCAGAATCATTAATGGCTAATAGTTAAATCATTTGCCTGCTATCCGAAAGCCATCAGGATAGATTCCGGCCCGGGACTAATCATCGTAACAGTTACTTAATGATTTCTCTGAAAACGAAACGCCAGTTACATTGTATTACCTAACCAGAAACTAAATGCTGATTGTCAGAAACATCAACCATCGATTTAAGTAATGTAATTTAATAATTTATATGGAAAAGGAGATAGGTGACAAAAGAATTAAAACGGGTTACCATTCGAAACGATTAATGTGATATGGATGTAAATTAAATAGCCAATATGGAAATTAGCTTGATTCTAAGTTTTCATCTAAGTCAATGACATTGATCGTATTTCATTTTAGATATACGGTACTATTTTAAAACACAGAAAACAGTGTAAAAATGTATTAAATTCATAATCAAATGTATTAAAATAAATACAAATGAATGAATGCTAAAAATTTATGAAATAGTTCAAATGTTTCAAAGTGTCATACCTTGAAAACAATTTCATACCACGTATACGTGTTACTGAAAAAAAAATTAGTTAAATATAGTTATATTTAATTTAAGCATGCAGTTATGCATATAGTTATATAGATGTTAAAATATAGTTAATAATAATACATAATAATACATCTTTTCACGATTAAGAGAAACTTTTTCTCCCATTTTCAAATTAGAAAGTACCGTATTTAGTTATAACCTTATTTCTATTTTTACACAGAATACCAGCAGAGAACTTATGCCAAACGTAATAACGTAAAAGGGTACGTTTAGAAGAAAACTCTGTCAAATCAATTGGTGCCAAATGATAAAACATCGTTGGCTGTGCTTTTTTTCTTATTACTTATTTCAGTTTATTGTCCCATGTAATAATAATAAACAGGGTTATACATAATTCTCTCCTGGGTTTGAAGCACTGTAGTTAAAGGAATAAAAAAACTCTAAGACGCAAATACAGGAAAAAAGAACGAAAGAAACATTTGAAAACGTACAGAAACAATTCAAGTTTTATATACATATTTTACAAACGTTCTACGTGTGAAACCTTGATTTTATGGCATGCATAAATGTGGCACACACACAATCCGGTTTAATCAAAATTCTTCTGAACAGTACTATCAACGTTACTTCCGGCACATGGTATCCCTTTACGCAGTTCTGCTACATCACGTTACAAAGGGGTTACAAAAACTTGTTCATATGTAAAAAACAATGTTTTGGAATAACAAGGGCTGTCAATAACGTTGATTGTATTATGTTGAGTAGAGGGTGTCAGGAACTGAACTATCGCACTGATATATGCCTTGTAACCAATGTTTCACTCATATAACACTTGTAAAGCTCCAACTGGATGACGTAATTGGTATGCTAATGGCCTTGTACTCCAAAGGTAGCGATTTCAACCCTAGTCCAAGTGAGGGATTAAGTAATAACGTCACACTGTTTAGCTACTCGAGGGCTTTGGGTCCTCCTTTTCTTCTTCACAATTTCGAACCATGGTCAAGTGACGAGGATGACATATGAGTTGACACCACAACAATGATAGGTCATTTCATCTCTTGACAGATTTAATGTGCATCGCTCCCCAACACGACGCGTCTTCTGCGGTACTAGGCTCGAACTTCTGATACACAGGTCGAGTCCGTTACCTTGACCACTAGGCTACCATGGCAACCACCCCCTCCCATCTGGGCCCAAATTGGTAGATTTTCTTGATGTAGAAAACTCACTGTGCCAATGCCGTATTATTATGCGGCATGTTAAATATCCCTTGAGTGTCGGTTTAGCTAACGTTCTCTCGGCAAAATTAAGTTCCTTTTTCCATTGCGCATCGTCAAACTTCAGGTGCCTCCCTCTGGGGAGAAAACTGGTTGTCAAAATAACATTGTGGCGATTGGTATTCCACCTATATGGTGCCGCACTAAAAAGTGATACCACCACCCGGAGAATGTACTAGGTATGCAATGGTAAACACTAATCCGCAGCTTCGTTGACAAAAGAAACGTTTGTGAAGTATATAAATTAAGGTTGCATTGTTTCAATATCCTTTCAAATGTTCTTTTTTGGTGTATTCGTTTTGGTTTATTACTGCAGCACTTTGAAACCCAGGAAGGAGGGAATTATGAATAACTCTCTATATTATTGTGTTTTCTCGATAGTTTTATGTTATTCAATAAGTATTACTTTGTGCAATAATAATGTACATTTGAATAAATGAAAATCAATCCTGATAAAAAATACATATTGGTACAAATTAAATTGACATAATAATCCAAAACACTACATTTTGTTACGTGTTTTTCTTATGATGTTTCTAAATTTTACATATATAAAAACTAAATAAACAGTTACATTCAAATGTTAGCAACCTTATGGTCCTCTAAAGGTTAATATCTCCATTTCAATTACACAAAACTAATAAATAATTTTAAATAAACTCTTCATAAATAAAAGCTTTATAAGTGGTTAATTTACTTAACTTTCACATTGATCAGCATTACGATCTAGAAAATGTCATCGTGCTGTCTGAGAGATTTTAATGCTTATAAAGTGTATGTTGTTTGCTTACGTATTGAAATTTAAGAACAAAGTGTCAAATTCTTCAACCAATAAAGTCATGAATAAACAGATAAACTGCGTCTACTCTGACTCGAAAGTAAACTCTCAGATAATTTCCAACATGAAATGATTAATTTAACATAAAAATGAAACATAAATGTTAAAAGCATCTCGGCATGCATTAAAAAATTGGATTCATTTATGACTTAATTTCTGTGTGTTATTTTTAGATAAAAAAAAAGAAATAAATTCAATAAACTATTTATTTCATTCAAATATCAAATGTTAATGCGGCATAATTACCAAACCGCTGCAGGATATCTTAACTCAGGCAGCCTGACAGCTCTAAAAACTGACCGGTAAGAGAAAATTTTAACTTCATTATTCTCTCGCAGCCATTTGCCTTTTCGGCTACTGAGACGTTCAGTCTGAGAGAGCTTGCTTAATTTTACACTTGATTTGCATAAAACTAATTTACCTGCTCCTACGGGGATACCTGAAACTTTCCCCTTCTAAGAAAACCATTAATTTACTGCGCCTTCAACTTTTGATTGCATTATTTGAATTATTTTGTCGAACGCTTAAAGAAAAAGGAGAAAGGGGAAAGTTAGGGGGAACTTGAAAGTTTTTAAAGTTAATTAATGAAACATGATTTTTTTTCTTCCCCTCTCAGAAAAGCTTACGTCAAAATATAGTTAAATGTGTATGCTAATTTAGATTTTTGTTTGAAAGAAATAGCTGGATCTTCTGATATGGACCATTACTAGAAAAGGTAAAATAATAAAAATAAAGAAAATAATTGAATAAAAAATAATCATCAAAAGATTTTTGGAACTATTCCAAAAATAGCGGAACTAATTAGTTTATGATATGATGAAAAATTTAATTAGTATTTAAATCCTGTAGCGGATTTAGTGGTAAACAGTGTTTATTTTCAACCTTTTTTTATCTTGCAGTATTTTTTCAAGAAAAGCCTAGTGTTCATTTGGGATCTTTATGTCAAATCATTTTATTAATGAGCTCTCTGTGATTATTTCTTAGATTCAGTCGAGCTTCTTTGATTTTTTAATAAATTAAAGTTTCATTTGACGTTATGAAACTTGTGCACTGATCTTTATGAAATAAATTCATCGTGGTTTCGGTTTCATATTTTAATTCCGATTGATTCAATAAATGATTTCTTTAAAGTCAAAAATAATAAGCAATAGTTAAATATTTGAAAGGCTGGAACAATGCATTTCAGTATAATCCCAAATACTAACCAATAAAAATCAAAAAATTAAATGTATATATATATGTGTCTTTATGTATATACATATAGCTTTAAAAACACTTGCTAATTAATACCAGATTATACTTTTCAGTTTAATCTCACTCAGAATTTAATTCTGATTTATAATTTTCTGAATAATGTTTAAAATAATTTTACAGAAATTATAAGAGGATTTTCTATAAATCTTCTAATCTTAGGAGACTAGATGAAAATGATTTAAATAAAATGTGAAAAATGTACACAGTGATAAAAATTAGCCACACATTCTTTTTTCTTGTTCCACAAACATTAGTAATAAATATTAACTTCTAACCAAAATTCAATTTATTAGAAGTTAATGCTATGTTTTAAGTTTCTATGTTTCATAAAAATTATGTGGCACTTATTAAATTAGAAAGTAATTACTATATTAAAATTATTTTAGGGTAAATCTTAAAAAAAAATATGTGCGAGAACTGGATAATGTATGAAAATAATTTGTATCTTTTTTTTAAAATAAACATTTCAAGTTTGGAAATTTGTTATAAAGACATATTTTAAGGTAATGAAATTTAAACAACAGTTAAATTATTTTCAATTTAGAAATTGGCCTACATTTTCTTTGGAAAAGTATGAATAATATACAAAGGCGGGGGAATATAATGTGTTTTTCAAATGTGTTTATAGGAAATAAAAATGTTTTTTTACAGTAATTTAAATGCTTACTTTTGGTGTGGGTTCGCTTTGACAAAATAAGAAATACCTGTTCTAATTTTCATAGAAACAAAATAAAAAATTCTTTGAAGTTACCATAACTATACATCAATTGAAATTGTCCTCAGAGGAAAATGCAAATTTTGAGACCTATATTGTCCATATTAACTTTTCAGGTACCTAAAATGAATCATTATAAGAAAATTCGTCTTATTATGGCCTCATAACATGGGCAATTGTCTGCTAATTTCTCACCAGTTATATGAATATTTTTCACTATTTAATGAACATTTGGAATTTTTATTTCAGTATTTGTTGTTTGGTAATAATTGTCTCATGTATAACTGGGTAGAAAAAATAAAGAAAGCTCGACATGCAAAACATATCTCAATTAAAGATGTATCATTCTCAAAATAATCTCATTTCAGGTTGGTTAGTTTTAAAATATCGTATATTCTTGAGCTTTTAAAAACAGCATTCCCATAAAAAATTTTGATTAAATTAATTTTTTTTAATTTCTCAAAGTTTATTTTTTAATCGAATTTAATAGAATAAGAAAATAAAAAAGAGCTCAGGTTTCTTTTTTGCATTCCTTATGATTATAAGTAATAGTTTAACTTTGACAATTTTCTACTTGTTTTCACTTTACGAATTTCTGAAAGTAAAATTCATCCCTCACACATTACAATATAATCCCGATATGTATTTCTTACTTCTCTTTTGATATAGATTTTTTTTCTCTGAAATACAAGTATGTAACTAAATAGTAGTAATAAGAAAAATGAAATTCAACAAACTAAACAATATTTTTTTGAGTCATGTTTACTGTATTTCTTAAGAATTATATAATTGAATATTTTTTACTCATATAAAACATTATTAAGAAGCCCTACAGATTCAGATTAACTTTATTGAAACTTTATAATACATATTATATTTCAAACTTAATTAAATAGCTATTGCTGTAGGCGTTCTAGATTATCTGAGCATTAATTTTTTATTGATACGAGGTGCGTAAAAAAATCACAAGAATATTCAAATATTTTTTTTTTCTTTTTGTACTCGAATTTCTCTTAACATCTTCCGGAAGAAATTTCTTTTTTCATTTCTTGCTTTTTTCACACTCTACCTGTAGGCGTATAATCAATAATCTTTTATATAATATACACAATCCTTCAAGTAGAGTCTTACTTTTAACAAAACAAAACAAAAAAAAAGAGGGAAAAATGTTCCGTATTAAATAATTGACAAAAAAAATTGAGATTATTCTAATAAAAATTAAATTTTACAATTTTATTTTTTGCGCAGGATTAAAAAATATTTTATCTTAAATTGTTAGGACTCCCTATAACTGATTTTGGATTAGATTTACTTAGTAAAAAAAAATATATATAAAATTTCCCTGCTCATATGTACCACATACATAATGTTGATTCAAAGTCTTTTTATATGTTTCTTTCCCGACTCTCCCACCCGTATCTGAGTGATCACATTCACAGTCGTTGAAAATATTTATGATTAGGCTATGGAGTTGAGTATTGATTCTAAAACAGATAAAAGTGTTTTTTTTTTAATTTCCCAAGTACTCAAGTTTATCAATAAACACAATTTTATAACTATGGTATTTTTCTCCAATATAAAATAATCTCAACATATTTTAGCTGTGCATCTGTTGCAGGTATTAAAAAATATATCCCATGCATTTATTATTAATCTCTCTCTATCTCATTGCTTACTTTAAAAAAATCAATTAATATAAAAATAGAAAAATAAAATAAAAACAATATGCTTAAAAGAGAGAGATGCAATGCGGATTAATGATTTCCATGCAGAAGTAATTATGCGTTATGAAATTACTTAAATAAATCTAATTTATTCAAACAATTTTTACAATGGTTTCCAAGACACTTTTTCACGGTGAAAGTAATATAAGATACTACTTACTGTGAAACTAAAATATTGAGATTTGACATAGAAAAACCATCTCATAGCAGATCGGCTGGTTTCACAAATATTTCAAAACCTTTCAAATAGTACTTGTAGAACTATTTATTGTTTAAACTATATCACATTAATGTTATTTTTAACATTTATCAATAAAATTAGATATATTACTCACAAATAATGAGGAATCCATTCGTAGACCATCACATAACAGTTCATTTGGTTTCACAAATATTTATGTAAAACATTCTAAACAGTCCTTGTATAAAGATTAATTGTTTGAAATACCTCAAATTAAGGACATTCCTAAGATTCATCAATCAAATTAAAATACATTACTCACAAATAATTAGGGATCAGTTTGTTGATCATCTGGAAAATAAAAATATTGCAATTACATGATGCCCTCCAATTGATATAAGGGTAAGTAGAAAAAGTGTTCAAGTAAAACTATATCCCTCCGTCCAAAGAAACCTTACAATCCTCATTCACCACAACTTTCTTCTCTTTTAGCCCCCACAAAGGAAAAACAAATAATAAGATATGATCAGTACAGCCTGGTGCATACTTTCTTCTATACACAACATAAGCTACCCAACACCCCTGCTATATTGTTTTTTCATACAGATATATGAGTAGGGGGAATCCCTTCTATCCCGTATAGGTCAATAAATCGAATTAGTAGTTCCTGCTGCAAGTGCAGTCTTACTTGTTCCAAGTGCACCAGCTGGTTAGAACCGGAGTCGGCTTACAAGAATGCGGGGACTCATTGCAAAAGCTCACGCATTAGCGAGTTTAGTTTCAGGCGCCTTTATGTGCGAAAAACAAACAAAATTTCTTTTCAAGTTTTAGCAGTCCGGGTTTATTTATTTTTTCTCTTTGGCGGAGATGGCAGATTTATTTGTTTTATGAAAGTTTACCAGAGATGAATTTTGTTGGTTTACTTTAGGAGGAGAGTGTGGGAATATTTTTTTTCTTTCATTCGCGTCTTAAAAGTTATGAATTGCTTGGTGTGAAGTTTCACTGAGATTTCAATGCGAGATGAAGTTTTAGTTCTGAACTTAAATGCGCGTTTTTCTTAGGGAAATGAAAATCAATTTTGTGAATGAGAAGACCTCCCATACCTGGAAAGAATCTTCCTTCAAGGCTTTTAAAGGGAACAAATTAATAAAATTTCGTGTATTATTTAATTTTATAACAATAAACACTATTTATTTATATTATTTTTACAATTATAGTGTAGGAAACACTCACATACATATAAATAACGTATTTACTCGAATCTATTTTTTCAGTGTTAATGCTAATGAAAATAGGGTGCTGCTTAGAGTTGAAGGCAAAACATTTGTTGGAAGAGGAAAATTGAATTTTTACCCCTTTCTCAAAATAAAAGTGTAACCTTCCATTCTAGCCACTTGCATCGATGACTTTTCCCATTCCGCAGTTAATCTTCAGTGTATCCTATTCATTTCAGAGTATTCAGTGTATCCTATTCATCGTTTTCTGTAAATATTTAGGAATTTTTTTGTGTACGCTTTATTTTAATTACAGTAGAACGTCGTTTATCCGAATGATTATTATCCGGAGCGTCAAATATCAGGACCAGGTTGTTTTTTTTGTCAACTGCAAGTACTGTATATGAATATGTTTTTGAGCAGTGCAATGTTCAACAGCTGTTTTGTGTGAGATTAAAAGTGACTTTTGGCAGAAAACGACTAAGGAAGTATTGCTGCTTTTGCTGAAAACCTCAATATGAAGGACGCTTGCTACATGTTAGCCATAGTGTGGGACTCGCTCGAAAAACAGAGCCTGAAAAATTAATGGAATAAGCTGTGGCTAGATTTAGAAGGCGAAAAAGACTTCAATGACGACCTCAAGGAAGAGATTACCGGCTTTGTCCAATCTATCCCAGGGTTTCAAGAATGCGATGAAGATGTAGAAACCTGGATGGCATGCGATTCAAAAGACTGTGGATTTCAAATGCTAAATGATGACGAGATTGTGATTTCCGTGCGAAACGAATCCAACCCTGTCGACGATGAAACGGATGAAAATGAGGACAACAACAACGAAAGTAGTAAGAGTCCCTCAAATGCTGATGCGTTTTCTGCATTAGAGACAGCTATGGAGTGGAACGAACAACAATCAGTGATGTCGTACTCAACTACTGTTGCTCAAGAGAATCAGACCTTGCAGCGAAAAATAAGTGATTATTTTCCACAATAAAGGTAAAATTGCAATATTTTGCACCTATTTTCCTTTTTCTTCAAGCACGTGTATTGCATGTGATGATTTTCAATTTTCGTATAGTGTCCGGTTTAATATACTGCATGGATCGCATTCGATTTTCGGTTATCTGAATAATCGCGTACCCGAAAGGTGTTCGGTCCCAATTGATTCGGATAAACGACATTCTACTATACCTAAATATCAAAGATATCGATAATAGCATCAGTATGAATTCACTTTAACATAAGCATAAAAAGGGAGTCAATTTTCTTTGCAGAAAAAAAATGGATACAGAGCAGCGGCATATCAAATGCATTGGATGGCACGGAAGACTACATCGTGCGGGAAAATGGCGTCGCCAGCACCAATTCCATAGTCAAGTGTAATAATGGAAGAGGCGAATCCTTTTCGAAACATGATACTTACGGTTAATTATAGGTTCATGCATTCATTTGAAAGATTTAATAGTCGTAAAATAAATTTAAAATTTTAATTTCTCGTTAAATATATTTTTTTAAAAAAATGTTAAGTATCGGATATTGTGATGAACTTTTTACACATTTTTTTTTATTTTTTCCCCAAAACGTAGATAATTGGGAATTCGCCTTAGAATCAAAGACAACATTTTTTCACAAAACCATTTTGAGATTTTGGGGCGGGGTTTAGAATCGATGGCGGATTAGATTTAAGTAAATACGGTTTATATGTTATTGGAAAAGTATGAAATGTTGGCATTCTATAGAATGCCTAACCCTTATACAGAATGCTGGACACTTTTAGGCAAAGTTTGAAATATATATGAGATGTATTACATACTTTTTAGGCATTTATAGAATGCCTAGGCATGTTATAGGAATGACGAAAGCTATTAAGGCTAAGTATGAAAAAAGGTCATTATAAGGCTATTATATCAATGACGTACATTCCTAAAATACAAATGTTATTCAAACAAAATAATGAGAGTGCCATTAAAAATAAATATTCAAAATACGCAAAAGGAAAATTTGTACCAAACAAAATTTATGTCTTATTATTAAGGAAAACAAAGTTTTCATATGAAAAATAAGAAATTAAAATTAACCTACTTGTAGCAACATGATAGGATTGAATGGCATGTTGAATTACATTTCATTAAATTTTTCACGCAAAGACAATTCCTATGTTGGTACTTTGTTCTACGCATATGTACTTTTGGCGAATCCTTGGCCGCTTCGTTGGACTGAGCAATTGCAACTGACTAGATAGAAATTTCGTGGTCAGGAATATCTTTAATTCTAAGCGAGTTCTTAGGACACAAAACAAATAGTGATTTTGCATATACTTGATATTTAAAATTACTTCAGAAGTCCAGAGTCAATAGAAACTTTTCCCAATCATCACAAGTGTCAATATATTGGCATTCTGAAAAAAATCGCAGATTTCACAACAATGCTTTTAAAATAATTTTCTGTTTTTTTCTGGCAAGATTCACAATGATTGGTGTGCAGTTCAATATCATAACGTGTAACACGTTTGTATTTGGTTGAAAGCATTTTCAAAATTCTATCACGTCCTCAGAATCGGTGACGTAATACTGTGTAGCAGTGCTTCCCAACCCTTTTATCTTCCGGACCGATCAACTTTTGATAACTTTATCGCTGCCTGTTGAGGGTGGGTCTTATATTTAAAATGGTTTCGATCTAACAGTTTAATTGTATTTAAACATGCTTTCAGAATAAAACTCAGTTGGAGCAAAAAAATGAATATGAAGTGATTTTACATGAAATATAAAGTGATTTCCATGAAAAGTCGCACAAACAAGAGAGAAATACACCACTAGTAAATAAAATGGAAATAACTTAATGCTCCTGGAGTGACCCGATACCATTTGATCCATTTGATACCATTTGGGGACTACTGCTGTATGGTACTGACACCTTCTTTAACAAGTTAAATGAGTTTACATTTATGCTCCACAAACATCACGCCATAGCTTTTCATCAACCAATAGTCCCTGAGTTCCTTCTAAGTTGTCATTTTGGCATTTTGTGCATCAACTTCTAATAAGTAATTTCACTTTTTTTCGTTTTCCTTTCTTTTGTTTTGTTTTGTTGTATGAACTTGAATTTTTGGCTAGCTCGTCATTGAGTAGTTGTTTGCTAAAGACCGTGAGTCCTTCTCCAACATCACAGCTTGATCCTACATTTTCATGCAGCACAGGATTAAACCAAATTTTTGTTAAAATAGTTTAAGTAAAATTGATTTTTCTGACACTCCCTAACAAATCGTTATGTACAACTGACAAATTCTGAGCTTGAGACATGCGTTCAAACTCTCGTGTCTTGAAACGCAATATTCGAAACGAACCGGAGATGTATTTCCTACTTAGCCGGTTTCTCAATAGGCATTATATAGAATGTTAGGCAATGTGTGAAATATGAATCCTTTCATTCATTGCCGAGTAGTTTTAAGCATTCTATAGAATGCTGGAGATTTCATACTTCTCCAGTAATATACAGTCTTAGTTTCTGAGGCTAAAAATTTGCTATTACTGCTGTGTGTGTCTTATTTTTGACCTATATCCATATATTCCTATTTATTGATTTGCACTACAAGATTATGTGTATTATATATATATATATATAGAGAGAGAGAGAGAGAGAGAGAAAGAGATTTATATAAACCATTACTTGAAATACAGAAATGATTGGAACACCAATGATAAAGGAAACAAATAGAAATTGGAATTTAAAAATGTAGACGTTGCAGTGTTATAAGCAATGCTGGATGAGGACAGCTTTTAATTTTAAATAAAAGTGGGGTTAACCAGTTTTTTGTAGCTAGCCAACCCTTCTGCTTACTTTTTATAATACTGAGCAAAATCCAACTGTAAAATGGGATATAAGCTTTTAAATCATTATAAGGAAAACGTAACTTTCCTAAAGATTTATTCAAAAAGGTACAGATCAAGATAAATCAATGAAAAATAAGCAAGTTATATCCAGATTCAAATGTCAAGGACAGATTACCTGAAATATAGAATAGCAATAAGTATATAAAATCATTTTTACTAAAAAAAGTTATAAATTAAATAAATTAAGTTGAATACTAAAACTATAGGAATAAATATTTTTATATTTGTCAACACTGGGGTTAATATATTTGAGTGACTAAACTTTAAAAAAAAAACAATTAGAAATGTGTACTTTAAAATAAAAATTCAGGTGTTTTTAAGAAATTAAATAATTTATGTGTGAGGTCGTTACGAAAAACAATTTATTTGCTTTTTAGTTTAAATTAAATGGAAAAAGTGGTTAAGGGAATTTTATCTTCCATGTAATTTTATTCAGTTTCCTAAAACGCTAGAATATACATTTATGTTCAGTAAAAATGATGAAAAACAATTCAGAAAGTTGGGACATACATATTTGAATGAAAATAAAATAAAAATTTCAAGACTCGGAAACATTTTCTCCAAAAATTTATGGTTTTGTTTTGAAATTCCTTTTTACTAGTCGCAACAATTCTTCTCCGATTTTATTTAAATCTTACTAGCAGTTAAAATAATAGAAAACATCTTAATATATTCATATTAAATCTTATTTACATAATGGAAATAGAGTAATTGAAAATATTGTAGTAATCTATCTATAGTTGACAGAGCTCATAAATAATACTTTACTGTAATTTAGATATATTTATACTCTATATGTAAAAAGCTTTAGACTACAGTAAAAATACATTTAAAGATAAAATTCTGGCATCTTTTTTTAAATATGTATTCTTAAAAAGTTAAGAATACTTTATGTAGTAATTTATTTTTTCTCTGAAGCATTTAATCATAAAATTAATATGATAACTTCATAGCGTATTTTAAAAAGAAATGAATTCAATTTTAAGAGATATTATGAGAAATGTCTCATAAATATTCGGTTTTATATATTGGTTTTGAAATAGCTAATATACTTTACTTTTGAGGTAACACGCAAGATAGGAAATTCGTATTTAAAATAACATATATTTTAGAATATTTTATCCAAAATTATAGTGAAAAAGCTCTTTTTAAATTTAGTAAATATGAACTAAATTCGTGACATACGGTATTTTTAACGTCCTGGAATAATACTTCGATTAATATTTTTAAATCGAAAAAATTCATGCGAGCAGCTGATTGTAATCGCTGCTTACTCTACAGTTTTGATTTATAGTTAACAAAATATATCAACGTAAAGAAATATTTCAATTTGAATAATGTGTATCAATTTGAGTTCCCGGTCATAAGCAATGTTTTAACTTCACCAGAAGTCATAATTTAGTACATTTTGAAAGAAATAATGGTACGTACTTATGTATCATAATACACTCTTGCATAG
Organism: Trichonephila clavipes; assembly: GCA_019973935.1. Taxonomy (NCBI): domain Eukaryota; kingdom Metazoa; phylum Arthropoda; class Arachnida; order Araneae; family Nephilidae; genus Trichonephila; species Trichonephila clavipes. The sequence goes on along the minus strand of BMAU01006929.1, from coordinate 19,666 downwards.
ATTTTTTAAGAGCAAAATTCTTAAAACAAATATTCACTTTGCTTTCTATTCTTTCTTTTGCTGAAATTGTGCTGCAATTTTTTTCCAGAAAATAATGTAAATTGATTACCGAATAATAGTTACCAACAGTTATGATTATGCCATTTATGCATGCGTAGATTCTTAAGCACATACTGTCGTAACGGATCTACACGCGATCTTCTAATTAATCCTCTTGGGAAATCTTTGGGCTATCAATTCGCGTTATTCACAACCAACCCTTCGGAAGAAGATAATCATGATATTTAAATTAACTTATTATAAATAGGCGAGGTTTTATAACTTGAGGGAGAGGAAGAGCGAAGATATACTCCAGACAGGTGAAATTGCTACTAAAGGTATATTAGAATTATAGGAATTATTAGAAGGAATCCTTAAAGTGACGGCTGTTCACGAAGATTGAATAAAGATTAGATTAAATCGAATTATAGGTTATATCCTTAATTTTGATAAGGATCAAGTTAGTCGCCTAATCACTCACGTTTTACTGTCGTTGTTCCACTTTCACGATTTTCATTGAGACATCCTCTTAATAATATTAGTTGAAATTGTATCGATTCTTAGTATTGAAATAAATAGATTAGAGTTGAATCATGTCGAGGGTTTCTTCCCTTTCCTCTACACATCTAGATGCTCGCGAGAGAGGCGCGATCCTTTAACCCTGTGAGTACAGATATATTTACTTAAAAAATCGAATAAATAATATTGCAACCAATGACATACTAAAATGCATCTTCATCAAGAAGGAACTGACTAAAATTGTAAGGAAATCTGTTATTATATCAATCTGTTTTTTTTATATTACTGATCTAATGCTTTGAGTTTATGCACTTTTAATGAAATAAAATATAAGTTAATAATTATGTTCATGCTATTTGAGAAAATTATTAAACACTATAATCAATACAACTTTTTTAAGCAAAACACACTATTTATTTAAAAGTAATTGCTTCGCACAATGTTTTCCATTTAAATGCGAGATTATTTAAACCGAAGAAATGATGCTATGTTAGAAATAAATCAATTATATGCAACAAAAAAAAATACAAGTTGTATACTATTTTGTTTACAATTAAACAGTCAATATACTTACTTTTTTTAAAATGCAGACGAACCCTGATTTAATGGACCCCAATTTAACAAATTTCGCGCCTTAACGATTTGTTTTTATTTCCCCTATTAAAACAGAGACAAAAACTCCGTTTTAACAAATAATAAACCCGAACGATTAAACGAATTATTTTAGCCGTTGAAACATTTCTTCATGACTGTATTAGAAAAAATTGGATATTTTTTTTCAAATGATATTATTTTTGTCCGAAACAAAAAAAAAGATTATTCTTGTAAATAGCAAATTTCGATGGGAAAGAGTGCAGACCATTATTAGACTTAAAAGGTGCGTATATGAGTCATGAGTGCAACCTATCGTGTGAGTTTTTAATAGGATAGGAAACACATTCCTTATCTCATCCCACGCCACAACGCAAGGGATATTTTAAGACTAACTATTATGTTATATTTGATGAGGAACTGCCTATTTGTACAACTGAGGATCAGGAAGTTGCTGATATGCCGGGGCCAATGAACATCAATTCTGATACAGAAATCGATAATGAAACTCTTATTAAAACGGTTACATTTTCTAATGTTTTACATTCCATGAAAACATACCTCATGTAGCAGGACATAAATGACGCAGTATTTTCTTCTCCGTACAAAGTCGAAAGAAAAACACTCCTTCTTGCCAGGATTCAAAAATATTGTCGAACATCTATTCGTCAGTATTTAAAAATTTCCAATTAACTGATGCCTGTGGCGCACGTAAGGATGGGGGGGGAAGCCTCTGATTTTTTATTTCGGTTATCATCCTATGTATATAGTACATAAATTTAAAAAAAGTATTTACTATTAATGATAATTTTATTAATTAATGTTAATTATTTATTACATAATTATTTTTCCCACTGTTTTTTCCGAAAAATTGACAAAGTGAAAGAATATGTTGGGCGCCGTATTGGAACATGATACGAAACTGGTGAACTTGCTACTCTGCGCCCCCTTGAAAAATTCCTTTGAGCGCTACTGACTGTTGCCTATAATTCCCTAATAGTTTTTTTAGGTGTTGAATAAAAAGTGTGTAATTTATAACAATGCGTATTCTTTTACAAAACTGAACAAATATTCATAGTTAGAAATAAATACACAACACGAAATCCCAAAACTGAAATATCATAATAATGTTGCACACTTAACACATTAGAAATACCAAATGAATAATAAGTGACCAAAATGTTATTTGATCATGTCGAAAATTAGTACTTATTATTTAAAAAATAATTACTGAAAATTTTACCTACGATAAATGAAATTTTAATACGACTTTTACATACTTAAATAAAAGTCGGTATTATATTAAAATGAAAATACATTATATATTCCTGTTTGATTTTTGTAATTATAATTTGAAATCTTTTTTCTCTTGCAGACCGACCGGTCTGCGAGATGCTGAAGGACTACACGGACGAAGGTAACGTGGTCTTGAGTTGCCGTTCCTCAGCCAATCCGGCGGCCTTCAACTTCTCGTGGTTCCGAAATAACGATTCCATCTTCAGCGAGACTCGCGAAAACAATCGTCAGGAAAGCATTATTGCCCTCTCGGGGAGTAACCCCAATGTGTACGGAAAGTATTCTTGTATCGCAGCCAATGACATCGGAGCATCTGATCCCTGTTCCCTGGATTTGACGGCCCTTCCATGTGAGTACTGTTCTATGCTCCAGTAGGAAAAAAATTAGTTGCTAGTGGAATGTAGTATATGTTGATAACTGAAGAGGGCATGGTACGATTTACGCAAAAATTTTGAATTTCAGGGTTTTCAAAAATTTTTTGATGCCTTCTATGTTGTATACCATGTAAAACAGATTTCGTGCTCAAAATTTCATAAAAAAGTTAACCCTTTAATATTTTATGGAAAAAACTTGAAATTTGTGAAATTATTTTAAAATGCTCCTCCTACAACAATGTACCTACACGCATTAAATTTTATTTACAAGTACGTCAAACTATGTATAACAAAAGTTGGTATGGGTTTTGCGATTACATGATTGATTTTTGTTCAATACTTCTTTTTATGAATGCTTATTGAAAATTCTTTAAAAAATTTATTAATTCTCTGAGTTCAATTATTTTTTAAAAAATAAGTATTACATTAATTCAGAAATGCATGCCGACTTTTTTACATGTACTAAGAGCAATAGATAAACAAAATTCAAAGCATAGGCGCAATAGAAAAAAAAGCTTTAGTATTTTAAATGAAGACAAACTAGCTTTTTTTTAACTGAGGTAACTAAGTTTAAAGCTCTTATTTGCCATCGGGATGTGAATAAAAGCGAACAAAAAAAAGTTATCATGATTCCTCGTTTTTTTTTTAAGTTTAGAGCCTTCAAATTTTGTGAGGTTATACAAAAGTATGTAAAGAATTATTTAGGCTAAAAAAATTAGATTTGATTTTTGGACTGATTTTTGTCAATTGAATCGCACTGTGTTCCTTTTTAAATTCTAAAAATACAGAGGCTGTGTGACAAAGTAATGTATTAATAGTAAAGAGGGTTTTTTAGAGGTATAAAACTTTAAATTGCAATAAAACAACGATGTATTATTCGATTGACATAATTTTTTTTATTCGAAAGATAATCTTGTGGCAATACATTTTAAATATGATCAAGCAAAACGTAGATTCGTCGAATGGGTCCAAAACGAGATTGCCGTTGTTCCCGATTTTCATAAGAGAATTTTGTTTAGCGATGAAGCGCACTTCTGGTTGAATGGTTACGTCAACAAACAAAATTGCCGCATTTGGAGTGAAGCTAATCCACAAGTGTATGTCGAAACACCGTTACATCCGGAAAAACTGACTGTTTGGTGCGCTTTATGGGCTGGTGGAATCCTTCTTCAAAAACGATGAAAGCCACAACGTTACATTCAATGGTAATCGGTATAGAGCCATGATTACTAACTTTTTCATTCCTGAATTGAACAATCATGATGTCCAGGAGCTGTGGTTCCAACAAGACGGCGCAACATGTCACACAGCTCGTGCCACAATCGATTTATTGAAAGACACGTTTGGTGACCGCCTAATTTCACGTTTTGGACCTGTGAATTGACCTCCAAGATCTTGTGATTTAACACCGCTAGACTATTTTCTGTGGGGCTATGTAAAGTCATTGGTCTATGCGGATAAGCCACAAACGCTTGACCATTTGGAAGACAACATCCACCGTGTTATTGCCTATATACGGCCACAAATGTTGGAAAAAGTCATCGAAAATTGGACGTCCAGATTGGACTACATCCGAGCCAGCCGTGGCAGTCATATGCCAGAAATCATATTTAAAATGTAATGCCACAAGATTATCTTTCGAATAAAAAAAATTCATGTCAATCGAATAATACATCGTTGTTTTATTGCAATTTAAAGTTCTATACCTCTAAAAAAACACCCTTTTAGTATAAAATGAAAAAATGAAAAAAAAAAGAAAGCGTGTATCAGTGTGAACACGCGTTAGAAGTTAACTTCTTCGACTTACATGTATTGAATTGTATAATAAAGTTTTATTTTGAAGTAATCTTATATATAATTAACAAATTTATTATTATCATTATTATTTCAAACTGTATTTTAAAAAAATAGTTAGGATGGAAAAGGTATAAGTATAGACAAAATTTTCATTTTCAATACATAATACTAAAACAAATTTTATTGTATGTATTTTGAGAAAAGTATGATCATTATTAGTCTATTTCCATTATGCTTATGGGTGCTTCAGTACATTTGTTATCAAAGGCTTGTGGTAACTAAAGTAAGAAATGTAGGTTTTGCACTCAATATCGCTTAAGTATCTCGAAAAGACAACATCAATCGTAGTATTTGATTTTGTCGTTGATATTATTCTGTAGTTTTGTAGTGATAAGGTGAAATTGTCTTTTAAAAATTCAATCAATTGTAGAGATTTGTCTAAAGCAAAATTGGCATTAAAATCTCAAATTAAAATCATAGGTATTTTATCATAATTTTTATTAAGTAAAGCAGAACCTCTTGATGTGTATGGAAATAATGATCGGTGAAGGAACTCGATAATGTCATCCAACTTTTTGTTCGGAGTAATAAATACTGCTACAATTATATTTTTTGTCCATTATCTATTACGCATTCAGCCAAGCACAAATCCCCCACTGAAGATTGTATGGTACCATAAATATCGGATTGACTGACAGAACATTCCATGGATGGAGTTATAATGTTAACAACATCGCTAGAATTTTGTTATATCGCAACTCCTCCTGCTCTCGTATTTGGTCATTTATTCTTCAGAATGCAGTTGAAATTTAGAATAGCTATATCACCTTCATTGTCCAGCGGAGTATCTGATAAAACTAAAATGTTTGAATTTCTTATTACTGAATATCGTAAGTCTACAGCGTGAGCTGTAAGACTTTGGCAATTAAAAGTAAAAATCGATAAACCTTGTCTGTTCAGTATGATATTAATCAAATCTTCATTGATAGTTTGTAGTTTGTTCAATGATAGTCATTTAAACTCCTCTTGCAAATCAATTGTTGATGACGATCGTCTTCGACAATGGTAAAATGTTTTATCATTATTTTTTGTCGTAATATATAATCCTTCAATACTCGTTACACGTGATAAAGCAACGTATAATAATGATTGAGAGTGACGTCGATCGTATTCGTAAACAATTTCTGAGTATGTGTTGCCTTGAGATTTATGAATTGTTGTAGCACATGCACACACCAACAGAACGTGCGTACGCTTATTGAAGTTAAAGGTTAAAGAATTGCTTAAAGAAGTTAAATCAGGTAAAAATATGAAATTAAAAAAAATCAAAACGCATGGAACATTTTTAATTTTTTTAATTTTTTTAAAAACACTATACTCATTTTTTTCTCACCAATTATTTTATATGATTGCAATTCTAAGTTACATAGAGCCAGTAAAAATTTGGAGCATGTTTGTAAAAAATTTTACTGCCCACTGTATTCTTAAAATACAAATTAATGAAGCACTATATAACACTTTCACAACAATCAAATTAATTACATCAAAGCATATATATGATTTAAAAACTCACTTCTTAAACTGGATTTAGAAATTCCATTCGATTGAAAATTTAGTAAACACAATCTTTTATTGCCAAACTATTGGAAGAATTGCTGTGTTACCACTAAATTTCAAAACAATAGATTGTTTGTATTATTTCCTTAAAAGAATTTTAAAAATGTATATCCAACAAACTCACTTTAAACTAATTTTTGACAGATTTTGAACCATTTAAATGCCTACTTCGGGTAGATTAAAGACTCACTTCCGATTTTTTTTTAATTCATAGAATTGATTATAATTTGACTTCTAGGTAACGTAAAAACAAAACAAAGTACGTATCGCAAAGCTTAAAGAGGAAAGCCTTGTTAAAGCTGCTCTTGAATGAGGAAAGGGGGTGGGTGCTAGCTCAGGACTAATAGACGAAAAACACAAAAGAAATTTTAAAAGCCTTAATGTTTAATCTATTTATTCAATCTTTGAACAGATTACGGATAATACTATTCTACATATGGAAAAAAAATTCGTTAGATTATTTTTGTAAACAATGAAGTTATTAAATATTTAATTAAAATTTTGAGTATTTTTTGAAAAATCGCAAAAAAAAAATTCGTCATTTTTTTATAACTGATTATAAAAGAGAAAAGAATGAACTTGTTAAGAATAAAATATCAATTCATTAAATCGTAAGGAAAATTAAAGGGAATGATTTAGAAACCGTTTTTATAAAAGCGTATCAATTTTGACTCATTTTAAAAAAAAATCGTAAAAAATAGAAAATATAATTTTGTTAAAAAAAATATACCATATCGTGGAGAAACGAATGATCTTTCCGATTCTGTAATTAATTTTCGTCTGAGATAGATAGTATGAATTAGATGGCGTTTTTTAAAACGAGGGGAAAATTCGGAACCTCATTCATTTCTACCTTACATTCATCGCTAACCGTAACTGGTAACGTGCAACGCGTAACGGAAATTTCTCCCTACCGTGCCATAAGAAGTTAACTTCACAATAAAAATATTGGGAAGGGTGATTAATTTTTAGTAAATAAAAATGTAGATGAAGTCTGAAGAGAGAGTAAAAGGCAAAGGGTAGAGGTAATATATTTTTTAAATAGCTACAAAAAATGAAGATTTTTGTCGTTGTCTGACAAGCTTGGACATATTTCCGCCAAACAATTTTCAAATTTATATTAAGTGGATTCTTTTTCAAAAACATCAGTGCTTAAAGAAGAGTTACTGTGTATATGTGAAAAGCATCGAAAAGCCGTGATATACAGCAAAAAGAAGAAAAACCGTCCCTGACCATGTTTAAAAATAGAGTATTGCATTTAACGATGCATTTTTTTATATGGCAAATCATGAAACGGGCTTTATCGAAACTAAATGCCAAAAAGGGGGATTGTACGTATGGAGGGGGGAGTTATTTATGAAAACTCCGATTTATAAACTATTAGACGTACAGAGTTAAAATTTGGCAAGCATATCTCTGTTGTAAAGAACGGGTTTTGCTGAAATCCGTATCGCAAGTGGTAGAGTTCTGTTCTGTTCTTTTTAAATCAAGGCATGATCGCTATAAAATGTTTTATGAATACCATTGAAAATTTAATGATAAGATCCGTATATGAATAGATTGAAAATCAAAAATTATATATCATGAAGTACCTAGCAAACTGATAATACAATACAACTTTCGTTAAAGAATGAAAATTATGTTTTATTTAAGGTATCCGACTACGCTCGGAACCGTGCTTTTAAAAAAGCGTATAAATGGATAATTTTCATGGTATTTTGTGTCAATTTTTAGATTAGAATAAACGTATAAATTGTTTTAAAGACATTTTGACCAAAAAAATCATTTAAATACAATATTTCGGCAAAAAATTAACTTAGAATAAGAAAATATTTACAAAATTGTTTTAAGAATAGTATTACAATAAAAAATATTTAAGTACAATATTTTGACATAAAGATACATAGAATGACCCATTTTCAAAATGTTCTCCTTTTGTGAAAAAAGCTTCATTGTAATAATATTTTGCCTGTGTATAGCTCAGACCTCTGTACAGAGGGTTAAGTATGATTTTTGAAAAATTCGCATTATTTTCAGAGTTACAACCAATTGAAATAATTATTGGCGTTTTTTTTCTTAAAGTTGTCTCCCTCTGTTGTCGTAAAACACATGGATGAACCCACTTCTAAATTATATATTTCAAAAATTCTACTTGAGCCTCTATACAGATGTCTGAGCTATATACAGGCAAAATATTATTAGAATAGAAGCATTTTTCACAAAAAGGGAATATTTTGAAAATGGGTCATTCTATGTTCTTCTTTTGTTAAAATACTGTATTTAAATATTTTTTGTCAAAATATCCTTAAAACAATTTTATACATGTAATCTAATCTAAGTGACACTAAATACCATAAAAATTATCCATTTATACGCTTTTTTAAAAGCACGGTTCGGAGCGTAGTCGGATACCTTAAAGTGAGTGTGTGTCCAATATAATACCTGCAGAACAAATCCTTCAAAAATGATAAGCGTATCATGATGCATGCCATTTTATGAGTATTTTTCCTAAGTTATTTTAATAGATAAATAAGATTAATCGACCGATAATTAGTTGATAAAATAACAACGCTTGAGTAATTTACGCTTAATATTCCTAATTTCTAATTTTAGGTTACTTGAATGGTATAAAAACTTTTTTTTGTCTCACAATATAAGGGACGCTTTCGCCTCTTTTCTTGTCCCCTAATCACGCTACCGTATTGGAGCATATATTTAAAATATTTATCTCTAGTTACTTATGTTGATTATTAAGTAAAAAATTCTTAACAACTGTTGTATGGTGGCATTTCTAGACATCCGTCAAGTGCTTTTGAAAATATCTTAGTCACTATTTTCGTGACAAGTATGTAGAATTACGATTTTCTTATTTTATAAATATCCCCAATAAAATATATGATTCTGAAGCGGAAAATTTTACAATAATTATTTAAGTTATTATTGAAGATAAACAACGAAACTCCAGGAGCCTTGTAACAAAGCGCAGCCAATGGGTGGACGGTTTTATATCATATTTCGAACGGCATCGTATATCTACTCCAATGCACGTTTAACCTGCAAAGGCTTAAAGTTCTAAAGTCTGAGCGATGTGAAGAGGAGAATAGGGCACCTCTCAGGTTTCCTTCGCGAAACTTGATCATGGTTGAAAATCCATCTCTACAGCTCTCATGTAGCGTTTACTTCGAATTTATTAAACCAAGCAAAAATTGACGAGCAGCATATTTTCACGCTATGTTTTTAAGGAAATAAATATTTTCAAAGAACTCTTACGTACTAACAGCTTTTGTGAATTATTAATATTTTGGAAGGACGTTATTATTCACTTATAATCATTTAAAGTGCTAATTAGGTGGAGAAAGTGGGAAGTACATTTTGTTTCGTGTATAGCAATGAAATTAATGTGTTACTTTGTTTTTAATATTTGCACACACAGTCGGATCTCTAAATAACGAAGTCGCTAAATCCCGAAAAAATATTCGTTATGTGGAAAATTAGCTACATAGAGATTCATCTTTCAATTTTCTTTATGAACCACATAAAACAAATTTCAAATTCATGGACACTATGTATTAAAAAAAGTAATTATTCACACATTTTTGTAAATTAATATGTAATTATTTTATATACATTACCTATCAAAAAATGAAAGAAAGAAAACCCGCAAGGAAAGTTTCTTGACACCTTTATCCACTTCCTGGTGAATTAAATGTCTTTCTTTGATGCTCAAGCACTTACGGTTTTACATTTTCGAGCTACAAGAAATGAAGTGCAACTGATCAACACTACAAGTAAATGGAGACTAGTTAGAAAGCATGAGGACACGAGACAACTCCACTGAGAGTGAAAGAAGATATCAAAGATGTTACAGGGAACTTGACAATGGGGGTTTAAGGTTGAACTTCTTGGATAAAACGCCCAGAACTCTATTTCCCTCGGCTAGTTAGGCAACTAATAAAGATTCACTTCAAGATTTATGACTACCATAAATAGTTTTAAAAGAGATATTAACTTGAAATATTTTAAGAATAGGGAGAGAAAAAAAATTAAACGACACAAGAAAAAAAAGTTCGTTATATAAAAAATACACTTCGCTATTGGGAGGTTATTTTACGAAGAAAATCGTGTATTGTTCTTGGTTTCAAGAAAAATTCGCAATATAGAAAAATTCGCAATATAGAGGTTCGTAATATGATGGTTCGACTGTATATGCACAATACATGGTAACGTACTCATAAGAGAAGGGATATGTGAGGAAAATAAAGACTTCGAGGTGTCTCCCGTGGGTTTTGCGTTACATCATTAGGGATTTATGTATCAAAAGTTTTAAGCTTTCGACATAAAGTAATGAATACAAACAGTTATGAATCTTTCTGAATAAGTTTTGGATAAATGTTTTCTGCATAATTTAGAGAAATGATTTTCAAACCATATTAATACTAAGGTTTGTAAAAGAGATGTTTGTGTGTGTGATAGTAAAAAAATATTTTTTCTTTTAAAACAGTGCAAGTGTGTATGTGTGTGCTCGTGTGTGTTCCAATTTAAATTTTATACTTGTTCAATTAAGAATTAATTTACTATTACAACTATACAAGGAATTGTGGTGGGTGCTTTACATAGAAAGAATGGATTATCAATTAGAAATGACTAAAATATTTTTTCCGTAATAGGATAATGAGGTCAAAATATAATAAGATGTAAGCTTTCAAGGTAAGGTGTTCAGATTAAGCATTTTTAAATTAGCAAAGCATAAATAATATTATTCGAAATCTGGGAAAATTGCGAGAAAGAAGTTAAATACACTGCTGGACATTTGCTAAGGACGGATCACAAATTGCTATGTAGCATAACATTAAGCGAGACATGAGGCCTAGTAGGATAAAATATAGGTGCCACACTGTTTAGACATTAGAATAAAGAATATTTATTGTTCTGAAAAGTACAAAAGCTGTAAAACATCTGAAAGAAAAAAAATATTCATTTGATCTGCGTACAGAGAAATGGAACAATGAATCTAAAAGTCAGCAGGCACCTTAAAGAAAGGTATCAGTACGGGATATGTCCACCGTGGAGTGTGATGCAACATTCCACACGTCGTACCATACTTTGCACAACATTATCCAGCAGCTGTTGAGGCAATTTATCCCATTCCTCTGTGAGTGCACGGATGAGGGTGTTCTTGTTTGTCGGAGGATAATTTCGACCAGCAACTTGCCTCCCCAAAGCATCCCACACATTTTCAATGGAGTTTAGATCTGGAGAACGCGCTGGCCATACGAGACGTTGAATACCCTCACTGTCTAGACAATCCTGAACAGAGAGCGTTCGATGACATGTTGCGTTGTCGTCCATAAAAACAAATTTATCACCGACAGCACCACGGAAAAGACGAACATGAGGAAGTAGAACTTCATCAATGTATCGTTGGCCCGTCATAGTCCCATTCGCAACCTCATGTAGGCGCGTGCTGCCATTGATTATGATGCCAGCCCACACTATGATACTGCATGTCGGATATCGGTCCTTTTCCTGGATATTTTCTGGACGATAAGCAGTACCACTCTCGCGCCAGATCAGTTGGCGTCTACAATCCGATGACAGACTGAACCTACTCTCATCTGAGAATAGTACGCATGCCCCGTCCTGTTCAGTCCAATTGTGATGCTCACGACACCATTGCAAACGGGCAGTGCGGTGCTGTCTGGTCAATTGGACACACACAAAAGGTCTGCGTGCGTATAGTCCTCCTCCCCTCAAACGTCTGGCAACAGTTTTTCGGGAGATCTGCTTTCCTGAGGCAGCAAGAAACTGATTTTCCACCTGCTGAGCTGAGGTGCGCCTGTTCCTTTTTGCTGATAGGACGATATATATGTCTTCTGCAGGCATCGTACTTTTAACACGATCTCCCCCGTGCCGTCTACTACACATTCCAGTAGTTTTAAATGACTTCCACAGCCGTGAAACAACGCTGTGAGCGATGTCCAACACCCTGGCAACGTCTGTTATTTTTTTGCCCTTCTTCGATCTTTCCCATAATTCGGCCGCGCATAAAATCATCTATGTGATGTCGGGAAGACATGCCAAAAATTTTAAGTTCGTCTATTAAATCTTTCCTGTAAAACTTTGACTTGAAACAACAACTGTCCACACGCGTCAAAACCTTTAAAGTTCTTATGAACGCTATCACGTGATGCACAGACGTGGAAAAAAAATTGCATACTCATACTTCTTCTTACTAATATCCCGCACTTATTCTAATTTTCCACATTTTGCTTCCTTTCATTTTGTGGTTGCTATGGATGATAGTGTTATCCGTCCTTAGCAATTGTCCAGCAGTGTACGTCTGTAATGTATATACGTCTTAAAATATGTCTTAAATAATTTAATTTTTAAAAATATTTTTGTAGATTTTTTTAAAAGTCGCCCCAATTTATGAAGGTCATAAAATGAATGAATTTTAGAATAAGTTTATGATTAAATTAACAGTCTTCTAACTCTTTAATTCTAACTAACATTTAATTGTACTTGTTTTATTTTGTTATTCAAAAATTATCTTAAGACAAATGTCTTATAAGGTAAGAAATTACTTTACTTCTTTTGAAAATAAATAGCGTTTAAATAAATGTGTTTACATAAAAAAATGCATAAATACTGTTTAAAATAATTCACTTGGTATACTTAATGTACCGAATAGATCTTAGTATAATTTAATTCTTCCTTCAAATCACACATTTAACTGTACCAATTTTAATATCCGCAAATAATAGAATTTTATTTAATGTTTAAAATTAATGATAATAAAATATTTCATTTCGTCATTAAATTATGTTCAAATGAAAACATCTCACTGGTGCTTTTCTTATATTTATTTCACTGTTCCAGTTACATTAATTATTTTTCATGGCATCGAAAATTATATTAAATTAGAAAACTTTTTGTTATTTCTTTAAGAATTGATTTTTTTAAAAAAAAGTAATAAAAACTGAATTTTTAGTAGAGAACGTTAAAAAACATAAATGTTATTACTTTTTTATGTTATTACTGAAATAATTTTATTCCATGTTATGCGTTTACGACATAAATATAACTTCTTTTAAATTAGTAGTTTCCTTTGCTGTATTGAATTCCAACAATGAAGTATAACGGTATGTAAGTATAGCAAAGTAAGTTAGGAAAATATGAATAAATACAAATATATAAAACACAATTTCGGAAAGCTGTGATGCGTAAAAAAAAATTCTTGCAAAAGGCCACGTTGTGTTTCTTATATATTATTTGTTATTTTTTCTGTATAATGTTAAAAATTACAATATGGATATGTCTATAAACTGTATCTTATGATTTATTACAAACCGATTCTTGTTTAAATGGGGGTCTTAACTGAATTCCTTTCAGTTTTCTTATTTCTTTTTATATTTTTTTAAAAAAATTATAATTTAAAAAAGGAAATAATTGTATATCTGCAGCATTACATTTTTCTATACTTACCTACAATCGCAACCATATTGGCGACGTTGAACAAAACAGCGCGAATTTTACAAAAAAATACTCTGAAGGGAAAAGGAAGCACTTTGTCAAAAAATACTACGTGGATTTTGATAAGTACTTATAAAAAAATAACAATCAATATAAAAGAAAAGAATAATTAAAATTTTTTTATTTAATTTTACTTTTTTATTTTATTATTATTAACTGTATATTATTGTTTTAGCTTTATATATGAGATAATGATATATAAATTATAATAATTATTATAGCATTATTATTTTTTTATTATTAAATCTTATTATTTGAGAATCCTAGATTCACATTTTAATATTCGAACTTGACATATAAATGATAGGGGGCAAACGAAGAAATATGAAATGAAGTACATGGTTGCCAATTCAGCGCCTATGATAAGTACGAAATCGGGGCTGCTAATTTGGTGAGCTATCTTGAAAACTAGCATAGTTGTGATAGTACGAAAGTTCCCACTTTTTCCCACACATATTAATTTTAATTCCATCTAGATTTTCAGTTAAAAAATATAGTTGAGCCAAACAAGTTAATATAAGTTTGAATGATTTTACATACCATAAAGTGATATCAAAAATTTAAGCTGAGACGAAAATTATTCATGTCTTGTAAAATTTCTAATTCCTTGAGTAGCTTTATTTATGTATTTTAGAAATCATAATAAATACTGGAGTTATTTCTTAAGCCTAATTTTTTTTTGTTTTACAATCATTTTGTACTGTTCGCTACACATAGTCTGTATCTGGTTTTATAAGAAATCAAATCTATCTTTATTCCACGTAATTTACAATAGCTCACTTCATTATTTTGTTATTTTTCATGTTATTTAATTAAGAAAAAAAAAGGAATTAATTGTCTTTCCTATGATTTATCTCAACTTTAAATACTAATTACTTTAAATTGATGCGTACATTGGAAGTAAAGATATAGTTTAAAATAATGAACTTAATTGGTGTATTTAATTAAAGATGTGCATACATTTTAAATATCGTCACGAATAAATAAGAGGGGTTTCAAAAATGGGATATAGAATATGTGACCATTTTACAATTAATATAGAGAAAAATAAAAAAAACACAACATAACAGTATTCATAGACAATTTCCTACTTAACACCTTAAATATCACTGGTGTATATATCCTTTCTGCTCAAGTGCATTGTGTGGCCTGGACGTATATCTCCGTCCTCCGATACATGCATCTTCTCTTTGCGTTGTTATCAGTTAAACTATTTCGAGGACTTAGGAATGAAATGAAATAACCTTGACAGTGTTCGCAAAAGATTTACTTATTTCAGGGAAAATTTTCTTATTTGCACCTTTCTCCCCCCCATAAGAAAGTACCACGTAGGGGTGCCTATGTGAAAAACGGTGACATTGGAGAAGGAACTGCGTAACTTTAACCGGCAGTAAAGGGGTTAAATATTCACCACTGCATAAAATATGCGCTACGTATATTATGAATATCTAAGTTAGTTATGCGTTATTTTTTGTACAATAATTCTTAAATATAAAAATATTTTCATGTTGATATTTTTTAAATAAATATATAAGATTTATTTTTATATACAGACATTGAATTAGGGAAACATGACATGTATTGATTGGATTTTAAAGATTTTCGCTGCAATAAATATAACGATTCTAAATATGAACTCGTTTAAAATGTGTTCATACTAAGCCTATTCGTCCTAGTTTCAATCTGAGAGATGTTTTATATAATTTACGCTCTCCTTTATAGGTTAAGTTTATAACCTGCAGCGAAATTCCTTTAAACCAGTAAACTTTTAGAGGTTATTCCTTTCTGGAGATATTATGGTCTTCTGTCAGAATCCAGCAAAATAAGTGCTTCTATCGGAGAAGCAGGCTGCTTCCTCAAAATGCATTGAAGATTGAACGTCTTCTATTAAATTCGGAAATGCTGGTAGTACTTTATTTTACGAACGTCATAAAAAGAAAGTTTGTGGCCACACTATCCGGAAAACGTAAGAAACTCAATCCTCCTCACCCCCTCCCCAACCATTCACCACACATACATTGAGAAAGGTCTATCAGAAGCCCAACATGCAGGAAAAAATAAGAAATATATATATATATATATATATATATATATATATATATATATCTGGACATTCTTAAGTTTACTCTCCCGTCAGAAAAATCTTTCATATCGATGATTTGTGGTCCTGAATCTACATCGATTACTCTATGTACGATTATTTTACATCGTCTATCCTCCCTCCTAGTGAACGGAAAAACATCTAAATCAAAGTCCATAAATAAAGCAACATCCCAGAAACCTACCAGGAAGATGACAGACCACACAAAAAAGGAGCAGAGAGATTTATGGGCACTCGCACTCTTGGGCGAGCTTTGAGGAGAGATATTTTTCAATGAGTGTGAAGAGCCGCGTGTCCTGTCTTCGTGTACACACAACAGGATAACATCTTTTTTTTTAATACATCATCCCCGGCAATCAAAACAGATCTCTCATATGGTCAGGCATAGAAGGATGGACAAATATGTCTATCATATACATCATCTTAGCATTCCAACCAACAGGATGATGGAAATGGAAGAGAGATTGGAACTTTGGGTTTCTGAAGCGGTATTTTCGATTCTTTTCAATACTTGCTCATGAATAAAATCAGAGGCCGAAAGAAAAATATATCGCATTCGAATGGAAAGGTTTCTATCACGCATTGCTTTGAATGGGAAAGGGAGGGTCGTTCTTCCAAAGATTCGGGATCTTTTCCTTCGCTTGTGCCACAGGGGAAGGCTACATCGGTTTATTTTATGCAAGGAGAAGACATTGTGTCGTAAACCATGACGGAAATTTATGAATATCTGTATATCTACTTGTCATATATATTTCCAATGTGCATTCTGGAGTGTAAATATATATAAAGATAAAAAACAGCGCAATCATAGCAACAAAAATAATTTTTTGCTGCGATATAGTTTATTCTTATGAATATATGGGAAGTAGTATAGCGCTTTTAAGTTGTTTTTTTAATTACTAAATCCAGATGTATTAATATGTTATGAGTGAGTTTTGATGTCTTTATTTGAATTTTGAAATATACAGAATATTTAAATAATTGTAATAGATGGATTAAAATTTTATTAGTTGTCCTGCAGTTTCTCTCAATGCACACTTTGCAATCTATCCCAAAAGTTTCTATTGATACAGTCAATCATACACACATTGCACAAAAAAGAGAGCAAAAAACCTATATATATATATATATATATATATATATATATATATTAAAAGAGGGAGAAGGAGAATAAATTCGATAATCTAAGGTATAAAATAAAGGAAGAATAGCTACAAAACGAACACACCATCATCAACTCTATAAATATAAATTGTTATAGGGTTCATTACAAATTCTTAGTTTGAGGGTTATAACTTTTATTATTCCAACCATATAAGCTGTAAATGGGATTTTATGAAATTTATTTATCATAGAAAAATGGAAAATAAGAAAAATAAGTGTATTACAAAAACACTGTTACTAAAATAAAATGAATAAATAAAAGAGTGCGAGAGGCATTAGTATAGGTTTAATCATCTTAACGCCAGTAATACAAACACATTTTTATACGTTATTTCTATTTATTGAAAACCCTTTCTTATCATAGAACCAAAGTAAAGGTTAGCATTTAATTTTTAGCTTTGTAAACATGGCGCTTTTGGGTTTTCTTCTTTTTTGGTACCCTTGCTTAATTTCCTAATTTCTTTGTTTCTTTTTAGTGTAAAAAATATTCTCAACCACAATTCTGTCTCACCCTTTTTCTTAACAGTGATGCATTTCAATATTTCTATTTTACTGTATTTTTTGCTAAAATACTTATAAATAATTTCTTTAATGTTTAAAACACTTTTATTTTTAAAATATTTTGAGCTTGGTTGGAAAAAAAGGAACTAACACATTTCTTTCAAAATAAATTAGTAAGAGAAAAAAAGTATTTAAATAAGTTATTTTAATTTAATATTTTTTTTAATTGACTATACAAGAAAAATTAAATTTAACATATTTTTTACATAGATAAAAATTTGATAACATTTATGAAAAATAAATTGATTAAAAATGAATTGATATGTTTTTCTTTTGGTATAAAAATAAAAAAAGGATTCACGAATGCCACAGTTAATTATGTGCTTATTTTCCGAAAATATCTAACTCTTCTTTTAGCAGGGTGTTTTTGTTTGTATGTATATACTCATTTATCTAATTAATTTTTAAGTTTTATGTTTGAAGTTAAGAAGTATTGTGATTTAAAAATATAAACTGATTACATATAAAACTGCTGAAAGTACTGGAATACGAAATATAACCATTTTTCTTACGTTCGTGAATTGATTTCTATCAGATTTGTGGATTTACTGAAATTTATTTTGTTATTATCGCACATTTATAATTTTCTTTAAAAATCAAACATAATGTTTATGGTAACTATTTTAATTATACCTCCACCTCCCCAATTTTATAGTAACTAAATATAATTTATTTCCTTACCTAGGCTGAAAAAGTTTGTTTCTATTTCTTATTTTTTCAAAAAATGATGAAAATAAAGCATTTAAAAGTAAATGATCAATACTAATTTAATAAGTTAGTTAAATTCAATATTTCTTTGGACATTTTATTCTGATTTTTCAATTCATTACATCCTTGTATGTTTTATTTTTAATTTAAGCTCATTATTATATGGTTATTTTTACACTTTGATATATATTTTTTTTAAGTTGTGCATAAAATAAACATGTTTTTTTAGAAACCATTTTTTAAAAGACCTCTTCAATATTTATGAATTTTTTTAACAAAGTGCATGCAATAAAAATTTATAAAATAAAAACAAGTAGTTAACTACTTAACAGTTAACAAGTAGTGATCGCTATAAATAATACTTAACGTCTTAATAACATATCAATAATCCATGATTATTACGACCAAGTTATTTTTAAAAAGCATTAGATGTTAATTTAAATGTTGATACATTGTAGAATCAAGAATTATGCCACATATATCTTACAAAATCATACTGTTTTAAACAATAAGAGATATACAATACATAAGATAAAGTGCAAATGGTATTTCTCATTAAAAATAAAATATTTATTGAGAATTATTTTATGAACTTGAAGCAGCCAAAAGTAAATCAACAACGTTTATTTAAGCATAATTTCTGATGAATTACATTAATTTAAATACCAAATGCATCATAAATCTAATTGCATCTTATTAAAAATAAGATTCATTCAATTAATATGCCTCGTTTGAAGAATGATAATGAAGATACATGCAATTAACTTTTCACTGAATCACATTTTGATGATTGCTCATTAAGCCGGAACAATATTTAGGAAAGAGGAACGTATATTATTGATTCATTATTTAATGCGTAAAATGACAAATAAATAAATAGGAATCTTTAATTACTTTAATGCCTATTTCTTTATTTAAACTGATGATTTATGGTGTTTTCCATTCATTAAATAATTAGATTCTTTAAAAGAACACTTTAATAGCAATAAACACAACCTTTCATAAAGAAGGAGACGAAAATTAATTAAATTTTAAGGAATTCAGCAGAAGAATTAAAAACTTTAAGATTTTTATTTGGATTTTTAGAAAATTAAAAATTTTAACTATGTGGTACAGAATAAGGAAGTCATTGAAAAATTATTTTATTTTAAGTATTTTTATTGAAATATAAAGTAGAAATAAATTTTTCTCTCGTCTTTTGTTCAGTTAATCTTACACGCTAAAATACAAAAACAATAAATAAAAAATGCTTCCCTCTAAAAGGCAGGGATTAATACACAGTAGGGACTCAATGCCTCTTACCAGGAGAGGGATTATCATCCGGCAACTATTTATTTCTGTATTTTGAATTTCTGCACGCGAACAA
>BMAU01006928.1:0-14433 GCA_019973935.1 Trichonephila clavipes | reverse complement strand
TAGTTACTGTCAGTAGTAGGGCTTTTTTCGTTGCGTTTTTGCTCAATTAAGTCAGTGATCCGCAACCCCCGGTCCGTCGATCAAATGGTGCCGGGGCCGCCTATAGGAAAACATTAAACTATTGCCATTTTATTTAAAGTGGTGCATTGCTATCGGATTTGCGCAACTTTACAAAAATCAATTTATAATCTACGTTAAATCACTTTTTTATTCATTTTTGGTGTAACTATATTTTTATTTATTCTTAAGGCATATTTAAATGTAACTAAATTGAAATAGTTAAATCAAACAATCTAAAATATAAACAATCAACGTGTCCCACCCTCAGCGGGCCGCAGTAAAATTATCAAACGTTGACCGGTCCGCAGCGATAAGAAGGTTGAGGAGCACTGTTTTAAGTGACTGGTAGATCCAAGTCGCAAACTCGTGGCCGTCGTTGTCGAGTCGCGAGTTCGAACCTAGTGCCAGTATACCCACCATCCAGAGAAGATGACGTAATTGAATTTGTCGAGGATCAAAAATCCTGCCATTGGCGTCAACAGATTGAATCAGAAGAACACATTAACGGCTGCATTGAAAATAACAGCTTTTCTGCGAGTGATTCCAAACTCAACGTGGTACTGGTCAGGCGGAAACGAGATATCTTCTCTATGATCAGACAACTCGGGAAAACAACGGTGTTTCTAACAATGAGTGCCAATAAAAATCTGTTGGACTGTAGTTTACTGCAACTCAGAGCCGATCTAGCAGGTGTGCAGCGCATGCAGACCGTGGGCGACCGAAACATGGGAGCGGCCACAGACCACCTATAATTCTGTCGACCAAACAAATTTTTTTTTTGTGAATTTCTCACAATAAAATTTATAAGTTGAATAAATATGCTGAATTTTTAATAGTTATTGAAAAATGAAAAATAAGTCCCAATAGCATAACACAGTTCGAGAAAAAGAATGGATTTCAAATTCGGAGGAACATTCCGCCTCATCAGCGGTGTAGCTTGCCTTATCAGGGGGCCAATATCAATGATACGGGCCCCCATAGCTACAGGGGCCCCGGATGTGTGTAAGCAAAAAGTCGTAAAATGTTATTAATGGTCATAAGAGTTCCTTTCTATGTTTATAAAATAGTATGTTAATTGGCTTCAAACGATAAAAACTTTCCGTGTGAATTCTGAATCTCAGGACATAATAAAGTTTAAAAGCTGGTAAAATTACTCAAAAATAATGAGAAAACAAGGTGTGGTATGTGGACAGAAAGCAGGAAACACTTCTCATTCAAAGTGGTTCGACAAAAAGATCGTTTGGAGTGAAATACAGATCAAACTTGGGATGAGAAAAATACATTCAGAATTTAATTTGCTTGTAAATGAAAATACCCCCTTCTTCTGTTGATTGATTGACTGTAATAAACATCGCACTAAGAAGCTACGAAGGCTTGGCAGTTGGAATTTTTTTCAGAAGTGGTCCAGTGAAAGAGAATATTAGATTTTATTTATCCCGGTTCTCTTTTATCTCTGTAACAACCAAAAGACAGCATGTGCATTAAGTCAGCAAGGGTTCTGCTTCCCGTTCCGAGAAACATCTGGCCCACAAGCGCCAGAAGTCTTCTGTCACCCTCAGAGTCTATAGTTAATTATTTTTTAACGAGTATTTTTAAATTCTCAAGGCTGCTCCTATGGGGAAAGGAGGAAGTGGCGTTAAGGAAGAATTTCGACACATTGGACAAAGTGATGTAAAAGCACGATCAAGATTTATGACATGCTTAAGGAAGAATGAAAAAGAATGGGGCAGAATGACCCTCAGAAAAAAAAAGAAAGACCCCTTTTCGAAGAAAACTGAGGAAATTTTACGTCAATTTGACTTCTGAACTAATTTCTTTTAGCTTCCTGCGCTCATACAGGCAAGAAAAAAATCGGAACAAAAACGGTTAAACAACAAAAAGGTAACTATATTTTCACACTTTCAAATTCTCTTTTCGATTTTTAAGATTTAATACCCAGGTATTTTAATCATTGCATAAGATAAAGTGAAAAAATATATTTTGTTGCATTTGTTCTATTACTATTTTCGTTCTACTTAAATAAAAATGTTCCCGGGTATGGGGAAAAAGGACCCCTAATCGGAAGGTGGGGAAGTTGACCAGTCAGAGACGTGGGCAATAATCCAACTTTTTCACCGATATAATACAAGTCACGTGGTGTCCCCGCTCTCCCCTTTTCCTCCTCTGGCTCTCTCCTTACCATGGCGACGATTTGGAGGGGGGATGGGGGAAGACTACTTCCGTTCGCTTTTTCACTAATACGCAAATCTGGGCAATTTTCTCACTCACTCTCGAGAGCAAAAAATTTTCACTTCAATATAAATAACTTTCATCAGTTTTTTAGAATGCTTTCATGTTGATTAACATATTAAAGTGTATGTTTTCGTAGCTTGAATGTACCGTAATCTTCTTAAAATATTTTCAATTGGCATTGTTATTCAAATGAAAGCATATTATTTGCCTCTCGTGTAAAAATTTCTTTTGTCACCTATGAAAAACTGTAGTAGTTCATTTAAAATATAAAACACTAATGAGCCTTTGAGTACATCCATTAATTGTTTACCATACTTAAAAGGATCTAACAATAGCTCTAAATTGAAATAAAAACGTGGTTATATTTATTTTGATGATTTTGTTTGTAATCATAACATAGTACGCTAATTTTATTTAGAAATAAATGAACCAATCTATAATTTCTAAATATTTAATTTAAATTGTTTCAAACTATGAAAAGAATTTTCAAAGAAATAAAAAGTATGTTAAAAATGTACTTAAAGATACCCACACATTTTTTGTTTTTATTGAGGTAACATGTGAAATAAACACATAATTTTTCTAACAAACTCTAAGACTGCTAAGAGAACCATTATTTTGTAAGATTGAATTTGAAAAGCAAATTCTTTTCTCTTTCTGTATTTATTGCTATTTTAAGACTGATTTGTACGATACCTTCTTGATTAAGATCTTTTGCCCAGAGAATTTGAAAGAATATTTAATGCAGCCTAATAATTAGTTATGTGTATAATTAATTATAAAAATACATTAAAATCATATAATTTCTCTAAAATAGTGTATAGCATTCTGTATGCTTCTAATAAAGTTAATCAAAATTCATCTATAACAATCTATAGCAATATTTAAATTCTTTAAAACAATAAGAATGTCAGAACTATGGCAGAAATTTCTTATAAAAAGCATTTAATGAAAGGTGCATTTTTACAGAACGATAATAAATGTTAAAAATATAGGTAATACTTTTAGTTGCACTAGTAGTATAAAACTATTTAATTAAAGTGATAGTAAAATGCATTATAGAAATAAGAATATGATAAACACAATTTATAAAGTAGATAAGTGATTTCAAACAAAACAGAAATGTGAAAAATTATTCAATAAATACTAAGATTGTATAATCTTGAGCATTTTTAATGTAATTAAGATACAAATTTAGTTAAAATTTTTTAGATTTTTGTGATATTTTGGCCTTTGTCAAAAAGTTTTGAGTTAACTGAGAAATTTCATATTATTTTAGAAATGTTTTATTGTTCTGTTTAGTCTCAAAGTATTAAGATATTTCAAAAAACAAGGGGGAAAAAAAAGTATAATAATATTAATGTTTTATTAGAAACTTTAAGAGGAAACTTAACAAATTTAGAGTATTGTGATTGTGTTCCTAGTTTTTTTTAAAAAAAAATTAGAATTTTTGAAAGTTTACTTTTGGTGGAGATATTTTTATAATTTTGAAAGTAATCTGGAGGCTAAGCTATGTTTTGTCCCAGAAATGAAACTATGATTTCTATAAAGAAGAAAAGAATTAAACAAAATATGTTTGTATTAAATCAGAAATTTCACAATTCAGTCAGAAAATTTGAAAAAAGATGAAATGTAATTTTTTGAGAGTTGTGAAAAAAAAATTAAAAAGCTTAAGATTATTATTTTAATTTTTTAAATATTTCATGGAAAAAATTTACAGTTTGCAATAATAAATAGAAAACTTTAAAAAGTTTGAAAATTTAGATTCGATTAAAAAAGAATTTAGTTATTTTAAATTCAAAATGTATCACTTTATTTTCAAGCATTCATAGAAATTCCTTCCACACTGCTACAGAGAAATAAAAAATTGGATTTTAAGAAAATCTGAAGCAAATTTCGAAAAAACTCAAGGTGTTCAGGATAATGACCTACAGCTTCTACGTGCCAAGTTTCAGACTTCTGGGTAGCTTAGTTTGGCGGTACAG
Source organism: Trichonephila clavipes (assembly GCA_019973935.1). Lineage (NCBI taxonomy): Eukaryota > Metazoa > Arthropoda > Arachnida > Araneae > Nephilidae > Trichonephila > Trichonephila clavipes. The sequence goes on along the minus strand of BMAU01006928.1, from coordinate 10,156 downwards.
CTAAAACACATAAACACACAAACTATTTGTTTTATTAGTATAGATAATTAATGCGTTTTACTTTTTATTCTTATACAAGTAGATGAGCTTTTAACGTCAATGTTAAGTATTAGTCAAAATATGAAAAGTTCTCTGGGGGGGCGGCACATTAGGTGTTTGCACGAGGGATCCCTAGGATCGGCCCTGCTGCAACTTCTATGCAAATTCAAGAATGAAGGGAGAGAGATTTCTAAAGAAGCAGTAGATCAGTTCAATTACATTAAGAAAAGCACACTCGTAAACGAAGACGCAGTTACTTGTGCCATCTATTGCAACAGATTTGTCAATACATTTGATCAACATCTTGGAATCAAAGAAGAATAGTCTGTTTGGACAGTATTGTGTCATCCAACGTCGCCAAAGAAGTTTCTCTTCTATCGTGCGGCATTCCACGCACCATTTATTATTATTAAAGTCTTATATGCATGTTTACACCATAGTTACTTCCTCCGATTTATTTTTTTTTAAAAAATTAAGTTATTAAGCAGAGTTACATATGTATTTTTAAATGCAGACCAGCAGTCGTATTTCCTTAATTTTCTTCAGTAATGTAAATGTCACTTCACTTCTATTGAGATCAATTTCTCTCTAATAGCTTTTCCAACCAAAATCCCCAGTAGTTATCAAAACATTCTAAATTATCTCAATCCCTCTCTTCTCATAAAACCCTTACACACTCAAATTTTCCTGCAATTATCTCCAATAGATTAGGAAATAATTGAAACTTAAAAGTCTCTGGTCTTAAAAAAAAGAAACTCTTCATACAGTTATATAATAGTTGACAACTCTTAGCTACTGATTCACTTAACATGATGCTCAAAAATAGAACAATGTAAACAATATGCTACATTTTTTAACCAATATTAATTTACACTCCATTAAATTTTCTTGAATATGATTTTGCAACATAAATAAATTAATGTTGTCTGATTTTTTGTAATAGATAAATCAAAACCATTTTAAAGTTAATGTAGAAGTTTTAGTTTTTCAGAATTTCTCATTTAATTTTGCAAAACTTATGTTTTTATTCACCAAAGAATATGTATATTTTCTTAAAACTGATAACTAAACAATCAGATATTTTGTCAAAAAATGTTACTAATAAAATTATAATTTTAGAATAATCAGACATTTTGATTTTCTGAATCCACAGACAAAAACCATACAAATCAAGAAAATTTATAACAATCATTTAAAACCACAGTAAAAGTTTAAACAGAATTTAAATGGTTGTTTTTAAAAAATTTTACAACATATTACAAATGTATACAAATTTTATACTTTTGCTTATAACATTTTAATTTTCTGTAGAAAGTTACGACCCTATATTTCGGCATATAATGCACACCTATACTTTCAAATTGCACTTTTTTAATTCCTAGGTATATTTGCTGTATAACATAGACCTTTTTTACGATAAAACCTAAATTTAACATGTGCAATGTGCTCTGATCTCCTGAAGTCTAGAAATAGTGTTGAGGTGGATAATAAAAGCATAAAATGAAATTAAAACTGACATAATTAAAAAGCTATTTTAAAAAAATATTGTACAGCTAATAATCTAAATGGAACAGAAGATATTTTTATATTTATGGATCACAGAGTAACAGTTACAGTAAAAATTAAACAAATTCCTCTGAAGTTATAATGAAAGTTCATAAGGCATATCCTTTCTTTTAAATAAGCGGTATTTGGAAATATGTAAACATCTAATTTTTTTTATGCTCATCCTTTATTTTTAAAACTATTATTTTTATCTCTGGCATATAACATGCACCTGTAAATTTTATCTTATTCTTTGTGTTAAAAGTGGGCATTATACGCTGGAATATACAGTACTTATTAAATTAATTCTTCAATATGTATTTAGGTCAAGTTTATGAAGTCTTATTTACAAAGCTTGAAAACTAACATTTAATATTATTCTCCTAATTAATCAAAAAAAATTATGATTGAAGAAATAAAATGTAAAATATATCTGTAGATCAAGCTCTTACAATTCAGAAGTATGTAAAATATTTGGGAAAAAGGCAATTATTTTCAGAAATAAAGGTTATGAAAAAAACTACAGAAAAAAAAACTATTTTAAACACTTTTATATAACATAAAAAATCCAATGAAGTTAAAAAAAAATTGCAATATTTTTTTAAATAAGATTTTGATTTGTTTGCACTCAAAGCAAACAGGAAGATAAATCTAAACTATTCATTACAGAGAATGTAACAAAAAAAATGGAATAAGAAATCATACTTTTAATATTATATAATGAAAAAATACAACTATCTGTGTTGTAATAAAAAAAGAACTTAATTTGTATTTAACTTCTCTCTCTGCAATTTCTATATAAAACCTGTCATTTTCTGAATTCCTTACTATGAAAAGAGTTTTACACTGCCCTACTACCATCTAATGAATAGGAAGACATTTATACTCTTATTACTTTGAGGAATTAATTACTTTGGTCATTCCAAAACACAGGAAGAACATTATATTTCCATACCAGCCAGCATTTATATAATAATGTGGACTTTTAACTTGGTAGTTGCAGTTTACAGAGAAAATCAAAACAATAAATAAAACTTAAACCAAAGAGAGATTTATTTTAAACTATAACCAATAAAAATCAGTTTCATCACTTCAAACAAAAACCCAAAACTTCCTTCCGAATTGTTTTCTAATTACTGAGACTACTTTTTAAGATGATGAAAAGAACATGCAAAATAATTTTTTTTTACAGCATTTTATTTTATATTGGATACTTATTGGGTGTAGGAACCACAAGGTCAAAGATAGCAGCACATTGAAAACATGTCAAATATTCTACTTAATTTACTGTCTGCTAATATTATAAACAGGTAAAGTAGATGAAATGCCACTATAAATCAACTTTTTATCATTGTAGTTAGTGGATCACAGAACAGATAATACCACCATCGTTCACATTAACAGCAACCCAGAAAACAGTTGCCAACACATGATCCCTGCAATTGATAAGTACCAAAAATTGAACAGTACATTTTTGAATTATCAATCTGCAGTGTACTTCTGTAAATAATTCAAATATTTCTTTCAATAAAAAAGCTTATAGTATATTTTAATTTACGGTAAACATTTCACAAATACACTGGCCTCAAAAAGTTAAGGTACAACATGTTTTTTTTGAAGCTCACCATAAAAAATGGCAGTAACAATAAAAATGCATAGTTTACATGAATGATAATAACGAACTTTAAAACATTAATGCAAAAGCGATTGCTACCGCTTTTATTTTATAGAAAAAAGAACGTATATTTATGAGTGAGAGAAAAATATGCAAATATCAAGCTTTTTCGTACTTTTTGTGCGTAAGTTGTGTTGATTTTCAACAGTTTTTGGCAGTTTCGGTGACAATAGTCAATAGAGTTTAGAAAATGTCTCAGAGACGTCGTTTACCCAATTTGTTAAGGTGGCGGGCAGTTGGATGGATGGAAATGGGATTGTCGCAGGCTGATACTGCTAGGCGTCTCAATGTGTCTCGTAGTGTTGTTCAGCGACTTTGGGATCAATACCAATCCGAAGATTCTGTGTCCAGAAGACCTGTTCCAGGCCAACCACGAGCTACAACACCTGCAGAAGACCGTTTTCTAGCTCTTTCGGCACGAAGGAGAAGAACCACTACTGTGCCGCAGCTCGTTGCAGACCACTTTCAAGCATCAGGAAGAAGAATCTCCGCTACTACGATGCGAAATCGTCTTCACAATGCAGGTCTGTATGCAAGAAGACCAGTTGTGTGCGTTCCCTCAACGGACGACAGCAAAGGAACCACTTATGCTGGGCAAGAGAACATGTTTCTTGGGCGCCGCAGCAACAATGGGATTCTGTGCTGTTCACAGAGCGAGTCAGATTTACAATGGAGAGTGATTCAGGCGTCTACTGATCTGGAGGGAACAGCGCACTAGATACCATCAAATCCAACACTGTTGAAAGACACAGTTATAGGGTGGTGGAATCCTGGTTTGGGCAGGGATCTCGCCTCGGTGACCACACTGACCTGCATGTGTTCCATGGAGGAACCGTAACTGGTCTTAGATATCGGGATGAGATCCTTGATCATATGTCCGCCCATATGCTGCTGCTATTGGTAACGACTTCATTCTGATGGATGATATAATGCGACCTCACCGAGCTCGGATTGTTGAGGAGTATCTGGAGGATCACGGTTTTGGAACGAATGGAATGGCCAGCTCGATCTCAGACCTGAATCGATAGAACATCTTTGGGATTATCTTGGCAGAGAGGTTGCTGCTTTAAATCCTCCTCCAAGGTCGTTACATGAGCTGAAACAAGGCTTACTCTGTGTCTGGTCTTCGCTTCCTATTCCGGTGTCCGACAACTTAATAAACAGCATGGGAATCGATGCCGCCAATGCATTCAAGTTAGGGGTGGACACATTCCTTATTAGAACCCATTTTTGTATTGTTTTTATGCCATTTTACCACATAACACTGTGATGTGCTGTTTTCTCCAAGAATGGACTTTTCATGAGAGATTGCTTTTTTGTTATAAATCGTTTTTGCAATACACTTATACAAATTTCTATGACGCATTCAATAAAAAACTATTTAATGCACATATCCTCCAAATTTTTTGTTTCTACATTCATTCATTTGCAAATTAGACAGAAAAACCCGGTTGTACCTTAACTTTTTGAGGCCAGTGTATTAGAAACTTTATAAAGCAAAATAGGACCTTAATATGTTTTATACATGTTATTTAAACATATTTTAATCAATGAATGCAATGTTTAGCATTACCAGCACCGACTTCATCAAGATCAGCCAAAACAGATATAGAATATGATTTAAATGAAGACTTTTTGTTTAAACTGAAGTATGGGGTGCTCATCAATATGTTTTGATAGGCATTTGAAATTAGCAATATGTCAAAAACTTAACATTTTCTAAGTATAAAAAAACCAAATTCTTATCTTTTTTTAGAAAATAGCAAAATTAATAACATTTTCAGTAATTTAAAAGAAAAATTTATTTTGAAATAAAAATCATACCATACCTAAAAAACAAAGACTTTTTGTAAGAATTCTACTTTTTCTGAAGGATGATTAACTTAAGAACCCTAAGAATGCAAAACTGCACATTCACATTGCTGAATTCATATATCATTTGCCATATGAACTTCAAAAGGTTAAAATAGAATTAAATCTTACAGAAAGCAATTTAGTTTTCTTGTTGCTCTCCATGAGTGTCCTTTGTGATACTGCTTTCTTAGAGATAAATTCCAAGCAATTCAAGCTTTTTCAGAATATGTTAAGTACAGATCATTTTTTTTACCCAGGCATAGATTTTTTTTTGCAGTTAAAATATTCACAAAATTTCGTAATGAAATGCAACATGTGCAATGAGAATTTTATACTGAAAGTAGTAAAAACATCTTTTTGAACAAGAAAAACTTCAACATAAAAAAGAAAAAATATGCAACACAAAATTGGATAAATGGCATGTCATTTGCAACAATTTACCTGGAGAGAAAAAATTACAGTATATTTCCTTACTAAATATCAAAATTATAAGATACTATACAATAACAGGTACAGCACAAAATATTCAATTATGTCTAGATGTATAAATTGCAATTTTTATCCTATGCAATAATTTTCAGCTCAAAATAAAACTAAAAAATATGATATACAAGAACAACTATTTATCTATGCTTGGGCTGAAAATAACTTTAAATGTTTTTAGTGTTGCATAATTTTGCTTTAAATAGCAAAAAAAGAGCTACATCTCTTTGTTCATAACTATATTTATAAATAAATATATGTAAAACTGAAAATTGCTTTTTTTTACAGCTTCAAAAAGTAGTTAGTTCACATATATAAAGACAATTTTCAAATTTTAAAAATCCAATAACTCTTTGAAATAGATTTTTTTACGTGGATTCATTTAGTTATAGAAATGAAGAGGTTAACTATAAAAAAATGACATTTCAATAACAAACAAACAAATTGATACATTACAAGTACTTTAAAAATACTGAGAAGTTATTTTTGAATGAATAATTTTTTAAACAAGGAGAGATAATCAAATGGCTTCAAAGTTATTTGAATATTAACCACAAAAAAAACAACCCAAGACTTGTCATGAAACAAAATCACGCCCTTCAAAATATATATATATATATAGGCTCCTTTGATTTTTTTTAATATAATTACACTATTTTTTAAAGGACAGAGCAATCACAACCTGTTATACCAGGTTTACTTCATCCATTATACAAAAGTCAGCTTTATTAATATTAAAAATGAAATAGCTCTCAAAGAGCAAAATGCAGTTACTTTTTATTCCTATAAAAATTGGTATAAATTTATTTCTAAATATTCAGAACATGGATCAAAGCTTAAAATGAATCTACACAAAACTTATCAAATGTGTCAATTTTTTTTTTATGCTTATAAAAAGAAAAATGTATCAATTGGAAATGAATCCTTAAAAACATTTCCAACCAATATACACACTAAATTAAGCTAAAATTTGATCCAATTTCTTCTACAAAGATCATCAAATTAACAAGCTTACATAAATGAGAAGTTTTAGCAATTAAAATTATATCGTACTACGAAAGACTGTTCATATTTTAACGAAATATTTTTTTAAAAAAAATTACATTAAATTTCGGTCTGCATGTGAAAAATAGTTTTCTGTGATTTAGTTATCAAGTCACGGATCCACACATTACTGTTAAAGAAACACAGAAAAAAGTAATTTAATTATACAGGAATAAAATTATCTGAACTTCATGATAAAAGTGCAAGCAGTCAAAAATAAATATGTACTTAAAGTACGGATTGACTTCAGAAAAAATGTACTACAAAAATTAAATGGGGTAAAAAAAAAGCTAGAAAACATCTGGATCAATCGCAGCTTTGAAGTAACGATTAAAGTGTATTCATTTAATTTCTTTCATTCAACAGCATTTAGTTTATAAATAATTATGAGTACCGGAACGCGCCCTGTTCAAACTAAAAAACAAAACTACATATGTTTCCGAACGAACCGGGAAAGGAAACAACATTAACTAGTTTTCCGTTACAAGATTGTTGAGCATTTCACAAATTCTACAATAAATCAGAAATTATTTACTTACGCCATTTCTGGTTAATGATAAATTTTGCTCAAAAGGACCAATAATTTTTTCGAGACAACCTGTCTCAACGTACAATGAAGCCGCATTTGAGGCCGCCATTACGTTTGTCAATTTGCCGATTACCCCGCCAACCCTTCACAGGTGAATATTTAGTTGAGTTGTCTGACAAAGGCTTCTACACAGAAAACGCATGGGAAAATAAACTTATGCGTCAGCCCTTTATCTGGTACTGAAAGTCTGTGTGTTGGAAACTTAGCTGGAAAATAGAAGGCGTGGCTTGGAAAGAGCAGGTCAATGGGGTGGCTTGAGGGATTATGTTGGAAGTTGGTAGTACAGTCGGTCAAAAAATAGTTGAGCACCGTGACACCTTTCAAAAAATGATTGGAAATGGAAAATGACCTTTTTTGAAACCATCTCGTTTGAAACGAAAACCATCTCAACAATGTATTTTTGTTGTTTTATTCCCACTTTTTCATTTTAAAGGGCTTTTTTATATGACTATTGTACATTTTTCACCTACTTTTTATCCAAAACTTGCATTTAAGGTTTCAATCCAAACGGAAAGTTAAAACGGCTCTTTTGTATGACTTTTTGTCCATTTTTCACCTAATGTTTTATCCCAAAGTTGTCTTTAGGGTCTCGATTCAATTATCCTTCAAAATTCTACGGAGAGCAACAGGTGAGTCTGATCTATATTATTCCAATCTTGGTGTAGTAATTGACCCTAAAAAAGGGGTACCCCCAATTTTTGGACTTAAAGATTTTAAATAAAAACATTTACCGATAAGACTGCCAGAATTTGAGAATATTAATCACTTCAAATCCTGACAGTCTTAACGAAAAACATTTAGCATGAAAATATGATTGAATATTTGGCTGCTGACCTTTTATACCCTAATGAGGTCACGTGAAACGATTTCTATTGGCTGGCACATGTTTTAAAAAAGATACCTTCCAACGTTGCATATTGTGTCTTGAAAATAGGGGACCAGAGTCGACTCTTGTGTCGACTCAGTCCCACTTTTGATAATATTTTTTCACTCACTGTACTAGATGGGCAGTTTGTCTTTTGCATTCAGCCTTCAGCTTGTTAAAATGCTGCAGGTATCGCGCAAATCGATAGGATTTTGAATGTGGTGCACTCGGAAATGTCATAGTCCTCGTGCAATCTCATCGTGCAGTGATCAGGCGTGCGGTCATTCAAATCCTGAAATGGGGCAACATTTCCGGTTGATGGTAAAAGTCAAAGCTTTTCAAAATTTTCTGCTGGTCTGAGCCCTTGACGACGATGAGGCCTCTGTTTCCCTTGGGCCAGGTGACAAACTGGGGCCCCTGCCGAAAGACAGGTATCCGAAGGGTACAAATCAGGCAGGTGGCTCTTCAAGCTCAGCCGTTCGGTGATGTACTTGTTGGCCCGACTGTCTTTGGCAGTCGTAAAGAATTCCGAGTGGTCCACCGTGATACAAATCACTTTCGGGTCTTTGCATCCTCCGGAATGCTGGCAATGGATGGATCAGGTTACAGGCTGGCCATCATGGTGAAACACGTTGGCATAAACTGCTAAGTGAGATATCTTTACCCAGAGTGAGAATGTTTCTGGTGATGAGTGCTCGCCTTTTGCCACTCTGCTGGGTCACGTGAGTCGATTCCTATTGGCTGATGCTTTTTCAACCTTGAATCACCAAACAACGATGGAAGTAATCTTAAGTGCAATGTTCCCGAATACAGATGAATCCATTCTTGCTGAATCAAACTGCGCCAAGGTTCCACAATACAGATGAGCCCAATCTTAGTGCATCAAACAGCACGATTCAGCACAAGGTTTCCACAATACGGATGAATCCATTCTGGTGCATTAAACCGCACGAGCACAAGTTTTCAAATGTGCACTCGAATCTTGGTACACTATTTTTGGCCCGAAAAGAGGGACCGAGTCGACTATTGTGTCGAGTCGATCCCCATTTTTCCGGGCCAATGTCCATTTTTTTACTGTACCGTAATTTTATAGCTCCATTCAGCATGAAAGTTATTAAACTGCTGCAGGTATTTGGCAAATTAATACGATTTTAGCATGGTGCAGGTACGAAATATCCTCCTCGTGCACCTTGCAGGGGTTCGAAAGATTTTATCGCAAATGTCTTTTGAATTTGGGGCAGGTTCTCCAGGGCCATGGTATACAGTCCGAGCTCTTGAAAAATGTTTTGTTGCTCCCCTCCTTTGACCACCATCAGGCCCCCTGTTGCCTCGCCAGCTGACAAAACTTGCCCTCACGCAAAAGGGCAGGTATTCCAAGGCACACTCTTGGGTAGCGGGTGGTGTACCAGACGAAGACGGGCATTCTCTTGGCAGTTGGATCGAACATCTTTTGGACTTTTGCAAGTTTGCCCGGCATGATTCACGCTGATGCATGATTTCGGGATCGCTACCATCCCTGGGAATCGTGGCAATGGACAATTCGATGGACACTGGCTTGCCCTGGTGATGAAACACGTTGGCATGAGCAAACTAGGCTGGTTGAATCAAAACAGACATGTTGCTTCAAACAGCAGAATGATTCTAACGGTGGGTGGCTCGCTTTATATGCTCGGGAGCGTGACGTCAGAGGGCATCCCATTGTCCAAACCTTTTCATGCGAGCGCTGCACGTGTTTTCCAAAGCTTGCTTCCAAGGTTGGAGACCCACCATGCGCCAGGGACAGGTTCTCAACTCGATGCATTTCCCAATCGTCCAACCACGTCAACTATTCCACGCCACGCCCAGGACTCGAGGGCAGTCTGTAAAATCCACACAATACGCATCCGTCATGTGAGGTTGATTCGCCTCCCAAACTTGGTGAGAGGAGGACGACCCACGAAAGAATCTCAACTCGACCCCTTTGTCCCAGGTCAAATCAAATGACTCGTAAACACAATGACCGTTTTTTCCAAAACGAACGAGGAATATCACCCCAAAGTTGGGTTAAAAAATGATGGTACAG